>CM042317.1:2262500-2340000 GCA_023566125.1 Zingel zingel | reverse complement strand
TGAAGGTGAGTTAGAATAAGGAAGGAATCAAAACTGTAAATGAATAGAAGGTCTTGGTTGTTTGGAGGATCCTCTCTGAGGCAATACTAGTGGCCAACCTAACCTGAGGTCTCTCTAAGCCTCTATCCTCTAAGAACGGATTAGGACAGCAGTGTTCAGGACGATAAACCTCTCCCCCCTCACCCCTTCCACGTCCAGTGTAAAACACTGTATGTTGCCTTTAGTTTTTACTATTAGTCTATAAATTGCAAATAGCAATAAGGGACTGAAAAATATTATTTTATGTCTTAATATTTAGCTACTGTAGTTTAATAAAGCTATTTAAATGGGGATGCTATTGTGAAAATATCAAACATGTTATTTACAACAGTATTTTCAGCATGCTAGTAAATTCAAAGTATTTACTACACAAATTTCAAGTTAAAAGGCATAACAATAAAAAAAAGCATTTGAATTTGAATTCATTCCAGGCATTTGCAATTATACAGTGAGTGATTGTAAGTCGAATTAACTGGAATTATTGAACAAAGCAACAGTGGCTGGCTTTAAACTAGCAGATGGATTGTTGGAATTTGCAGACACTCATAAATCATCACATACTGTATGGTACTATGACAAAGCCACCATCTCTGCCTTCAGGTGGTTGCCATGGGAGCACAGTTGCAAAGTTGAGAGGTGTGTCTGGTCCAGATCTTTCTCCAGTCTCAATCAGTCTACAGCTGTTTCAGGGAAAGCTTGGAGAGCTAGGACGGTGGAGTTCAGAGATGTTGAGGTTATTGACTAGGGCTGTAACTAAAGATTTTTTCAATGTTGATTCATCTGTTTATTTTCTCAATTAATTTATAAGTTATTTGGTCTATAAAATGTCAGAAAATGGAGTTCAGCGTAAGTTCTTTCAGGAAGACTTCAATAACGTTTTCACATCACTCCTAGTTGATCAGCTGTTTCTAGGCATTCACTTTTCAGTAACCAGTCAGATTCAACTAGGCATTCACTTTTCAGTTAAACCAATCAGATTCAGCCATGTATTTCACAAGCCAATCACAGCATGACATCCCTGTTTTAAATCTGGTCTCTCCTCTGCGGTTGTCAGTTGTCATTTCAGGACTAGAGTGTGACTCGCCTCCTCCCCTTCAACCACCGGTTGTCTGATACCCTGGGTCTTCATCAGCAGACCGCCCCCTTGGCACTCAATTTGGTCTCCTGTGCTCCTTCATCACCATCACCAGTGTCTAGACTACATCGGGGGATATATCTGGGTTTCGCTACCCCTTTAAAACATATTGTTACGATGGAGTCTAATCTCCAAAGACTTTGTACATTTCATATTTTGGTTATGTAATTTACAATAAATCTTTTCATATTTGCAAGGAAGTCTCTCCTGATTGAAATAGTGAAAAATGCCAATCAATGTTTGACAAAGCCCAAGATGAGGTCCTCATATGTCTTGTTTTTGTTGGAAACTCATATTTAGTTTACTGTCACAGAGGAGTGAATAAACTAGAAAATATTCACATGAAGGAGCTGGAATCTGAAAATGTTCTTCTTTTCTTTCTTAAAATGTACTCAAACTCAAACCGATTAATCGATTATCAAAATAGTTGGTGATCAATGTAATAGTTGACAACTTATTGATTAATCAATTAATCTTTGCAGCTCTATTATTGTGTATTTTTATGATTGATTTGACTTCTATAGACCTTTAATAAAACATTTAGCCCCCAGGTCCCTCCCAAAGGACTAGAGGGACAAATCCAAGATGACTGCTGGGGCCATGTTAAAAAATTAACTTTTGAACTAGAGCAGCTAGAATCATGTATACAGATTTTTTTGTGAAAATTAAAATATTACAGCTTTAGTGCATAACTTTCTGATATTAATAAACATCCGTTACATTCAAGCCATTGCCAAATGAGTTGCTACAAAGCTAATTAAGAATATCAACTCCACACAACTCTCTGTATTTCTTAGTATGACTATGTTCAGAAGATTGTGTCGTCCAGGGACTTTGTGCAGAAACTCAAGTGACGATAATTACCTTGTCTGAAGAGTACATCATGTTTTTTAATCATCTGTGTCCTCCTTGGCTACTACCAACTGTGTGGAGGAGGGGGGGAGGCGCCAACAGTTTTGTTGTCATTACTTAGAATTCCTCATGGGGGCGACAGAAACTACGCACTAGCTTTAAAGTATAGAGGATGGGCCACCACCCAGAAGAGTGAAAACGTAGCCTACCTTTTGAACGGGAAGGCAAGTAAGGAAAATAACAATGGTAAACTTTAGCTATTATAATTTTATTTAATTTCTTAATTATGGTCACTGAAAAGATGGTAATATCAAAACCCATTTTACCTTGGTACTGTTGTAGGCCTACTTTAAACAAACCATAATGATCTCTTGCAGTAAAATATGATAAATGCATGACAAGAGAACTAATTATACTTCAAAATAAGCTCTTTTCTGTAACTTAGTAGTTTCACAAGGACACAACATTCCAAATGTGTCATATGATCAGTCCGAATCAGAGCATTCTGCCTCACTAGATTCTGAATCATCAGATTCCGATGAATCCGCCCTTGTACATTATCATCTCCCTCCTCCTCCTCTTACTCCTCATTACTAAACCATACATGTTTGGTAGGCATAGATTTGTGATTATTTAGCTATTGTTTACCATTGTTATTCTCCTTCCCTACATACTGTAAAAATGGCAAACCCCAAACACCATATCTCACCTTTGCCGTTGAAAAGTTACGTTTTAACTGTACTGAATGGTGGCCATCACATCAAACTGATATTTATGCATTTTTCAAGATGGTGCAATTGGCCGTCTTGGATTGCTTGGCCTGTGGCATTGCTGCTTGTAGCTTTCTCCAGAACCATTGCACCCCAAAATAACTTCACAGTTCATTAATATCCAATATGCAACGCTGTCTAAAGTGCTACAAATTCCAAATGTCAAGTTCATTGGGTACCCAGGAAACCAAGCGTGAAACAGACCGGATGAACGGTTCCCTTATTCACAACTCTCTCTCCCCATTGCTATTGTCGCTGACCGAGAACCCGCAGGTGGGTCTTCCACCGCCAGCATTTCATTTGCGCTTACCAAAGGGTGACTGATTTATAAACCAATCCGCTTGTTGGGCTAACCTCAGCACATGTTGCTAATGGCGTACGGATACAAGTTTCTATGCAAAACTCCTGCTTGTGAACTTTGGTTCCATAAATACACTGTCAAAATAGTGGACATAGCATCCGTGACGTCACCCATTGGTTTGTGGACTGCTGTTTTAAAGCCTTGAGTTTGCCGTCGCCATCATGGTTTTTTGGTGTGACAATTTTGAATGAGAGGGTGGAGGTGGGGAGGATAACGCAGCCAAGCCAGTGTTGTTTATGGTTGCAATGGCACTGCGCTAAGCTACAGGCAGGGTTGCAGATTTTCAACCCTTCTAAAGCAAGTCTTCTAGTGGAGATTTAACGCAGACCTCTCTGTACTGCTGCCATTCATCTACATGTAAGGCAGTACAGAAAATCGTCCTTAAATTACCAGCTAACGCTGGCAGTAACTAGATAGCTCGGTTGGCATAACACTGAACATGACATTTTTAGGCGACCAAATGATCCTACAACTTTAATGAAGTGAAAACACACAGTGAGAGGGTATATTTTAATGTACACACTGCCATGGCTATGTAACCCACCCCAGATTTGGGTGGATTATATTTAAACTCAGTAGCAGGGATGATTTTGAGATTAATATTTGTCATCACAATAGGACATTTATTATACCCATCCAAGTTAACTTGAACTAAAGTTTCACTGAAGTATTTTATTAAAGTGTTCAAGTGTTACATTAGCAGGACAACATAAATAATGAGTTTCCTATTTCATTTATAATTAGACACACATAACCCAGGTTAAGCCACTTAGTTTAATTGAGTTATTTCTTTTCAACATTAAACAACATCAAATACAGTTTCAGAGAAAATCATTTCATAATTGTTACATGCCGTGTTTTATTTTGTGTGTTTTCTTTTATGTCTGCTCTCTTCAGGTGTACACGTGATCAGCTGAAGCTGATCAGCGCATATCATGGAAGGCGTTAAATGGCTGTGCCGAGCCAGTGACAGGAGGATGGGGCTTCAGTGGAGGCCTGTGTGAGCCGGAGAGCCAGAAATGGCAGTTTCAATCGTCTTCCTTTTGAAGATTGTTTTGTGTTTATTTCATTAGTTGGTTAAATAAATCTTTTAAGTTAACTTGGAAGCATTTCCTTTGTCCTTCTCCCGGGTCTATTATTAAATTGTTTGTGTCCTACACACACCTAGACACAATAGGGACGTAACAGTTTTTGGGGGCTCGTCCGTGATTTTTTTGAGGGTCAGGTTTGGTAGGTTTTGTTTTCAAGTTACAATACAGTGTGATTGCACGTTTTCATTGTCTGTTACGGTAAGTCTTTCTGTTTGATATTTTTATATAGCCCTGTGTGCTGCCTCTGTGGTTTTGCTTGTGTGTGATGGTGAAACTGCTTCCTCATTCTAGATAGGGTAGTGTCCAGCTGGGCCTAATCAGCCTTTCCTTCGGACACTAATTTATTGTTTTGCCATTTTTGTTTTCAGAGTCAATCCTGGGCAGAGACGGCGTTCTCCAAAGGGGCTGGCGTTTCAGGATTTTGGCCGCTGATGTGTTGCCTGTAAGTTGCCTCGAGCCTGGCACAGCTTCAGAAGATAAACAGGGATTAGTGTTGGTTAGGCAGGTTCTGCGGAAGTTTTGTTTCCATGAGGCGAGGCTGGAGGCCTATTGTTTGGGCTTAATATCGAACATTAAAGCTTGTGTTATGCAGGGCTTAAAGTATTCCGGCACCGTGCCGGATCTCTGGCGTGCGTCCACAAGTCCACGTGGGATTTTTTTGATGCGCTGGGTTTAACCAATCATCGAACTTCCATCTACCAATGAAACAAGTTCTAGCCAATCAGATGCAAAGTAGGGCGGGTCTTTGCTGAAAAGTGAGAGTGCGGTGTGGTCTCCGTGGTAACGCGGCTAAAAAAAATGGAGGCAAAGTTTATCTAACTTGGAGCATGCAGATACAGATTTAGTTGAGAAAGGAGTTAAAAACAAATGGCGCTGGGCATGAATAGAGGACAAGAGGAAAAGGGTGGTGATGGGAAGCCATTTGGCACTTGGTGCCTCAAATTGAGGGAGCCGGGTGCTTGCTTCTGCAGTGTATGTTCAAGAAAGATACTGTATGGCAGCAGCGGTAAGACAGTTTCCTTAAGTATTCATTAGATGCTAGTCACAAAGCTTCGGTCTGTGCGCTCGGTCATACACTCGTATGACCAAGCTGTCTGAAGCCCAAACTGCCTTGACAAACCTGTCTGTTTGGAATCAGCATGGCAGTTATTTAAACATAACGGCCTGGTCCCAGAGTTTAGACGTCTAGCTATATGAGAAGCTAAACAATGCATAGTTTTTAATAAATGTACATGAAGCAACATGGACAAAATCATGAATGTACTAATTCGCTTTATTGATGATGACCTGGCCAAAGTAACAACACAACATCTAGTATGTTTTGTTTTCACAATGATTCATTGTAGGATTATGATGTTATTACAATATGTAAATCTACATTGACTTTTAATTTAACATATGATTGAAGAAGTAAAAATGTATCCAAAACTTATTATTACTTTTATTATTGTGTAATGGAAGAAGGACTTTAACTGTTTTGCCAGTCAAATTAACTTTAATGAGTGCATACTGAAACATTGCTTTACAGTGGCCTAAAGACGTGTGGACAGTGCATCTTGTTTCACTGTAAGTTAGTGGGTAAGGCTCAAGAGGCCTGCTCATGATAAAGTTAAAAGTGCTGAGGCCTACGGACAGTGTTTCTGTGGTCTTAGGAAAACACAGAGCCAGTTGTATGTTGACTTCGCGCGAGAGAAAGGGATCCTTTTTGACAGGTGGTGTGCAGCATGTAACTGCAGATCTGTCCTCTTTGCGTGAGCTGATGTTGTTGGAGGAGTTTAAAAACTGCGTACCTGAGCGTACTACTGTGTATTTAAACTATCAGAATGTTTCCAACCTGCAACTCTTGCTGATGAGTTTACGCTCACGCATAAGGCCATTTTGAACAAATATGACACTTCTCCACATGAAGTTCCCCAAAAATCGGATCCTCCGGTGCATTACGACAGCGCTTTCTCACGTCCAAGGCCTGAGAAACTATGCTTCTTCTGCCATAAGTCCGGTCACTTGGTTGCTAATTGTGATGCTTGGAAGCAGAAGCAGCAGGGGTCGTGTGGGATTAATTTAAACTTCTCCCAGAGTCCAGTCCTTAGAGTCCCTAATCTCCTGAAGTGCCTGATGATGATGTTTTAAACCGTTCATCTTTAATGGTTTTGTGTCTCTTTCAGGAAAGTCTGAGGATCAGCGTCCAGTGAAAATACTGCGAGACACGGCTTGTTCGCAGTCACTGATCCTGTCTGACGTTCTGCCGCTAGGTCTCAGCTCAAGTGTGAGTGCAGTTGTAAGGAGCATTGAGATGGGTTCTGTGCCGGCACCGCTGTATCGGATTTATGTACAGTCTGGCCTAGTGACAGGGTTCTTCACAGTAGGCAGGATTTCCTATTGATGCCGTTGACTTCATCATGGAGAATGATATTGCACGAGGGAAAGTGTATCCTGTTCCTGAAGTAGTGTGCACCCCCATTTCTGAGTCGGAACGCAATGAGTTAGCCATAAATCATCCTCATGTGTTTGTAGCTAGTGTGACCACTAGTGCGCAGGATCGTAAGTAGGGGTGCACTACTTACATCTGATATTAAGATCGGATATCGGCCCCGATATTGATAAAATAGCTGGATCGGATATTGGAAAAATTAACAGATCCACAGGCTGATCCAGTTGTTGTTTTTTTTCCCCCTCCGGTGCATCACTGGGACCCCGGTTAAGTGCGTACCCTTCTCACTCATGGTAGTAACTTTATAACATAACAATTAATAACCCACAACTAACTTTCTTTAAAAGGATAAAACACCATAGCACATAACAATTTGTGACTTAAACAGTTTCTAACACTAATAATTTTACATTTACAAATGTAGCTACACCGCCGAACGGCATGTTGGGTAACATTATAGCTGCTAGCTAGCCATAACACACCAGAACAATGTATGCTCAAGAGAGGAGCCGTCTGTTGTTGCAAGGTTTTTTGTTTCTAAAAAATCTGACATAATTTAGCCACTGTTGTTGCCCGTCGCTACGTTACTCTGCTAACTTTAAAGACGTGTCACTTCAAGCATGCAACGGAGCAACATTATGAACGCAATCCAGCTACGGTCCCACTACAGACCGTAGAGAAAGACGGGTTCAGAGCAGTGATTAAAACAATGGCTTTAAGATGCCTTGCCTCGCTGAAATATGTCCGCCAAGCTACAAACATTATTCAAACAGCGAAGGAGGCTGACAGCGGAGCTACGTTCAGTCGCCCACTACAACCACACTACAACCTAACTTACCTGTGGCCAAGCTAGTGTTTATACAACTAGCTTACAACGATTTTGTTTTGAAAGGGAAACAATGTTAAAGTTGTTTGTATGTGTATTCATTCGATTTGAGTTTATTTTACTACTTTGCAGTTTGCAGAAAAAAAACTAGTTTAGATTGTGTAACTGTTTGATGGATTCTCCTTCATATAACGTTATATAATGTTGATGAGCCAAGCAAACCCTTTAGTAATCAAAGCTTTTAGCAAACATGATGACATTAAAATGTTTTTGTGATATTCTATGTACTCCTGGCAGTAGAATAAGCCATTATAAACCTATATAAAGGCCCATTATTGTTATTTATTAAGTTTGATTATATTTTCGATTTGAATGCACAATTGTTTTTTAAATAACAAATAAATAAGAATTCCATACATTATATCTATGTTATTTTGTCTTAGTTAGGAAAGTAATGTTTAGTTAGGAAAGTCTGGTGCCTTTAGTCTCTTCCACATGGTGGAAGGAAGGTATAAGGTGCAAAAGGTATACAGTTTATTATTAATTCAACAACAGTATCGGATCGGTATCGGGTATCGACAGATACACAAAGCCCAGGCATCGGTATCGGGACTGAAAAAGTCTGATCGGTGCATCCCTAGTCGTAAGCAGGCCCAAGAGGTTAACTTGTCTGACTCCTTGTTTGCATCTGTACTTTCTGGGGAAAGTGTGCCCTCTGGTGGTGGACCTGTAAGCTGTACTTCAGGTGAGCCTGGTGAAAAGGTTACAGATTCAGTTTTGGTGGCTGACTCTGCTGCATCCTTGCTCTCGGGAGGCTCTCATTAAAGCACAGAAAAATTATCCCTCGCTAGACGAGTTTTGGAATTCAATTGTCAAAAAGCCAGAGTGTAATGGAAAACTGCTATTCTTTGTGGAGAATGGTGAGTTTATGTGTAGGTGGGTCTCACGGTCAGGGTGGGTGGCGACCGATTCAGAGGAGGATTGGGGGTAGTTATTCAGGTAGTGATCCCTGTTGACTGTCAGCAGCATGTCTTGGCGCTGGCTGGTCACTTGGGCATCAGACCTATGATCGTGTTCTCAAACAGTTCTTTTGGCCAGAAATGAAGGCAGATGTAGGGCGTTTTTGTAGAACTTGCAGTACTTGCCAGATGGCAGGTAAGCCTAATCAGCCTGTTCCCCCTGCCCCGCTGCGGCCTGTCCCTGTAGTTGGTGAGCCGGTTGAGCACATTCTTGTCGACTGTGTGGGTCCATTGCCCAAAGCCAAATCTGAGAATCAGTTTTTGCTCACCATGATATGTATTTCTACCCATTTTCCTAAAGCCATTCCTTTGCGCAAGATAACCGCTAAGGCGGTCACTAAAGCATTGATTAAGGTTTTTACGATTTACGGTCTGCCAAAGACCGTACAGACTGATCAGGGAACAAACTTCCTGTCCAGGGTTTTTAAGCAGACTCTCCAGTCTCTTGGTATCTCACACTCGGTGCCTAGTGCTTATCATCCTGAGTCTCAGGGTGCGCTTGAGCGCTGGATCAGACCTTGAAGTCGATGTTGAAGAAGTACTATCACGAGACTGGGAATGACTGGGATGAGGGTGTGCCTTTTGTTCTCTTTGCTATCCGTGATGCAAAGCAGGAGTCTCTAGGGTTTAGCCCAGCCGAGCTAGTGTTTGGTCACAATGTATGTGGCTCGTTGAAAGTGTTGAAGGAGTGGCTAGTGGGTGATAACTCGTAAAAATAAGGTGTTGGATTATTATTATGTCTTCACCATGCTACATGGTTGGCCAAGGAGACACTCTCTTCATCTCAAGTCAACATGAAGAGACACTTTGACAAGAAAGCAGTCGAGTGACAGCTTGAAGCAGGTGATAAAGTGCTGGTCTTGCTGCCCACACCTGGCTCTGCTCTCGCCGCCTGGTTCTCAGGTCTGTACGTGGTGTAAGGTAAAGTTTCAGATACCAATTATGTCATTGTACGCGTGAGCGTAGACAAAGACAAGTTTGTGTCATATTAATATACTGAAATCTTTTCATCCCAGAGGAGCTGACCTGAGAGGGCCAGAGAAGACCTCAAACATTGCTGTGGTGGGGGTTTCTTCTCTCGTCAATATTCAGCCTGAGTTGGAGGTCGACTTGGTGACGCCTTATGAAGGTCATCTGTGTGGTAGGCTAGCTAACTCTGCGTTCTTGTCTGTCCTATCTCCCCGTGCTTCACAAACAGGATGTGATTAGCTTGCTTAACAGGTATCCTAGTGTTTTAAAAGACGTACCATCATGCACAAGTGTGCTAGAGCACAACATTAATATGGGTGAAGGTAAAGCTCTCGATCTACCAGTCAGTTTTTGTTCCTTCCCTTACCTATGGTCATGAAGGCTGGGTCATGACCGAAAGAACAAGATCCAGGGTACAAGCAGCCAAAATGGGTTTCCTCAAGAGAGTTTCTAGCGTCTCCCTTAGAGATAGGGTGAGGAGCTCAGTCATCTGTGAGGAGCTCGGAGTAGAGCTGCTGCTCCTTTGCGTCAAAAGGAGCGAGTTGAGGTGGTTCGGGCATCTGGTAAGGATGCCCCCTGGGCGCCTCCATAGGGAGGTGTTCCAGGCACGTCCAGCTGGGAGGAGGCCGCGGGGAAGACCCAGGACTAGGTGGAGGGATTATATCTCCAACCTGGCCTGGGAATGCCTCGGGATCCCCCAGTCGGAGCTGTGGCTCGGGAAGGGGAAGTTTGAGGTCCCCTGCTGGAGCTACTGCCCCTGCGACCTGAATATAAGATAAGCGGATGAAGATGGATGGATAGATGGATGGATGGATGGAACTTCAGTTAAAAAGAAATCTGGGGTCTCATTTATGAAACTGCGCGTAGGATCCTTAATAAATGTGTACGTAGGCCCAAAAGCCAAAAATGGCGTACACCAAAAAAAAATCAGATTTATAAAACCGTGTGTTCTTTACGCCGAATCATGACAACTGGCGGGGAAAAAGCAAAAAACTTCTCAGAATTGCTGCAAATTGAATTATAATTTCGGCCTGTTCTCGCAGAGTGTAGGTAAACCTGATCTATAGACTACCTATATTAATAATACTGTCCAAAACGGCAGGCATTACGGCACTCGGGGACAGCTTTGATATACCAGACCTATATATATCTACCAAGAGCCTGGGTCTGTCCGAGGTTTCTTCCAAAAAGGGAGTTATTCCTCGCCACTGTCACATTAGCCTCTGCTAATGATTACTCTTGGGGGAATTACTGGAATTGTTGGGTCTTTGTAAATTATAGAGTGTGGTCTAGACCGACTCTATCTGTAAGGTGTCTCGAGATAACTATAAATATATTGAAATTGAATTGAATATAAGATTTAACAGAACTATATATTATATCCAAACAAGCCTTAGTGATAAAGTTAAAGATTATATATAATAATTATATAAAACACTTGCTGTCTGGCATTTCCCTCTGGAAACAGCCGGTGGCCCCCAGAGTGGCGAGAACCTGTATTTGGTACGGGATGGACCTCAAATATCTTTGTGTACCAGCCACAAGTGCCCCCTCAGAGCGTCTGTTCAGCACGGGAGGGAATATAGTGACTTGCACTCGCTCATCCTTAAAGCCAGCAAAAGTAGATATGCTGGTCTTCCTAGCAAAAAACCTGTGAGCTAGGATCATTATGACTGGCAGTGCCATACTCATTGTGCACTTTAGTTTGTGTTGTGTGTTGTCTATATATATATATATATATATATATATATATATATATATATACAGCAGGAAACCGATGGAGTGCCTTCTCCAGGTAGCGAATGAGTCCTTACCCCAAGTGAAGGAGTTCAAGTACCTTGGGGTCTTGTTCGTGAGTGAGAGGACAATGGAGCGGGAGATTGGTCTGATAATCGGCGCAGCGGCTGCGGTATTACATTCAATTTATTGCACCGTTGGGACGAAAAGAGAGCTGAGCCAGAAGGCAAAGCTCTCAATCTACCGGTCAGTTTTCGTTTCTACCCTCACCTATGGTCATGAAGGCTGGGTCATGACCGAAAAGAACAAGATCCAGGGTACAAGCAGCCGAAATGGGTTTCCTCAGGAGGGTGGCTGGCATCTCCCTTAGAGAGAGCTCGGAGTAGAGCCGCTGCTCCTTCGCGTCGAAAGGAGCCAGTTGAGGTGGTACAGACATCTGGTAAGTATGCCCCCTGGGCGCCTCCCTAGGGAGGTGTTCCAGGCACGTCCAGCTGGGAGGAGGCCTCGGGGAAGACCCAGGACTAGGTGGAGGGATTATATCTCCAACCTGGCCTGGGGCACCTCGGGATCCCCCAGTCGGAGCTGGTTAATGTGGCTCGGGAAAGGGAAGTTTGGGGTCCCCTGCTGGAGCTGCTACCCCCGCGACCTGATATCGGATAAGCGGACGAAGATGGATGTATTGAGATGAACTTTTGTTATTGACCAAATACTTATTTTCCACCATAATTTACCAATAAATTCATTAAAAATCCTACAATGTGATTTTCTGGATTTTTTTTCTCATTTTGTCTCTCATAGTTGAAGTGTACCTATGATGAAAATTACAGGCCTCTCTCATCTTTTTAAGTGGGAGAACTTGCACAATTGGTGGCTAACTAAATACTTTTTTGCCCCACTGTATATGGATTAAAAATGTGGGGGAGACGTATAAAACCAACATCCGAACCCCGAAGCGCTTCCCAGGGTCAGTATTCTTATTTAAGTTTGTGTGAATTAAAATATCTTTTAGATTGTTCTTCCTCCTGTAGGCGGAGATCATACAGCAGTCCCTTAGCACGTCACAATCGACCCCCGCCCCCTGGAAATTCCTTTTGATGGTAGGTATAAAATTCCTCAGATTTTCTGAGTAGGTAATTACCAAAAGAATGAGGGCGGAGTTAGACGGCTGGATGATGATTTCTTCTTTGTTTTTAAACTTGCCAAAGACCTCCTCCTTTATACCTCTAAGGAAGCGCCTCGAGTAACCCCTCAACCTCATCGCACTAAAAAGTGTACTAGTGACCTCCTCCACATGACGGTGCAAATTCTGTGGAAGCGTATCAACTGGGACTTAATGAGGCCTCTGTACGTGTGTTTGGGGTGATAGCTGGTCTTATGTAGAAGTGCATGACGGTCGGTGTCCTTGAAATACACTTTGGTGGCAGGTGTTTTCGTCTGGTCACCAGAGGGGACAGTGGAGTCCAGGAACTCCACTGTAATGGGTTGTAGGTTATGTTTGAGTTTTATTTTAGGGTGATATGAGTTAAGAATGTAAAGAAAGGTTAAAAAGGTCTGTTCAGTGTTATCCCAAAGGCCGAAGATGTCGTCCACGTACCGGAAATAAAGCAGAGGCTTAATGGTTAGTTTATAGAAAGCTGTTTCCTCCCAATGGGCCAGGTAAATATCAGCGTAGGATGGTGAATACTTCCGGCCCATAGCACACCCACAAAGCTGGAGATAATGGTTATTGTTGAACATGAAGTAATTTCTAGTGAGTTTGATATGGAGTAACAATCATCCCTGTTTCCAAGAAGCCAAGGACCACAGGACTTAATGACTTCAGACCCGTCGCCCTGACCTCTGTGGTTATGAAGTCCTTTGAGCGCCTTGTGATTTCACACCTCAAAGCCATCACCGACCCCCTCCTGGACCCCTGCAGTTTGCCTACAGAGCCAATAGGTCTGTAGACAATGCAGTCAACCTGGCCCTCCACTACATCCTCCGGCACCTGGACTCTGCAGGAACCTACGCCAGGATCCTGTTTGTGGACTTCAGCTCTGCTTTTAACACCATCATCCCTGCTCTGCTTCAGGCAGATGGATCACTGATTTCCTGTCTGACAGGAAGCAGCATGTGAAGCTGGGGAAACACGTCTCCGACTCACAGTCCATCAGCACCGGATCACCCCAGGGCTGCGTTCTTTCCCCTCTGCTTTTCTCCCTGTACACTAACAGCTGCACCGCCAGTCACCAGTCTGTCAAGCTTCTGAAGTTTGCGGATGACACCTCCCTCATCGGACTCATCTCTGATGGTGATGAGTCCACCTACAGGTGGGAGGCTGAACACCTGGTGAAGTGGTGCAAGCAAAACAATCTAGAGCTCAACGCTCTAAAAACAGTGGAGATGGTTGTGGACTTCAGGAAGAACCCAGCCCCACCTGCCCCCATCACCCTCTGTGGCTCCACAATTGACACTGTGGAGTCTTTCCGCTTCCTGGGAACTATAATCTCCCAGGAACTCAAGTGGGAGCTGAACATCAGCTCCCTCGTCAAGAAAGCACAACAGAGGATGTACTTCCTGTGGCAGCTGAAGAAATTCAACCTGCCAAAGACAATGATGGTGCACTTCTACACAGCTATCATTGAGTCCATTCTCACATCCTCCATCACCATCTGGTACGCTGCTAGCACGGCCAAGGACAAGGGCAGACTGCAGCGTGTCATTCGGTCAGCCGAGAAGATGATTGGCTGCAATCTGCCGCCGCTCCAGGACCTTTACGCCACCAGGACTCTGAAGCGTGCTGGAAAGATTGTGGCCGATCCCTCCCACCCCGGACACAAACTCTTTGAGACACTCCCCTCTGGCAGGAGGCTGAGGTCTATCAGGACCAAAACCACACGCCACATGAACAGTTTTTTCCCCTCCGCCACTAGTCTTATAGAGGGTTTTCACGACGCGTCATCAGACCCGAAGTCGCCATGTTGGAGGTACTCCGCATCACAACAAAGCACAGGCACTGAAGTAGATCCCGAACGGCGTCAAGGAAAATGGTTAATTATTGCCGTGTTTTAGGTTGTAGCAATAGGTCAGACCGAGAAAAACATTTGGAATATTATCGACTTTCAAAAGTTATTAAAAACCAGGGAGAGGAATGCCAGAAGTTATCAGAGGAAAGGAGGCGCTTGTGGTTGGCAAAGCTCAACCAGGATCTACGAGGGAAAAATCTGTCTTGTTCGGTCTTTGAAATGAAAAAAAAAACGATTGAGAGTCACTTGGCTACACCTTGAGTATCACAATGATTTCATACAGTTAAGGTTAGGTTGATTAAAGACGTTATTGCATTACTTACTTTGGCCTTCACAACACAACGGTCGTTAATGACTTGGTACTGCGTCTCCCTCACCCATCCACACACCATCTGGTTATAAGCCTCCAAACTTTTGTAGGATTTAAGGTCTTCCGCTGTGTATGGCCTCGGTGAGAAAACCAGGTAGTTGACTATATCGGGATATGCAACTGAAGGAAGAATCACCGGGTCACCATGGGTCCAAGAAGAGGGAGCCAACTTGTAGTGATCTGCACCGCCAGTAAACTGTAATTTCTCAAAATATCGCGCCTTTTTTGTGGTCCAAGTCCTTCCATGCCTTTGCATCTTGGACGCGTTTTGATGAGCTTTTCTTTTGTTTAGACATAAAATATTAAAGTATCCAAAGTACACAATACTCCATTACTACATTCAGTTGTTTACACCGAGTGCCTCCAACATGGCCGCGCATCCAGGTTACCGCCCAGAATGTGACGTCGGTGAAAACCCTCTATTAACAAACCACCCTGACTCTCTCCACACCCCACCTCTGGCTCCTCATGCCACTGTACCTACTCTGCTGTAGCATTCCTTTTTACTACTATTTAACTTATTTTACTATTTATTTACTTTATTTTATCGTTATTAATACATTCTGTGTGTATATGTTTATATTTATATTGTTTATATTCTTTTTATCCTTCTTATATTTGAATGTGTGACATGCACCAACAACACCATGACAAATTCCTTATATGTGCAACGTACTTGGCAATAAAGCCCTTTCTGATTCTGATTCTGTAAAATTTGGCAGTCAGGTCTGGATATTTATCAAAAATGTGTTTTATTGCAGAGAGGCCAAGTGGTGTTTCTATATTTGTGTATACTGAGTCTATATCTATTGAAAAAAAGAGTGTGTGACCGGGTAACTGAAGGTTTTTTATTTTATTAACAAATTTATATGTGTCTTGGATGTAGGTAGGGTGAAGTTTAGAAAGTGGGTTAATAAAACGGTCTATGTATTCTGTGATGTTATATGATTCTGATCTGCAGTCACTTACTATGGGTCTGCCAACCGGAATAACAGAGGGAACGGTCCAAGTCACAGGAGGCTTGTGGATTTTCGGGAGGAGATAGAAGAGGCGAGCCTGGCCTCATCCGGACCGTCCAGGTATTTTTTCTGTTTTAAGTTAATGTATATGTTTTGATAAAGGTTGTCTGTAATGTCCCTGATAAGTGTTTGTGTTTCTATTCGTAATGGGTGAGTCGTCTGTAGTATGTGTTGTTATTGTTATCTGTTGGTTTCTAAAATGTAATTGTTTTTATCCTGTATGACTATTTGGCCCCCTTTGTCTGCTGGTTTTATGACTATGTATTTGTTATTACCTAATGATTTAATAATGTCTTTGTGTTCCTGACTAATGTTAGGTGTTCTGTGTGGAAAGGGGCGCCAATGTGTGAGTGCTTGGTTGTTTTTATTGATTAATTGTGCAATTTGTGGTGTGTGGTTCCCAGTAGGATGGTCCGGTAAAGAGCACAGGCTCCCGCCTCTGTGCTCCTCGAAAATGGTCCAAAAGTTTAAGCCTTCTGTGAAAGGTGTGTAGGTCCCACCTGAGCTCCGGCCAGGTGAGAGGTTTTGGTGTTGGGATGAAAATGAGTCCCTTTTCCAATATCTCCAGCTGTGTGGGTGTAAGGGAGAAAGTGATGGGGGTTGTATTATGACAGTTTGTCCCAGTTAGTAGTTTAATTGTTGTTTCCAGTACTTGAACAACATTTCGGACGTGTCCGCAGTCCAATGTATGTTGTCTCTGGCTGTTTGAAAAAGAAGTGCATTCATTTCTGCAAGAAAGGTGTATTTTGAGGTTATTGTTTCATTCAGAGTGGTTAGTAGTGCCTGTTGGCGTCTGTTCAGCCTGCTGGAGAAGTTTATTACAGGGATGTAAATGGTGGCATTAGGAAAAGTAGTATGACCAGTTTTTACCAGCTGCTGTAGCTGTTTGAGTATGGTAGTCTGTTTGTGTTCTGAAAGGCAGTTGTTAAGTCTAAAGGAAAGTATGACGTGTTGTGTGTCTGGTTGTGGCTGTAGTTTCTTTAAAATGGCTGTTAATGTGATGGAAAGTTGCTCCGGGGTAACTTTCAACCTGTATGTCTGGATCTGTGAAAGATGGAATACGTGAGAGGTTGGAGTCCCCAAGAAAGAGGGTTGGCTTCCGCACCTCCAACGACCATTCCTGTATTTTTTTGAAAGTGCGTGGTTCCAGGCGCCCTGGGGAGCCAGGTGCTGTCGCAGAAACCCTGTTTCGGATAGAGGTGGATAACTCAGATGTTTGGGTTGTAATCAGCTTTTCATTTGCCCCTTTATCATCATCATGGTTTTGATATCCACCTCAGTGATTGGGTTTCCTCCACAGGGCTCTGCAGCTAACAGCTCTGGCTCCCTCTGTTGTTTGTCAGATGTAATGGACTCTGTGGGTGAAAGAGAAATGGTGTTACTGCATGGTAGAGCAACGTTAGTTGTTATAGTGCCAAGTGCAATCTGGGGTGTGTTGGATAGTGAGTGGGTGGAGGAGTTATAGGGGGCAGGCAAGGGATTCAGACCGTCCCAATCCATGCCGCCGTAGCTCGATGTCCGACAATGGATTTAGCTCCACCCTCACGTTGCGTCTTGGGTTTCGCTTTGGCAGGAATGGGAGCTGAATCTCCTCGCCGGGCCCCCCGGGCGCCTCCAACCACAGCGTACAGAGGCCTGAAGGACCAGGTTGTGCATCAGAAAGAAGTGGTGGAGGGGGGAGGGGGGGTGGGAAGGAGGGAGGAAAGAGGGGGAGAGGGAGGAGGGGGAGGTGGAGAGGTATGGGGAGAGGGAAGGGGAGAGGGACGAGAGGAGGAGGTAAGTAGGGTTGGAAGGAGGGAGGAGGAAGGAAGGGTGAGGTTAGTTTGAGAGGAGTGAGATGGTGGGGAGGATTTGGAGAGAGATAGGGGAGGGATAGTTATAGAAGGAGTAGGGTGAGGAAGGGTAGTAGGGGGAGGAGGGAGGAGTGACGAAGAGGAAGGTGGGGAGGAGGAAAATAGTTGGAGGGGAGGGCCGGCTGGGTGTAGAAGTGGTGGGAAGTTGTCAGGGGAGAGCTGAGTTGGCGGAGGGGCCTCCTCCGTCTGGGGACCCCTGGTTATGAGGTCCCTCAGTGTGGAGACAGAGGAGGCCGTGAGTTTCCTCCTGTATCTAGCCCTCCCCCACTGAAGTGCCTTGTTAAACGATGCCTGTGCGAAAGGTGGAAGGTCCTGCAGCTGTGTGGCAATGAATGTATATATTCATGTTATTGTTCATCCATGTGTCTGTGTTGAGTTTGACCAGTTCTAATGTGTTATTGTTTGGTGAGGAGGGTTTGATGAAGGATGTTATTCTATTAATTTGTCTCATCATTCCTTGTGGAAAGATGCCTATGTGTAGTGTGTTATTTATGATTTCTGAGTGGTGTATAGCCTGTAGAAGTTTAAAATATGCTTTGGTGTGGTGGAAATTATTGTTAACTGTAACATTTTGAGGTTGGCTGTTAGCCACAGGTGGAGGAGCAGAAGGGGAGCGATGGTTTGCCATCCACTCAACCCTCCCCCCGCCCCCCTCCCGGGGGCCAACACCAGTGGTGTGTACCTATTGTAAAGTGTTATGGGCATACTTGTCACAAAGCTGCAGGACAGTCCCAGCCGATACAAAAACTGCCACAGAACATGGGAGAATGGTTAACCAGACCCAGAGATGAGTAGGAGAAGACCACCTGTAGAAAAAAAAAAAAAACAGATTAAAAAATAAAAAGCCTTATCAAATAGGCCCTTACCTTCAGTAAAGTACAATAAGAGTGGATAAAAAGAGAGGGGGTTTAAGAAAGTTAAGAGAAAAGTAAAAGAAAGTTAGGCAACTTAACACTGTATAGTAAAAGGTTACAGTCAGGGTAAGAAGACTTAAAACTCACAGGTTAGGAGGCCTTGTTTGTTGCTTAGGCCTTTGCCCGAGAGCACGGGGCCCTCCTTTGGTGTCCAGACAGTTTTCAACAGATTCAAAACAGGATAAAAAACCTCACTAAAGGTTGATAAAAAGCCATCCTGTATAGGTGGTGAGTTATAGGTCTTCGGTGTGCACACACAGTGTTGTTAAAATGTAACTCACCCCTTAGGTGTCCTGGCTGGCTGTCTGGCTTGTTGTTAAAATCCTTGTTTAGAATAGGCTGTTGCAGGTTAAAATCCTTCTGTGAGTTTAAAAATCAATCACTGCTTTAAAAAAAGGTTGCCATCAAAGGTTTTAAAAGAAGTTTAAAAGCTGACCTCTCTACGTTTCGCCTATAGCTTCCTCAGGAGAGAATCACTGACACCAGAAATGGTCTGAGTTTAAAAGAAATGTTTGGGGAGGAGCCAAACCAACACATTCTCACACCCATCTCTTAAAATAGGGACGTTTAGTCAGGTACCTTTGTCGTTCTTATTGACCGTCCCTTTTAAACGTGCTTGGTCGGGACTATTGCTGTCCCTTTAGTGCTGTAAGTAAACGTGCTTGGTCGGGACTATTGCTGTCCCTTTAGTGCTGTAAGTAAACGTGCTTGGTCGGGACTATTGCTGTCCCTTTAGTGCTGTAAGTATACGCGCTTGGTCGGGACTATTGCCATCCCTTTAGCGCTATAAGTAAACACGCTTGGTCGGGACTATTGCCGTCCCTTTAGCGCTATAACTAAACGTGCTTGGTCGGGACTATTGCCGTCCCTTTAGCGCTATAAGTAAACACGCTTGGTCAGGTGGGCTTACGGTTCTGTGACACACGGGAACTAAGGGACGGTTGGGACTCATCCACCCTCCCAGAGTGGAAATTCGCCCTTACATAGTACTGACTAAATCCTATCTAACTGCTGCTCTCCCCGGTGCGTTGCACAAGTACGCTGAAGGACGCCTTTTACGTCGCATCAGACGCTGACGGCCACTGTCCAAACGTCCTTATTTTACGAGTTCGGAATGAGAACGGTTTGGTCTGGCAACCTGGGTGTCAAATGGGCAGTTGATAACAACACACAGGCCAAAACAAAAACAGACATTCTGTCACAGAATGGAAATTTCAAAGGAGAAAAAACTGGCTTCAGCATTGTTGTCAGAGAAGATAATATTTCAACTTAGCATGTTTCCTGACATATTGTGGTAAATTTGTGAATAAATACACTAAATATTACATATTGGACCTTTAATGACCACAAAAGATATCCATGCAATTTAAGGTTACATTTCTTTGTCTCTGATCTATCATTGACAAAGGCATAAAATGTAAGAGGGATAGAAAAAAGGGGTCCTATTTTTATAGAACTTTTAAATCTTTTGGATGGGTCCATCGTGGAAATATGCCCATATGGAAGCAGTCTCCGTCTGCCAGAAAACACTCACTTTTAGAAAAGCGTGCTACCGCCATCTACTGGTCATAGTGTTTTTGTGAAATGCCCTCATGCCTTTTTCTTTTTGCACCATTAAAACTAGAGAAATTAGTTCTAGGATTAGAACCTATAGACTGTATGGAACTTTATACTGACTTTATTGAAAGGTTGTGGTGAAATGTCTGTATGTCAGTCACCAGCATCTTTTACAGTGCCCTGTACTTGCTGGAGGATGAACGCTTTATGATTGATATAAAAACCTGTAATAAACGTAGATGGTTGGTTTGGTGTAAATATAGTCTTGAATGTTTAGGTAATTGGACAGCAAGAAAGAAGAGGTAGTCCTGGACTTGTTTAAAGAGATATACCTTCATTATTAAAAAAATCCTGCAGCTGCCATAATTTATTTATATGATGGGTAATATGAGCATTTATTTATAGAATAGGTAATAATAATAAAAATAAAGTTAGTTTTTTTAATGCTGCAAACTGGATTGCTTCAACCAAGTTTCGTTGTGTAACATCGTTAATAAAGACAGAAAAACAGTTCTTCGGCCGAGACACTTAAGTCCGGGCTTCCTGAATGAAAGCTGTCAATCAAGGTAGGCTAAGGAGGTCCGTGGGTGAGATCACCTTGAAAGTGACCAATCATAGGATGGCCAATGCCTCCTTTTTTCCGCACCCAAAATGTCAAAAGTCAGTTTCATTCATATTGGCCCTCATTTATCAATCTTGCGTAGAAACGGCCGTATATGTTGGCGTAAGATTATGCTTACACTCCTCTCACCGCTTGATTTATGAAGCTGTGCGTACCTTTGAAATCCAGGTGTACGCAATACATGCCCTTGATGAATGCCGCGGCTGAAAACGATCGTCATTAGAATAACACGCCCCTATATATTCAAGTCTCCGCTTCCCCCACGCCCTCATTTTACGCCGTGGACACACGGAAGACGGCAAAGAATTTCAATCAATTCAATTTTATTTAGAGTGTCGACTCATATCAGGAATTATCTCAGGACACTTTACAGATAGAGTGTAGGTCTAGACCACACTAATTTTCAAGGACCCAACAATTCCAGTGATTCCCCCAAGAGCATGCATGAATTTGTAAGTGCGACAGTGGCAAGGAAAAACTCCCTTTTAGGAAGAAACCTCGGACAGACCCAGGCTCTTGGTAGGCAGTGTCTGACGATGCCGGTTGGGGGTTTGATGAACAATGGCAATAACAAAGTCACAATTAAGATAATGACTAGAGTAGTTGTAATAGTTCATGGTGTCGTAGAGCACAGCAGGGCGTAACAGGGCGTGGCATGGCGTTGGCTGGACATAGCAAGTCGACGCCGGGCATTGCAGGGTCTAATGGGGCACAGCAGGTTGTAGGGCAGGACCACGGCGACAGCTCCCATCGTGATGTAGGTGCCTTCATGATCCAAGATGATGGTGCTGGGGGGACAAAGAACATACGGACTCCGGGGAAGCTCCCCGGAGCTAGGTTAATAACAAGCATTTCTGGAACATGAATACACACAGATGGAAAGAGAGAGGAGAGAGGAGCTCAGTGTGTCAAAGGAGGTACCCCGGTAGTCTAGAACTATAACCGCATAGGGAGGCTGTGTTGTGGCTACACACCTTCCCCCGCTGGTCTAGGCTAATACTGCTACACCTTACTCCCTAAGTATGCGTAAGCTTTCTATGGGGAGAAGCAGTGATAGGATGGGGGTGCGCCATGACTGAGGCTACACACCCACCCCCGCCGGTCTAGGCGCACGCTGCAACTCCTCATACCCTAAATATAGTATGCTTTCTATGAAGAGAAGCAGAGATATGGAGGAGGTGCGTCATGACTGTGGCTACACACCCACCCACCCACGCCGGTCCAGGCGAATGCTGCAACTCCTAACTTCCTAACTATAAGCTTTATCGAAGAGGAGAGTTTTAAGTTTACTCTTAAAAGTGGTGATGGTGTCTGCCTCCCGAACCCAGACTGGGAGCTGGTTCCACAGGAGAGGAGCCTGATAGCTGGCTCTGGCTCCCATTCTACTTTTAGAGACTCTGGGAACCACAAGTAACTCTGCATTCTGGGAGCGTAGTGCTCTAGTGGGACAATAAGGTACTATGAGCTTTTCAAGATATGTAGATGCTTGACCATTTAGAGCTTTGTAGGTCAGGAGAAGGATTTTAAATTCAATCCTGGATTTTACAGGAAGCCAATGCAGAGAAGCTAATACAGGAGAAATATGATCTCTTTTCTTAGTTCTTGTCAGAACACGCGCTGCAGCATTCTGGATCAGCTGGAGAGTCTTAAGAGTTTTATTTGAGCATCCTGATAATAGGGAATTACAGTAGTCCAGCCTGGAAGTAACGAATGAATGGACTAGTTTTTCAGCATCGTTTTGAGACAGGATGTTCCTAATTTTGGCAATATTACGAAGGTGAAAAAAGCTGTTCTTGAGGTTTGTTTTAAGTGGGCGTTAAAGGATAAGTCCTGATCAAAAATAACTCCTAGATTTCTGACAGTAGTCCTGGAAGCCATGACAATGCCGTCCAGAGTAATTATATCTTCGGATAATGAAGTTTGGAGGTGTTTAGGGCCCAGCACAATAACCTCAGTTTTGTTCGAGTTCAACTTTAGGAAATTGTTGGTCATCCATGATTTTATATCTTTAATGCACACTTGCAGTTTAGCTAACTGACTGGTTTCGTCTGGCTTGATTGATAAGTATAATTGGGTGTCATCCGCATAACAGTGAAAGTTAATTGAGTGTTTCCTAATAATATTGCCTAGAGGAAGCATATATAAGGAGAATAGAATTGGTCCAAGCACTGAGCCTTGAGGAACCCCATGGCTAACTTTAGCGTACCTGGAGGATTAATCGTTGATATTAAAAAAATTGAGATCGATCAGAGAAATAGGACTTAAACCAGCTTAGTGCAATTCCTTTAATGCCAACTAAGTGTTCCAGTCTATGTAGAAGGAAGAGAAACTTCTCCAGGAGAAGATGCCTTGGAAGACGGAATCTGCTCATCAGCCATTCATCTGATTCATTCAGAAGATCTTGCCTATCCTGAAATACTCTTTCCCTTCTCAAGGGCGCGTATGCGTCTTCTAAAAGCGCCAGGTCAGCCATCATTGAGAATTGGTGTACGGTGGAGATCCAGTTTAAATAGCTGTTTGGATGAACAAATGACCTATCACAATGCATTATTTTACAGCACGTGCTTTGAAACAATTAGCATTTCATTTCGTATCACGTCACATGTATTGGGGTATACAATAGTGATGATGTTGTGATGTGGAGTACCATTCATTCACATTAATAATTGCATGACAATTTGTAATATTCTTATTCTTATTATTATTATTATTATTATGATTTTTATTATTAATGACGCTTATTGTTATTTAGAAGAAGAATGTCATTATTATTATTATTATTATTATTATTATTATTTAAAAGAAAAAGCATGTCATTTTTATTATTTTGTCAGTCTGAATTATTTTTTGGTCATTGAAAGCCTTTCATTACTGAACCCAGTCCGTGCGCACCTGCCGGGCCTAACCCTGAAATGTCAGGTAAAGCGCACAGGCTCGCAACTGAAGGAATACATATGCCTACAAATCAAATGCTTTGGTAAAGTCACACAAATTAAACATTGAAGTCCATGTTGCACAAACATAAACACTGAAGTTTATAATTATATATTTTAGTTTGTCAGTGCGTTTTGTGGTGTTAGGAATTGTTTTTCTGCGCATTTCCGCACTAACTCAAAACGTGCGTACATGTACACCACCTCCCGAGCTGGCGTAGGATTTGAGCGTGCCGTACGCCAACGTCCATATTGATAAATCTCAAAGTCACCGTGGTTTTGGGTGTACGCCTGGTGTACGCTGGAAATTTGGTGTACACACTTTTGATAAATGAGGACCATTGTGTGTCGGGAGAAGTGCAGCAAGTGTTGGTGAAGTGCTATTTTGAATCTGAAAATAAAATGTAATAGCGTGGCTGTTTATGTAGTTCTGGTAAGTCAGAGCGTTTGAGCGTGTGAGTGCAGTGCAATGGTGAGACCACTTTGGAAGATTACTGTGGATCTTGAGAGCTCGATTGTCAGGGTTTTGGTATTTTGTTCTGTTTTATTGTGGTAGTCTTGTTTTTCTGTTATGTTCTGTTTCCTGTTTTATTTTGTAGTCTGTCTGGTCTCCCTTGTCTTGTCTAGCTTCTTCCTGTCTTTGTTTCCTGCCTCTTTTGATTGCTCTGCCCCACCCTGATTTGGTTCACCTGTTTATCACATGTCTTGTGTTAGTGCTCGTTACCTGGTGTATTTAGTTTCCCTCTGTTTCCCTTGTCTCTTGTCGGATTCTTGTATTCTGTTAGTGTGTTTCTCTGTTCGTGTCGTGTGCTGCCTGTAGTGTTTTTTTTTTTGTTATTGGAATAAATTTCTGTTTAAACTGCATTTGGGTCCAAACCTTCACTTCATCCTGACATCGATTGTATAGTCGTGCTATTGGTTCAGTAATTTCCTTAGTGGTAAGAGACCAGATTGGAAGACAGTAGGACATTGTTGAAAACACAATTGCATGCATTATTAATGCTTACCAAATATAATGTCTTTCATAATGCCTGCATGATATTCCAGGTCATTCATAGGTTAAACTACCGAATGTGTGAGCTTATTCCAATCAGTCGTCCCCTGCACACTTATGACACAAGGGAAAAACACCTAATCACTGGCAAAAAACGACAGCTGAAGTGTACGAGCCTGAGTGTAGTTTATAGGGGACCGCAGATTTGGAACGAGCTTGAGGAAAACTTGAAAGTGTCGCATTCTGTCTCCATTTTCAAGAAAAGACTGAAGGAAATATTGCTCATAACATATGATTGTTGATTATTCTGTAATTGCTATCAGCCTGGTCGCACAGAATTCCGTGAAATGATCACAAATTGTTAACAGTGCATTACATGGTGGTGGCACAGAATGTGTGAAAAATCTTCGTGGCCACCACGGAAAAGAATGCCAATGTAAAGTCAATGAGAAGATGACGCAGCATTAAGAACAACTACGGTAGCGAGTAGTATGTGAGGCTGAAATTCCGCATAAGGAGGTTGGTTGGGGTGGTGGATGGGTCAAACACAGGACTTTCACCCAGGAGACCGGGGTTTGTGTCCCGCATGTCAAGTTTCCTAAAGTCGCTTTCTTCTTTTCCGTCCCATTCTTCCCGCGTGTCACGGAACTGTGAGCCCACCCACAACCTTTTCCTGAACCCAACCGTCCCGTTCTTCCCGCGTGTCACGGAACCGTAAGCCCATCCACGACCTTTTACTGAACCCAACCGTCCTGTTCTTCCCACGTGTCACGGAACCGTAAGCCCACCCATGACCTTTTCCTTAACGTAAGGGGCCATGTTTATTTAACGGAATTCTTCCGTGGGCCCATCACGGAATGTTTTGCGATTCCGTGAAACTGCCACAGTTTTTGAGTTAAGGGGCCGTGTTCATTTCACGGAATTCTGTGAGATCAGGTTGTTGCTATAGTTTGGGCTGGGATCGTCTGTCTGTTTTGTAGTATTTGTCTATGTTGAGTCTATTGTGAGTGGATTTGTTGATTTGTTAAGTGTCTGTATTCTGTTGTATTCTGTATTTGTCTAATTTTAGTAGCTTATTTGGGGTTCCCCATTTCACGCGGCCTACATATGATCATTGTACCTTCTGAAATTGTGTTTAATGATACAATGATGTGTGAAATAAACAAAACGAAATGAAACGAAAATGTAAGTAGGTTTCAGAAACAGAAAAGGTAGATATGATCTAATCTTGTTATACGCATAATGTTTCTGATTCAGCTTTTTTGTAAAGTTAGAAATGTGTTCCCGGTATGTAAGGTGTGTATCAAGTAGCACACCAAGATATTTGTAAGTCTTTGTGACAACAAGATCTTGCTTTGCAAAGGTAATAGAATCAGTGAAAGAAAGACTTTATCTGGGTGAGTGAAAATACATACATTCAGTTTTCTTTACATTGATGGTCAAATGGTTCTTTTTCAACCAGTCATGTAAGAACTGAAGATCAGATGATAATTTGGAATTTATGACATCAGGATTTGAGTCAGAGAGAAAAATCACAGTATCATCAGCGCACAGTAAGCATTTTGTGTTGTGGTTATGTATTTTTCTGTTGCTGTTTCCTGTTTTTTGTTGTTTATTCTTAATTGTGTATGTTTTGTTAGTTCCTGTGTTCTCTGTTCTCCCTTGTGTTGTCTAGTGTTGTGTCAAGTTTCCCATTTCCTGTTTTATTTTGATATCTGTTTTCTGTTTTGTCATGTCTAGTTTTGCTTTCTGTGTTTTCCCACCTGTGTGATTGTCTAATGTGCTCCACCTGTTCCCCAGCCCCGGTGTCACCTGTCCTGTGTTTGCTCGTTACCTAGTTTATTTAACACTAGAACGGCCATGACGGTTTGACCATTTTGAAATTTATATGTGTAATAACTTTGCTGAATAAAAAAATACAATCCTGCTTTTTCTGAAAGAGTCTGTATTTTAATTTAAAATTGTTTTTATATACATTACACAAAAGGCAAAGAAAATACAATCACTTTTACCTATTTCGGCCATACACGGTCATATTGACCGCTCGGATTGTTTGTAATTTTTCGCGCGGTTAGAGATGCATCTCAGTTGCTTAGTAACTACCATAGTCTCTGTCAGAGAAACGCAACTAGCGGTCTCAAGTAACAAGTGTGGGCATCACCGATGGGCCGAAGGCAAAGCTAGAGTCGGTAATGTAGGCTACTATGCCGTGGATGGACTCTGTTCTGAATCAGAAGGCAAACACCGGGCGCTCGCTCTGTGAAAGGCGCGGAACACGTAGGTGGCCGGTGGCTGTTTACATGTTCATATAACTTTATACATCCTCGAACTGGCTGGAATCATTGCACACATCCTCTCCAAGAAGTGCACCAGCAGTATAATTGTCCAGAGGAAGTTCATGCAGCAACTGGCTGAGCAGCTGAAAGTGGAGTTTATGGAGGAATAAAGGGCAGCGGCGCACGGTCCACACAGCGCTACAAACCGCAGCAGACGCCAAAACGGAGGCAGTGCCAGGTTAGGTTATAGCTAAATGTTCAAATAAGATACTTTGTTATTTGGCTATTATGAGTTAAGTTGAATGAATTTCAACACCATATTTTTCGGGATATGAATGTATGAAATAATTACGGTTTACTATGCCATGATATGAATTATTGAAACACGTATTACTACTCAAACGTATAAAATGTACATTTCAGTGTTATTACGTTTTTCTAAAGATATCCTAACACAATACATAATACAATATCGCAATTAGGTATTTATCATGAGAGATTATAGAGTTTGGAACCTGGCGGTCAAAATGACCGCTCACGGTAGTTCTAGTAGTTATGGAATTCCGGCACTTCTGGTGTTAACCCCTGTGTTTCCTTTGTCTCTTGTCAGATCATTTTGTGTTTGTTCCAGTCAGTTTGTGTCTGTTTGTGTCCGTTTGTGTGTGTTCATGTGCTTACCCTGTGTTAGTTCCGTAGTTCCTGGCTTTTTGTATTTCTCTGTTTTTTGGATTACCTTCTTCTTTCTGGAATTTTGCCTGCTGAAGCCTCAGGACTCCCTTGGTTTGTTTTTTTGTGGTTAAACCAATAAACCCGCAACTTCAACCCTTTTCCTGCCTGCCTGCCTCTCCCTGAATTTGGAAGCTTTAACCCCCGTACATAACAATTTTGAGTGTTTACACACTTGAGGGAGATCATTGATGAATAAAAGAAAAAGTAAGGGTCCAAGAATGCTGCCTTGTGGAACTCCCATGTCACAGACTAAAGGTTGGGATGTTGCATGATACATTTTGTCAGCTTGCAACCTGTTTGTCAGGTAGGAAGAAAGCATTTCTATCACAGATGAAGACAATTTAAATGAGTGAAGTTTGTTAAGCAAGATCTGATGGTTCACTGTGTCGAAGGCTTTATGAAAATCAAAAAAAAAATAGCTCCAGTGATGTGACCTTTGTTAAGAGAGTCACGTAATTGTTCAGTGAAGAGTAGTTATGCCGACATGGTTGATCTCTTAGCACGAAAACCGTGTTGACATTCACTGAGCCAGTTGTTAGTTTCAAGGTAAGAACTTAACTGGTTATCCAAGGCTTTTTCAAGCAACTTAGACATTGCTGGGAGTATTGCTATAGGTCTGTAGTTTGAGACAAGAGTAAGATCATCAGATTTAAAAAATGATTTGTGCTGTTTTCCAGTCAGTGGTAAAGATAGAAAGCCTGATACAAAGATTGATTAAGTGCTGAAAGAGAGGTATGATGCTATCAGCATGAGTTTAAAATGAAAGTGTTTAGACCATAAGTATCACGGTCATGAGAGTTTTTTAGTGAATGCAGTATTTTTATCACCTCGTTCTGTGAGATCTCAGAAAATGAGAACTGATCAGGTGTTGAAGAGAGAACAGGTGAGAAGGAGGAGGGCGTGGCAAAATGTGTTGTCAATTCTACAGATGATACAAAATAATAAAATTTAAAAGCACAAGTAATTGAAAGCACTTGCAATCTTTTCTGAATCTGAGATAGAGTACCCTGTAGGGAAATTTGAATATTGACATTCTTTTTCTTCTCATTTTCACCAGTGATGACCTTAAGGGTCTGCCATAATGTCTTTGGGTTGGTAGGAGATTGGGTAATCTGCTGTTGGAAATAGACTGCCTTAGTCTTATGCAGTTCAACATTTAGTACATTTACTTCTTATTACTTAACTAATACATTTTAAGGAGAGTGATATCTTTTTCCCTCCACACTACAGTTGACTTTAGTGGACTCTCCATCCAAACTCCCGACTGGACCTTTGTCTGCCACGACTACTGGACTCTTTCAAGTACATGTACTCCCTGTCTCCGCCGATACTTAGTAGCTTTGAGACACGCTGGCTAACTTTTGTTAGCTTCCAACGACTAATGGCTCGCCAAGCACATTTGTTCCCTGTTGAGCTGTCCTAGCCCTGTTCCCAGCTCAAGCAATTAATTGATGATCCCCAATGGGGAAATTACAATTTACACTAGAACACACTACACACAGACCTGAAATACACACATGCTTAGGTCCTATTCATGCAAAAATGGAGAGCTGTCAGATTAAGTGGGCTGCGAGTGCTAGACAAGCGCCCTGAGTGGTTAGGAGGGGTACAGTGCCTTGCTCAAGAGCACCTTGGCAGTGCCCAGGAGGTGAACTGGCATCTCTCCAGCTACCAGTCCACACTCATACTTTGGTCTGTACTGGAATATTGAACCAGCAACACTGGTTCCCAACTCAACTCCCTACGGACTGAGCTACTGCCAACCCCAATAATTAGCGCTTACAGCTAACTTTAGTGTTGGCCACTGCCTCTCTGCACTGCTGAAAATGGTGCTTCTTAAATATTCCTGCAACTTCTCAACCTCATCTGCTACGTTGATCCAGCTTGCATTGCTGACATAAAATCTCTCGGACTCCTGCATCATCCTTGTTATGTGAACAGGGAGAGAGATGCAAGTTTGATTACTCCGATCATGCCATCCCTACCATACTGTCCGACCGACGCTCCGATCCCAGAGCATCGTCGTCATCGCAACAAACCACACATAGTCTGGCAACCTAAGACCTTTAGTATCTGTGACAGTGTCATTCCTCCCAACCCCTCCTGCTCAGCATCCACAAACAATACTGCTTCATTTATGCTTCAAAATTCCTGCTTAACCAAAACCTGGCATAATCAAGAGGATTATAGCCACCCCACCCCACCCGGCTATGTGTAAATCCAGAAGCCCCGCTCTAAGGGCCGTGGTGGTGGGCTGGCTGTGATACACCGAAAGGACTTCCTGGTCAAAGAGCTTTCAGTACCCAATGTCATCTCTCAGGATTGCCTTGTGTTCAGTCTAACTGGGTCGGCTCCACACAGATTGTCCTTATATATTGTCCCCCTAAATCCTTCACCACCTTCATGTCTGAGCTATCTGAGCTACTCACCTCTGTCTCATGGGCGTAATTCTCATCTAACAGTTCCCCCCAACTGTTAGACAATAAACATAAAATGACTGAAGAGCAATTTTTGAAGGGGACACAAATAATACAGCCACAATTATACTTGTAGAGGATATGTGTACACAGAGGAAAGCCTTAATACTATCATTAGTGTAGCATGGAGACTGTACCATTATCGTTCTTTTCAGTGTTTCTCTTGATTCAATGAAAAATCTGACAAAATTTACCAAAATATTCTTCTTAAAAACCATGTATTTATTTTTAAGTTGTTAAACAACAACAACAACAACACAAATCTTTAACGTCAGATGTCTAAATATGAGTTAGGTTCATAGGTTCACCACACGGTGATATTGTAGTAGTCTCTGCAGTGGCAAACTGTGTGTTAGTTGCCTTAGCCAGGCTAGCAGGCCAGACCGGCATCCTTCCACTTCCTCCCCGCCTTCCCCACCTGCCGCGGCTGACAACAATCCACGGGTGCCCGCTGGTCTGGTGGATGTCCTCCAGAGGACAGTTTATGCAGGCTGGCTCTAGCTCCATAGTTACGTTACTCCAAGCTTCTTCCCTTGCGAACACCTCCACTCACTACGCTCCGATCTGCTGTTCAACTTTCCTGTTGAACAACTTTCCTGCTACAACTGAATTCCCACGGGACTTCAGCGCAAGACTACAGCCAGCCTTCTGTAACGCTGTTACTTTACAAGAAACAGGCATAATTTGGCCCGTTTCCATGTAGTTGCATAGTCACTGATATGATCATAACCACTACAGTGCTCAATTACCTATTTTTGAGGGGGAAATAAACTTTCTTCGCCTCAAAAATTTCGCCGCGAAAGCATGAACTGTCCTCTGGAGGACATCCACCAGACCAGCGGGCGCCCGTGGATTGTTGTCGGCCGTGGCAGGCGGGGAAGGCGGGGAGAAAGTAGACGGATGCCGGTCTGGCATGCTAGCCTGGCTAAGGCAACTAACACACAGTTTGCCACTGCAGAGACTGCTATTCACCAACTGCAGATGGATCGCACACAAAATGGATATATATGCTACAAATACACACAGAACTGCTGCTTGATGATGATTACCGAAGCCTGGCTGAACACACTCACTCATCAGACGGCAGCTAGCAGCTAACAGGGTAGGTGAATTTAAACAATGTCTGAGTTGAAAACGCATCTTGTTTTCATGTAAGGGCCCTGTTCATGTTGCACAGACATTTTAATTGCATTTTGTGTCTGTTAAGAGGCACAAAGGCACTCTTTATGATATGCCCCCAAAACTGCCGTTTTAGCTAAGTAGGAGCTCTCGGCATTAGCTGCAGTAGCTCCATGATGCTAGCAATGATTCGGCTCGTTTTTTTTCCTATCGACAGTACTCACATACTTATAGCGATCAAGATTAACGTAAAAATTGCCCGGAGTTCTCCTTTAAGTGGATATCATTAAAGACTTTACCAAGAGCTGTCTCAGTGATTTGGTGTGGTTGAAAACCAGACTGGAAAGCATAAAAACTGTTGTTTACTGACAAGAAAGAGGTGAGTTGTTGAAAGACCGCTTTTTCAATGATTTTACTTAAAAATGGAAGGTTTGATATTGGCCTATAGTTGATCATTAGTGATGTGTCTAGATTGTTCTTTTTTAAGAGTGGCTTGATGACTGAAGTTTTTAGGGCCTGTGGGAAAATACCAGAAAAAAGAGACAGAGTTTACAATCTGTAGAACATCTGAAGCCAAACAACTCAAAACACCTTTGAAAACGTCTGTTGGTAGAACATCAAGACAACAGGAGGAGGTTTTTAGTTGTTTCATAATGTCTTCCAGGTTGTTGTGGCTAATCTTATGAAATTGTGTCATATTGGGACCTGTTTTTCCTGGACATTGTGACAACACAGGTCCTGTGCCTGATATGGAGGCACTAGCTCTTTGTCTAATTTTCTGAATTTTATCTGTGAAGAAGATGGCGAATTCATTACAGGCCTTGGTGGATAAAAATCCATATGCTACTAGCACCAGAGGGTTTGTTAATCTATCAACAGTAGCAAACAAAGTATGTGAATTATTATTGTTTCTGGCAATAATCTCAGAGAAGAAGGACCGCCTTGCATTCCTCAGTTCCAAATTATAAATGTGAAGTCTCTCTTTATAGGTGTCATAATGGACCTGGAGAGTAGTTTTTCGCCACTTGCGTTCAGCTTTTCAACACTCTTTTTTTGAAGTGTGGCATTTCTCCATTGAGATCTTTTCTTATCAGAGACAGTTTTTACCTTAATGGGAGCAATGGCATCAATAACATTTGTAATTTTACAATTGAAATTGTCTACAAGCTCAGTGACTGAGACCCCATTAAGGGCGGGTGTGGAGGAGAAAAGCTGAATGAATGTTTCACTGGTGTTCTCAGTGATGTACCGTTTTTTGATTACCTTTGTTTGAACACTTTTTTGTACAGTGATAGTACCATTAAAGAAAATACAGGAATGATCAGATATAGCAATATCAGTCAACACAACATTGGAAATATTAGGACCTTTGGAGATAATCAAGTCCAGAGTGTGCCCCTTATTGTGTGTGGGCTCCGTCACATGCTGAGTCAGTCCATAGTTCTCAAAAACACAACATAGTTCTTTAGTCCCTCTGTCTTGGGGGTTGTCAACATGAATGTTAAAATCGCCAGCAATAACCACACAGTCAAAATCAATACAGATCACAGACAGCAGTTCAGCAAAGTCTTCGAAGAAGGCTGCACAGTATTTAGGTGGCCAGTAGATATTAACAAATATAGCTCGAGGGGAGGCCCTCAACTGAAGAGCTACATATTCAAAACAAGCAGAATTTCTGTAAGATAATTTCGTACATTGAAATGAGTTATTAAATAAAATGGCAACTCCACCTCCTTTCTTATTAACTCTATTCTCACTCATAAAGTTGAAGTTAGGAGGAGCTGACTCAATGAGTACAGTAGCACTGTTATTATTGTCCAACCAGGTTTTACTCTCCGCACAGGACATTATGTTCACAATGGACCACGATGTGTTTTATGGAGATTGGGAGTGATGGTATCAGGGCCTTAACTTTGGCGAGGATGTCTACAACTTTGGCTGCTGGAAAGCAATGTGTTACGGCATATATATATATATATATATATATATATATATATATATATATATATATATATATATATATATATATATATATATATATATATATATATATATAAATTATAATATGATACTAGATAAGAGATATGTATTTTGCTTGAAATAAGGAAAAACCTTCTTCCTCCTCGGATCACCTTCAGTTGCCACTATACAGCCGCAACAGCCACGGATGGCTCACCGCTGTATAGCTGCAAAAGCCACGGCGGGCACCACGCCAACACCTTAAGCGTAGTCATTCAAAATGCAAGATCAGCTAAATGAATTAATCTAGTGGAAAATCCCCAAAAAAGGTGGTGTTCAGCCTCAAAAGTAGCCAATTGAAGTTTTACACGCATGTTTTGAAGGTGATCATTGGAGCGCTCCTCAGGAGGAGGGTCTCTCTTTTGGCAAATATAAGACGCAGTAGAACAAAGAAATCTTTAGCAAGCTTTCTGGTACTTGCTCGGGTTTCTTGTGTGTAGAATTCTTTTCGAAGCACATTAAACTCTTTTTCACATCTGACTCTGACTCTGTGTGGATTTTCTTAGACCTCGTTTGGGACTTTTTCATACTTTGAAGAGAACTTGAAGAGAAGTTGACAAAGTGCAGCTAGCGATAAGGTCCGCGCCTATAAATCAGGCCTTGAACCGCTGACCTATATTTTATTTCAACACCCGTACTATGCCTATCAATTAACTTGGTAGAACTATATGAAATAAATTACCAGTTTAGTAACCATGCCCTTTCCCCCCCCCCAACTTCTCTGCCTTGCGTGCATTGCAAATATCAAAGAAAAAAAAGTTGGAAAAGTTCTTTCCTCCCTGGTCCCCAAACCAAACATCTCAATGCTAAATGCAGTTAATGGAAAAAATGTATTACCACTGTTACGGCAGGTATTTCAGTAAATGTAGTTAGCACCAATAGGGTCAGTACTGACATGTGGCGCGTGTTTGTTTAACGCTGATTCAACCTGCCCTGACCGGCAGGTGGGGATTATGAGATTCATTGAGGAATTGATTCAGCAAGCAGAGGCAGAGAGCCTCAAGCGGATGGACGCTACAGGCCACACATGCTGGAGAGAAACATTTTGGAAGACTGATCTTATTGAACAAGAAAACTTCTCTTCACTCAAACAGTCTTGTTTGAGTGAAGAGACGTTTTCTTGTTTCCCCACAACACAAATTTTTGTAAATCCACCCTTTAAAGACCTGAGCTGCAACACGGAGAGCGGCTTCGGAGTCCCAACTGACGAAGAGCACTGGACAGCAGACCCAGAGCGGAGGTCGCTCCTGATGGCTCCTGACATTTCAAAATACGTTGGTGACTGTAACAAGTTGTGTTATCTTTGCCAAAATCTTGAATGTAAGGGAACTGGGAGGGACAATTGAGTGAAAGTACTGTTCTTTGTTTGGGAGAGGAGAGCTGGTGACACCTTGATAACGTAACCTGCGTATTGTCTCCGCTTTATTTTACTACTGTCATGCATACACACTGCGCACACATAGTAGTTGTGTGTAGGTAATACAGTTAGCTGTTGCATATTAGTGAACAATCAGTTATGACGATTAAATTTAACCTCACTGCAGACATGTTTAGAATTTATTTATTTATTAATTAATGTGCAATAATATATATTTTTTTATTGTTTAGATACAGGTGACTCCCCATTTAAAGAAACAGAACACTTGTTTTTCTAATCACAAACAAAGAAACTTACTGCCCAGAAGTAGGCTCATTACCAAGACGGTGCCTGAGATTATTTTAAAGAGACTTTGACCCATTTCTCATTATTGCACCACAGCAATGACAGTTTCAGTAGCAGCTTCAATAAAAATATATCTTAACATTGGCCTGCAGCCTGTACCAGCTGAACTCTAATTAGCCCATGACATGTTTCTGGTGTCCTGCATGCAAATTCACATCCACACACTCACTCCCCTACTGTGTGTGCCTATATCAGTCAGCCCATTAGTCACACACAGCCCTAATGGTGTGTGACACACACACACACACACACACACACACACACACACACACACACATGCACACATATGCACTCACAGCCAGACACAACTATAAAAACTTAAAACCCAGGGCTCCATTATTGTCCATGTGTGTGCCTGTGTGTAGCTGTGTGTGACAGTGTTATTGCTATGCATATGTGTGTGTGTCCACCTTTTACCAGGTTTTATGTGTGTTCCCAGACCTACTGATCAAAAACATGCAGCGCTGGACTGGTCGGCCTGGTGGTCTGCCCAGACCCGGGTGGTCTCGGGATTTATAGCAAGCTGTGTGTGTGTGTGTGTGTGTGTGTGTGTGTGTGTGTGTGTTCTGGTGGGTGATGTTAGTTACCAGTGTTGGATAATTTGTATCTCTTCACAACAGTCTCATTTGAGTCTAGTGTGCTGGATGCGTGTCACTGACCCACAGGTGTTGAAGAATGATAATGTCTCTTTCCACTTCAAGTGAAAGCATGATGTGAATCACCAGGAGCAGTGTTGTTTCCACGTAGTGAGATTAGGTCCAACAGTGTTTGCCTCTAGCAGGTAGATCAGTGCTACGCAGGGTTATACGTGGCTTTATTCCATCTGCCTGATATCCGCAGACAGGAACCCTCTACTGTTCTCAAATCCAGGATAAAGACTTAAGGTGACTGAAGTTTTTTCCCTCAGGCTCTGGAAACAGTCTCCTGTTTTTCTACTGCCTCATCTGTATTTTTCATTATGTTTGTCATTATCTGCTTTATTCATATTAATTGACCTCAATTGTCTGCTGTAATTCCTGCAGTTTGTGGATAAAAATGAGTTTGAGCATTACTATATAAAAATTCAATATTTGAGTTGATAGAAAAACGTGTCATGTGAGTCACTCAGAGCAGGTCAGGTTTTACAATCTGTTTAACACCACTAAGACTTTTCACTTGTAAAAATGTTCATCTCAACAACCAGAAACATGTTTGTATTATTTCCATACTATCTGTAATATAATTTTAAAATTATTTTTTATTTGACAACAAAGATGACCTCTTGAGATTAAAATTGAATTAAGGAAGAGGCTAAAACATTAAAACAAAGCATTGGAAACAATTTCCTGAAATACATGTATATTAAAAACAATTAGATTGACACTTACAATTACAACAGTGTTAGTCCTTGAAATGACCAAGGTGCTCTGTACACTGGCTCGGTACAGAAAGAAGCATCAAGTTCTGGGAGTGCACATTGTAATTCTACATAAAGAAAAACATTGAGCAATCCCCTTATAAGGAAAGGGTATTGTATGTTTTAAATATTCATATATTGTATGTATTCATCATTAATCAGCTACCTTTTTTTGAGATCGTTGCGGCCCAAAATGACTGATTATGCGACAGCTTTTGTAAAGAAATTGCAATTAAAGTTGCAATGTCTTCTGTATTTTTCTTGCAATGAAATTGCAGGAGATAGTGATTTTATTTATTTTTTTAAGCATACTTCTTTAAAAATAAAAGGAAACAGGTTTCAGGGAGAATAAAACTACTCTGGTTGAGAGTTCCTGGTAACCTTACCAAAAAGGCTCAGGATGCTGCAAATATTGGTGTAATATGAAAATGGCTGGTGGATTTAAGACAAAAAATAATAATTTACAATTGAATGAATCAAATTTGAACATATCTGTCAGTGGCTGGTTAATGTTCACATTGTAAAAAAGTTTATTTCCCATCCTGGTCTGGCACACACATTCAAAGTATTGATAAAGTACTAATTGGCCTTTAACTTCTTATTGCACTTACAGTATAATAACGAGCTTAGCTGTCCTCAACTCAAGTCATCGTCTTATTACTGTCTCATCTCCGGTTTCTCCTGCATCTACCGTATGTGAGTGTGTAAATAACTGACCCTGTTCTCAACTGGCAGTAACATCCGTCCTGAGTGATTGGATCACTAGTGGACAGCTCTAGGTACAGGCAAAAACACTCCAGGACGCATTGAGATTGGATCGCAAAAAACACATTCAGGGGTGGTTTGAGCCAAGAATGTCCACATTCTAATAGCCGTAAGAATGGGAATGTGTCCTGGGCCACATTAAGGACTACCTACTCAACTGTGAGCGGAACTACGCAATCGTTCAGTTTGTTCAACTATTTCTTATGTCACAGAAAACCACCGGAAGTAAACTGTGTGTTTTGGATGTTATTATCATATACTGTTAGTGATGTGTCGATGTTTTTGTTACTGTGCAGCCTGCTCTCGAGCTCTCTGCAGTTGATTGGAAAAGGCAGCTGCCAGTATACAGTATTTTTTGTTGTTGTTATTTTTAGTAAAACGTCCCCAAATTCACCAATATGAAGGATTACTACAGATATTCCTGCTCTTACGTCGTCTGCTTTTGTTAATTATTAGTCTCGCATTGCCAGAGCTACACAGCGCTAGCCTAGAAATCTAGACGCACCCTAGCGGCAGCAAATGTAATTTGCAGCCAGGGTCAGTCTAGCAACTCTCCGTTGGCTTGCGAGCTGGAAAAACCAACTCTGGTGAGTTTCCAGACCCAACATTTAGATGTGGGTCTGGCTTGTCAGGCTAACACAGCGCTGCTTGCTACGCACAAAGCCAGCAAACTCAAAGCAGTGGCTGTGAAACAGTTTCATTTTCTATAGATTCTTCACAATATAAGTCCCCCCGTTATTTTGTTATTTAAATGCTTTTATTATGTAGCGGCAAAATCAGCAAATGTTGGGTCTTCATCAGCAGTAACATAACGACTCCCAGAAGCAAATGTGAATCAAAAAACAGCAGCTATAACATAGAAACTAAACTTCAGCCCACAGAGATTCAGTTAGAAGCTACAAACGTACTGAGCTGAACACACAGAATTTAAAAACGTCTTTCTCTCATTCAGAGGACCCGCTGTCCGTCACAGACATCCTTGTCGACACACAGACAGACTCTGGGCAGCGCTTTTTCAAGTCATCGCACGTTTCTAATGTATGATTTATGTGAGAGTAAGAACTGAAATTCATAAACACGCTCACACACAACCATCCTATATGCAAACACAAATGGTATACATGTTTATTTCAAGAGTGTCTGGCTGCAGACCTCCACTGTGGAGTCTATTCCAGTACAGGCTCCACTGTCAAGGACACCTAGCCTAGAAATCTAGACGCACCACCCTTTAGCTGCGACTCTGGAAGACTTGGAGTTAAGCACTAAAGTCATTCTTAAAAAAGGAAGATGTGTTCGGAGTATTGCCGACCGGATACGGCAAAAGTTTTATCTATCAACTAGCGTTGCTCTGGTTGGCTATGAGTGCAAAGGGAATTTGAAAGACAACCGTTTATCCCGCCCCTCGGATTAAGCCCTGCCAATGGTGAGTTCCCAGACCCAACATCTTGACGTGGGTCAGGCTAAAGGACACCTCCACTGTCAGGACAGGAAATGCACGCAGAAAATACAAAATAAAATTGTGTGAAAGTATAGGTCATTTATTTATATTTAAATAGCCTAACTAATCAACATTGCAAGTGCAAATATCTAATTCCGGTAATGTAGTATTTATTTTGCCGATCCTGTCCACACTATAGGCTACGCAACGTGCATTCTATTAGTAAATGTCTTATTCAGCCTGTTTGTCAAAATACAATAAACTCTGTGTAGCAACATTGTCAGAAAAATATAAATCTTATTCAGATGCGATATATTTTCGTCAAAATACAATAAACACCATGCAGCAACATTGTCAGAAAAACATCAAACTTTTCGTGTTGAGAACATGTGTATTTTCTTCAAACAATTAGACTCTTATTTTATGAGCTTCAACTTTTTGTTTAAGATATTTATCATGTAAAAACTATATACTGTTGGTCCAACTCCTATATAGTTAGGCTGTATATTTATACTTATAGCTTTGCTTGTGTTTTTTAGTTTCTATATTTTTAACCACTATATATTTGCACCTTCATTAGTGAGGGTCAATAAAATAAAAACAAATAAAAACCAGTAGGTCTGTCTTCATCATGTTGTAATCAAAGTAAATTATACATGTTTCATAAAAAAAAAAAAAGGAAATATAAGTCCTTTATTTAGGATATAAAAGCACAGTAAAGCATATTACTGTACAACACAATATCACAGTCTGGCAGTATATTTAATAAAAAACGTATGTAGGCCTATTATTAATATTTTCCACAAATGTACAGTAACATTAACAATTCAACTTGAAGAACAACAGCCAACTTAAACTAAAAACTGTAAACATCAGCTTGAACACAAAACACAGCAGGAGAGGAGTGAAAAAAGGAGAGAGAAGGAGCAGGTTGTAGTTTAAAGGCAGTTACACACCAACCAGAGGGCCGACCCTCGGCAGAAAAGTCAGTTGGACTGATCAGTGTCCCCGAGTTGGTCAAACAAGTTCCTCAGAACACACCAAAGAGACGAGACGTAATATGTCTCCATAACAGCAGGTGACGCTAATCTGTATTGTCGCCCAAAAAATGAAAACTGGCAGCTGATTGGACGAACGCATCACGTGGGTGTGTTTTCTCCTGAAATTCAAAGACAGACTGTCATGGCGGCTTGTTCAGAATACAATCTCAAATTGTACTAAAATAGTTCACTGAAATGTGTTTCTGAAAACATTTTAAGTGAGAAATAGGCCGTGCAGTTGCTGAATCTGTCTTCATTTCAGATCGACAAAGGTCAGTTTAAAAGATTTTCGTCAGATTTTGAGAGGGTTAGCCATGCTCATTCCGCTCGCCATTTCCGGGTGAGTCCCGATTGCCCTGTCTCCGACTGAGCACGTCAGGTCGGCCAAAATGAAGGCCGACAGCTCCTCAGACGGATGACGGCACGGAACACACCGAACAGACTCAAGTCACCGACCTCGCCAGACTGTCCAACGGCCGATTATCGGCTCGGTGTGTAACTGCCATAAAAGTCAGTGACTCGAGTCTGTTCGGTGTGTTCCGTGCCGTCATCCATCCGAGGGGCCGTCGTCCTTCTTTTTGGCCGATTTGACATGTATAATCGGCGGGGCGGGCACTGCCGGCAGTTGGACTCAATGAGCCATCTGATTGGTGGAGAGCTAACCCGGAAACGGGGAGCGGAATGAGCGTGACTAGAGTCTCTCAAAATCTGAGGAAAATCTTTTAAACTGACCTTTGTTGATCTGAAATGAAGACAGATTCAGCAACTGTACGGCCTATTTCTCGCTTAAAAAATTTTCAGAAACACGTTTCAGTGAACTATTTTAGTCCAATATGAGATCGTATTCTGAACAAGCCGCCATGACAGTCTGTCTTTGAATTTCAGGAGAAACAAGACCTACGTGACGCGTTCGTCCAATCAGCTGCTGGTTTTCATTTTTGGGCGACAATACAGATCAGCGCCGCCTGCTGTTATGGAGACGTATTATGTCTCGTTGCTTTGGTGCGTTCTGAGACATTTTTTTTTACCAATTTGGGGAGACTGATCAGCCCAAATGCCTTTTCTGCCGACGTTTGGCCGTCGGCTCTGTATGTCTGGGCCTTGATCCGCAATTTCAGAAACTTTCACATTCACACTTTAAGCAGAAAAAGCTATGCTGCCTTCATGTGCTATTCGAAGGATCCTACTTCTCACTTTTGTAGTTGGTATAACGAGTATGTTATGTTGAAGTGCCTTGTTGTCGGAGCGAAATAAAAAAAAAGGCAGACACAAGGTTTATTCTGACCTGCTTCTTGGGGCTTTACTCTGAATTTCAGACTCAACATTATGAGTTGAGGGGGTGTTTATGTGCTACTTTCAAGTCGGAAACTCGTATTTACCATAATTCTGATAGCACCTGAAGGCAGCATAAAATGCAACTTCAGAAACTAGCCACCAACGGCAAAAGTACATTTAACACATAGACGCAGCCCGTATGTGTAACATTCAGGGAGTTGCGTTAATTATATTTATATTTTGATAGTGGAAGCAATTTTAACGACGAAGAAATCAAGAATCATGCATTTCAACATTTTGGAATGAAGCAAATCTGTCACCCACCTTTGCAAACTGGCATCAGGTTTTGCTCGTTGTGCTGCAAGTTAACATTACGACCTTAGGAGGTTAAAAAAAACATTATTTCCTGTGCTGACCCGCTTGACAGTGATGGTGTTCTGGTGGAGCCTGAAGCGACTTCACAGTGCAGGTCTGCAGCCAGAGGCCTCTGGTTTATTTGTATATAGAGCGGGGAAGTAAGATCCGATCATAAGTGGTCACTCAGGACGCATTTGGAGACACATTCTACAGACAGGTGAAAACACCTGTACCTAGAGCTGTCCACTTGTGATCGGATTACTTAGGACAAATGTTGATGCAAGGTTGAAAACATCCTCACAGTTTGTGTGTGTTTGAGTTGCAGACAGTACTGAGCAGTAGCCCCACCCGCTGCAGAGAGCAGACAGGGTTGAAATAGTCTCGCATTGCCAGACCTTCCTCCACAGTGCCGCCGAGGAGGGTCTGGCTAGTCCACACAGCATGGGATAGGAGAACAACGTGCTCTGGTTTATTGGCATTTATTTAAACCAATCACAATCGTCTTGAGTGCCGGAATTTACCCTGCAGAGATATGAGGAGCATTTAACCATAGTCCTCATACTGAAAATCCACTGAAGTTTAAAATGCCAACACAAAGAAAGCGGAAGATGATGGACATCCGACCAAAATGAGAGACATCCGGCGGAATTTGCATCGGGACCTGAACAATCCCGGAAGTGAACCGCAGCAGCAGCTTTTAGCGACTTTAGACTGACAAATTGTCACAGCCTACTTTTATGTTAAAATATGTACAGGTTGGCAGGACGATCTGAATTGTTCTGCAAGGTCTTTCGCTGTATGTTTTGTTGGTAAATGTGAGGTGTTCGAGTCACACACGTCTCATCTTCAAACCAGAAACAAGGAAATAAATTTGGCAAAGCACTTAAAGTCCTAGATCGGTAAGTTCTTTGGGAGGCCTCTTGTGTTTTTGTGCAGTCTCACAGAAAATAATGCCCCTACTTTACTTTTTAGCTGGTTACATAGAATATGATACTCTACATGTAACATTGACAGTGCTCTGTTTTAGCAATTAGTAGAATACAAGAAATCAATGTCTTGCATTTATTCGTTGCATTTTGTGACAGCTGTGTAAATCAAAAATCAACAGTGAAAAGAGCTATGTTTGTCTGCACACTAGCAACTCTGACACAATTTGTGCCACTGAGATTGAGATCCTTTTTTTTAAAGATTATGTTTTGGGGCTTTTCCACCTTTAACCAATAGGACAGGTGAGAAAAGGAAGACATGAAGGAAATCGTCACAGGTCGGATTTGAACGCTGGACCTCTGCGTTGAGGGATAAACCTCTCAGTATATGTGCGCCTGCGCTACCCACTGAGCAACCCCGCCACAGATTTAACTAGAAAATGCATTTCCTGCAGAAAATGCGTGGGAATGCTGGATAGCTGAATTGCTAAAGCTAAACTGAATGAATAGCTTAAATCAGTAAGAAGAAATTGAAGTAGTGAGAATAGTTGAAAAAGTATGAATGGTTTCAATTAACATGAATTTCATTAAAAAGTAATATATAAAACTAATATATAAAATAATTTATTTTCTAATTGAAATTATGATTAAGTCTGGAAGACTTACAAATGCTATGAGAAACAGAGATGAAAATGCGGAAATATGAAATAAATTGTTTGAAAAATCTCAAATGGATTGCACTGCACTGCTGAAAAACGTTGAAATGTAAAATTGTCAGTTGGAAGATGAACTGCATTACCTTATTAAGCTAAGAGCTGAAATACATTTTTAGAAAAGCTGAAAGCTAAACTGTAATACTGTCAAAAGTGGAAGTTCAAATAAATTGACTAAAAAGGCTAAAAGTATAAATACTTTGTATTATTATCAGACACATCCATTGCATAGAACAAAAAAGCATGACCCTAAAGAGCTGAGAGGTGAATATATTGCCTGAAAAGAAGCGGGATATATACATGGATGAAATCACAAATGACACTAGAGGGAGGGAGGGAGAGAGAGAGAGAGAGAGAGAGAGAGATAGAGAGAGAGACAGAAGGAGGCAGGGATAGACAGACAAGAGAGAGGGAGACAGAGACAGACAGACAGACAGTCAGAAACAAACAGAGACAGACAGAGACAAGAAGAAACAGAAACAGACAGAGAGACAGACAAACAGACAGACAGAGACAGAAACAAACAGAGACAGACAGACAGTAAGAAACAGAAACGGACAGACAGACAGACAGACAGAGACAGACAAACAAACAGAAAGACAGAGACAGGGAGAAACAGAAACACACAGAAACAGACAGAGACAGGGAGAGACAGGGAGAAACAGAAACAGACAGAGACAGACAGACAGACAGAGACAGAGAGAAACAAACAGACAGACAGAGAGACACAAACAGACAGAGACAGGGAGACAGACAAAGACAGAGAGACAGAGACAGACAGAGACAGGGAGACAGACAGAGACAGGGAGAAACAGACAGAGACAGAGAGACAGAGACAGACAGAGAGACAGCGACAGACGCAAAATATATAGACTAATGTTCATATTACTGCCTGTAGTATTCAAGTTGACTGTCTGTGAAAGGGTTGTCATGGCTACTAATGACCTGTGACCATGTTGATAAACATCCTTTGAAGTCTGTGATGAGATCTCTTTGATCTTTAATCAGGTTAACGACCGTGTCACCTGCTGAAACTGTCAGCTGTGACCGACTGGAGCTATTCAAAGACACAGAGCAAGCTCTCAAATAAAGGCTCAGACTGCTAAAACGATAAGGTGTTTAAGTGAAATGATGTAATCGTGACCATCACAAGGCCTTTGTGAACGTATTCATGTAAAATGTATGTTGATAAACTTAAAAATGTGGGCATATCAGCGATTTAAAAAAGTGGTTCGCTCTGCGTTTCGCTCAGAAATGTGGAGAATGTTAAACAGGGCAGTGAATGGAGGAAGATTTGGAACTCTTGTCATTTGGAAGAATGAAAAATCCTGAAATGATCACTAAACTTAAACAGCTTTTTCACAAAAACTGTAAAATATATCAAACTGAAAAGCCATGGCCTAATACCTGAAGTTTTCGTGAACATTTTAAAGTTTGTTTGCTGTCTATAGGTGAAAGTATGGAGGGGCTGAAAACTTTGTGAGCGGAAGAAGATTTGAAGGATTTGAAGCATGCTCTCATTGACTTCAATGTTAAAAAAAAGTGTTAAAAAGCTTAATATTTAAAAAAGTATAAATAGTAGAAAAAAAGTTGAAGAAGTCCCATCATAAGCTGAAAGCGCTGAACATTTTAAAAGTTGAATGGTTTTAATAGCTGAACGTATGCAGAAGTTACAGAGAGCCAAAAAACGTACAGAATAAGATATAAGAAGAAAAAAGAAAGAACCGAATAACAATAGTTGGAATGCTGCTGAACAGCATTCCCACTAATTAAAATAACAAAACAATTGTGACAATTTGAAATAGAGCAGCTAAGATTGATTTACCCTCAGACAAACTCCCGAGTTTGACTTTAAAGGAGGCAGAGGTAGGAGGAGGGCCACCCAGGATTAGGAAGTGTGAGACCTGCCAACATTGCAACTAATGACCAATAAATTGCCCGCGTGACTGACCTGCTCACACCGCAGTAAATCAAAGGAGAATAAACGAGAGTCAGAGGAGGAAAAAGAGTGGGTGTAAAGTGATAATGAATTCATGTCATGGCTTTTTTTCAAAGATAATTTATATATGATAAGAGTTACATCTTTACAGAATCTCATTTGGCAATTTTGTCAAATTGTGACAAAATTGCTGCACCCTCTGTCTGCTCTGTTGGAGCATTGCCTCTTTAAGTCCCCCACCCGACAAAGCCCAGTCTGCTCTGATTGGTCAGCTTTTCTCGATCTTAAGACATAACCGGACATGTTCCAGCAGGAATGATATCTGAAATTGGGGAGAAATGAACAACATCTGTAACCAAGATAACAGGTTTCAAGATTACAGATGCTTCACTTCCTCTTTGAATCTTTGAAAGTAAATTATAATTAAACAATACAAATGGTGCAATGAAATAATTATGGATGATATTTTACAACAGAAAGAGGCAGCCTACGTGTGAATTAAACACTGTGGTGGTTTGTTACTTTCCACTGACTGCTGGCCTTCTTTGGATTTAGCAACAGCAACGACACATGAATGCAATTTCGCTAGCTGACCTGAAGTCTGGGACATCAGACATTCCTTTTAGCACATAAACACACAATCAGTCAGTCAACACTGACTCCGCTGAACCTCATCATCTCCATGGCCTCAATAATAACAACTTCATTTGTTTCACACTTTTCACAAAGAAAGTTAAAACCAAACCAACCAAAACTCAAGAAATTAAAACAATTCCATTGAATTAAATATGACAACAAAGCAAGAATAATAGAAGAATAACTTCATATAAATACTAATAAAAAAACTAACTACAATGAAAGCACATGGAAAACACAGTAAAGTAAATAATTAACTCAAATGTTTTAATAGGACTCTTCAAAATCAGGGTAAAAATGTACAATAGACAAGTAAAAATGTACTGGATAAAAGAAAATAAATTATATTTGAATGAATACACTCATACAAGCATGAACATCAATAAAATGCTGTGGGTCTTTAGATGTGATTTGGAACATTCAGTTTACTGACCTGACCCATAGGGGGAGACTGTTCCATAACCTGGAAACCAAGACAGCAGAATGAGCCTGTGAGTCTGTGTTCTAAACTGTGAAGAACAACCAAGAGACCTTTGTTCTGAAGCACTGAGGGGCCTAGCAGACCTGAATGGGAACGGCTGATTCACTGATGCATGGTGTAGCCATGTTGTGGAATGACTTACAAGAGATAAGAAGCACTTATTTTCTTAACCCTCGTATTGTCTTCCCATTGACCATGCAACTTGTTGTCCTCCCGGGTAAAAATTGAAAATCAACTAGAGCCCGACCGATATATCGGGAACTAAACAGGCTTTCCAACGGTATAAGATTTATTGCCAAAAAGCATTGTTACCACAGAGAAATAATCTACCAAACACAAATTTCCTTACTTTTTGTGCTAAGTTTATATCGGCCGATATATCGGAATATCGGCTTTTTAAATCACCAAATATTTGTATCGGTATCGGCCTTAAAAATCCTTTATTGGTTGGGCTCTAAAATCAACCCTTTTTAGAAGCTTTTTTTTGAGTTTTTTAACGCTTTATTCGTTGAGGTTTTTGTCGCTTCTCACTACACTTTTTTTTTCACTACCACCGGATTAACCACTAACATCAACTTATTACCACCAGTTTGACATTTTTCTTTGGAATGTATGGTCAATAAACCTAATTTATATGAAATTATACCTACATTTTCAGTAAAAAAAAGCTAAAATTAAGAATTATTTAGACAATTACGATTGAGTGGATAATCACACTGTGAAAGTTTAGTTAGGATCTTGTTTCATTGTTTTTTCAAATGCTATACAATTTTATAAAACACCCAAAATTCAATCAAAGTAGTGATCTGATCCTTCATTTTACTTGCGAAGAGAGTTGTAAGGAACAATCCATTTTATTTTTGGGTAGTTTTTTGAAGGAAACCCCAATTTCTGATATAGAAACTTTGAAAACGGAGGGTTAAAGATTTTTTTTTTTTGGCATTTTAGGCCTTTATTTGACAGGACAGCTTAGACATGAAGGGGGAGAGAGAGAGGGGAAATGACATGCAGCAAAGGGCAGCAGGTCAGATTCGAACCCACGGTTGCTGCGGCGAGGACTGAGCCTTTGCACATGGGGCACACGCTCCACCAGGCGAGCCACCCAGGCACCCCACAGTTATTTTGAAGTTGATACTCATGACATGCTTAGACAGCAAGTTACAAAACTGCAGGATTTTGGATTAAAATTCCAGTCACCCAAGTAGGTGACGCACTACAATACCTAAAAGTTATAGGAAGAGCTAGTGGACTATGCCAGATGATCTCAGGCTGCACTGTGACTCAGAAGGTAAGTATCGTGTTGGAGGATCTTCAGATTAAGTAAGGTAAAAACTCAAAGGAAGCTAGTGAAGGGAGAATTTAACAATTATAGGCTGCAGATGTTTTAAGAGTAAAGCCAGAGGAAAGGTGAAGCAAGACAGAATGAAATTAAAGCAACCTTTACAAAATCAACAAAAGAGAGGGGACCTCTCCGTCAGTATCCTCTCCCAAGGTGTCTGCTGTTTTCTCTTTTATGTCCAGGTTTTTCCTCATTTTCGGGGAGCGCTTGGCTGGTTCAGGGATATTGTGTGTGATACTGGGCAATACAAATAAACATAGTTTTTGTATTGACTTGAATACATAGGAAGTTTTGATTTTGGCAATTTTACTCAGCTGAATTAAAAGTGTGTGCCCCTTTTCAAATGACCATTAAAAGGAAAAGGTGAGAATAAAAAATTCGAAGACAATTCTAAATAAAAGATCAAATATAGGTAAGTTGTTAATCAGTGCTACAAAGGCTTAAATGAATGTTACTTAGATTTTTTTGTTACATTTTAACGTTACGTTCATGTTTTGTTTTTTTAAGTATTTAACAAACCACATAATAAATGTGCCAAAGTTTTGCCTAAATCATTACAAACCTGTGTCAATTTTCAACTTTGAATATCATTATCTTTCAAAGCCTGATGTGCAAAAGTCATAGCTATATCTGTAAAATGAAAATCAAACAAAACATGTACAAATGAAAACTGTATAGACAGAATGCTTATTTGACTTTCGATTTAGGAATGGGTGTTGCCTGAACTCTGCATTCAGCTTTCAACAGATTGTATTCAACTGACTTTAGCTGAACATTATTTCCTATTGCCTGCTTATTACAAATAGCCTACCACTAAAGCATTGAAGCGCTCTGTTCCAGTCCACAACCCAAAATGAATGAATGGAGTTCTCCCCAGTGGAAGCCAGGCTCATTAACACATGTTGGTGCTCTGGATCAGCGATCAGCAAGTACACGTGCCGAATGTCAGGCTTTGCCCCTTACCTTCTGCTCTCTGTGTGTTGCCGTTCTCAAAATCCCTTCACTACGGGAAACAACAAACTTCGAGCTAGCACACTACACGCTGAAAATGATGATAAGATCATTTGGATTGTGCAAAAAGGCCAGCCTGCTTGGTTCTTTTGGGGAATGATTGCAAAGATTTACAAAGAAGATGTTTAGGGCATTAATTATCTAACTGGGGTGTTTTGGGAGTAATTGGTATGATTGCTGTGGATGATGTACAAACGGCGATACACTGTTAAGAGCAGCTGACTCAGCACTGACAATTGTGATTGGTTTAAAGAAATGCAAACAACCCAGAGCATTTCTTTTCTCCTATCCTACAATGTATCTGTGGTGTAGCCAGACCTAATCTTGCATTGCCAGACTCTGGCGAGTCCACACAGCATTCTGGGATGGGAGAAAAATGTGCTCTGGTTTATTGGCATTTCTTTAAACCAATCACAATCGTCTTGGGCGGCGCTAAGCGCTGGACGAAGCATAGGTGTTGATTTCTTATGAAAAAAAGTCCATAAGACTTATAATTCTTGAGCGACAGATGCCAAAAAATCCACAACAATCTCTATCCCCACAGAGCAGACACAGCTGCTCTGCTGCTGCGCTGGCTGCCTGTCGGGACATTCTGCTTAACGTGAAAACAAGCTTAACGTGGTTTAATGTACCTAAACAACGAGCAATCATCATCACATTTCTCATGGCCATATCTTGTCATGAACACTTAAGTCTGTCAAAAGAACTAAACCGAAATCCAACGATTAGCGTTGTCTTCTTGTGCCTATGGCGAGGAAAAAGCTTGTACCTAAACAATGATCAATGATTACCAAATTTCTCTCTCATATTGCTCCTCATAACCACTGAAAACTGTCAAAAAATCGAACCAGAAATGTGGTGATGATTGATGGTTGTTGAGGTACATTAAACCACGTTAAGCTTTCTCACCTTCTGACTTATAAAGCCCATGAGAACCGTGGGGAGTCAACCCACAGCCGCTCCGCTGCCCTGCTGAAAATGTGAAGCAGAAATGCTTAATGTCAGATAACGTGCATAATAACTGGACTTTGGGTTAGATGTTTTTGTCAGTTTTCAGTGGTTATGAGGAGCAATATGATAGAGAAATTTGGTCATCATTGATCATTGTTTACGTACATTAAACCACGTTTTTATTCATTAGTAAGCTACAGGACAGCGTATTTCAAAACATGACCTGCGCGAAAGAGAGAAAAAAAAATGAATGCGTCATTGTACCCAGCACTTCTGGAAATGTACTTCGGAATGCGTCTCTGTCCCCAGCACATTTCAAACCAAACTGACGCTCATGGGACGAAGCCACAGTGCCGCTGCAAAATAGCCTCGGGAAGGAACTTGTTTGGGTGGAACGTATACGTTTAAAGGTTGTTTTAGTGGTTTAACAGAAAACTCAGATTAGAAAGAGGAAGATAACGGACATCCGGCCGAAATGAAAGACACCGGAGCAATCCCAGAAGTGGAACGTCATGGATATCGACTAAGCCAGAACCTTAGTCCACGGCGCTGTGGAGATGGGTCTGGCAATGCGAGACTAGTGGTTCTAAAACTGTACATTGTATGATCAGGCAGTATGTAAAAATGAGCATTAATTGTAAATCATTGCGCTGTATGACATTATATTTCAAGTGATGCTAAAAGATGACACTAGTGACATTGCACTGTGCTTAGCCAGAAATGTACATAAATGAATAACTGTGAGGTTTGCAAAAAGCAGCATGACCCATGTTGTTTCCCGAGCCGTGGACAGAAGACATGCTGTGCTGTTGATTGCTCTCCACAGGCCTAATTGAAAGAAGGCTCCATATGGTAAGAAGCTATAAATTCTACAGATTAAGTGTTTTCTCTATTTCATGGTTCTTTCTTTTTTTTCTCTCTTTTCTGTTTTTTTTTTTTCCATCTATAAAGGAGAACAATGGGCTGGCTGTCTTTGGTTTGGCTGCTAATGAATCCAATACTTCCCCCTTATGGCAGGGGCTGATTAGAAGAAGAAAAAAACTACATTTTGTCATAGTCTCTTTTGATGGAAAGCCCTATCTATCCATATGTGGTGTGAGTACATGCATGTGTGTGTGTGTGTGTGTGTGTGTGTGTGTGTGTGTGTGTGTGTGTGTGTGTGTGTGTGTGCGTGTGTTAAGTGTTGCGTCATAGCAGTTATGGGGTGAATAGAGTGACCTTGGGGTTTGTTTCATAGGCTGCCAAGGGCCCACCCTCTTCTCTGCTTTCCTCTTCTCTCCACTTCTATTTTCTTCTCCTCCCCTGCTTCTTCATCTTTTTCAATTCTACCCCTCAACATCCTGCTTTTTCACATTGAAAACACCATCCACATTTCAAGTTACTGTAAGTGATCCCTATTCACGAAAATAGCTACTAAATCACCATCTATGTTCACTGTTGTGGCCAATAATGTACTATGTAGCCACCTAACAATCTGGCTTCTTAAGTGTCAGAAGAAGCTTGCAAAGCATTGTCTATGGTCACTAATGTAGTCCGTGACGCATCATCTGTAGCCACAGTTACACTTTATGTTGCCACTGATGCACTAATGCACAATAAATCGTATTTATTTAGGGGTCAGTAGCTGCTTAAACAATCCTTATCTTTCTTTTTCAGGGACAAAGCTGACCTTCAAAGAAAAAAATATAAATAGGGCCCCCTGGTGGAGGGGAAACACAGCAGCACAAAAATGGTGGGTAGGTGGGAAAGGAAGAAGGAGGAGGGGTGAGGGAGAAAGGGAGGGGTCTGCATGAAGTAATGGCTGCCAGATGTTTTGGTATTATCGCAGGGAAAAATTCTGTTCCAGCCGTAGTCATCTATCATGTTCGCCAGTCAACTGCACTTAGAGGCCAGCAGATAGACAGACAGGAGACATGAAGAGAGATAAGTGTGTGTGTGTGTGTGTGTGTGTGTGTGTGTGTGTGTGTGTGTGTGTGTGTGTGTGTGTGTGTGTGGTGATGGTGTTGTTGGTGGAGGTATGTAATTATAAACCTAGATATTGATATGTGCTGTTGAGTATAATATTTTGAAAGCATAGACAGTTTTAGAGTTTTTGGAAATGCATTGTTACATAGCATTACATGTGCAACATGGAGTCTTATTAAACTTTTGAAATGTTTGTGAAATCTTCTACAGTTATAAATTAAGAACCTGCTTTTTTATTTGAACTTACAATCAGAATTAGAAATACAGGAAGAACTACAGGCAGCGCTGTTCCCCTGAAAGAGACATGAGCTCCTCAGAAAGCCTTATTTGCGACGTTTTTAGGGAGGTCTAAAGCATTGGAATTTTTGGTGGCACTTGTCGACATATATGTTTATTTGCGCATAAAAATTTCCAATAATTTGTGTCCAATAAACATAATTCTGTCTATTCCTGCTGTTGTCATCCATGTGTGGGGGCCGCACTCGATGCATGTTATGCATCATACGTTGTCAACATTTGAGGCTGTGGGCATTTTCATTATTGTCATGGGATGCAGCCTTGGTCTGGTCTGTTTAACAAAGCAAGGCAAGGCAAGGCAGCTTTATTTGTATAGCACATTTCAGCAACAGGCCAATTCAAATTGCTTTACATAAAACATTAAAGAGCATTTCAAAATCTAAAAATACCACTAGATAAAAGACAAGAATACAATTGACAGTGCAGTATAAGAAATTAACAATTATTTAAAGAAAGGCAACATCAAAAAGATAGGTCTTCAGCCTTGATTTAAAAGAACTAAGAGTTGCAGCAGACCTGCAGTTTTCTGGGAGTTTGTTCCAGATATGTGGAGCATAAAAACTAAACGCTGCTTCCTCCTGTTTAGTTCTGACTCTAGGGACAACAAGCAGACCTGTCCCAGATGACCTGAGAGGTCTGGGTGGTTCATAGTGTAGCAGACCTGTCCCAGACCACCTGAGAGGTCTGGGTGGGTCATAGTGTAATAGACCTGTCCCAGATGACCTGAGAGGTCTGGGTGGGTCATAGTGTAGCAGACCTGTCCCAGATCACCTGAGAGGTCTGGGTGGGTCATAGTGTAGCAGACCTGTCCCAGACCACCTGAGAGGTCTGGGTGGGTCATAGTGTAGCAGACCTGTCCCAGATGACCTGAGAGGTCTGGGTGGGTCATAGTGTAGCAGACCTGTCCCAGACCACCGGAGAGGTCTGGGTGGGTCATAGTGTAGCAGACCTGTCCCAGACCACCTGAGAGGTCTGGGTGGGTCATAGTGTAGCAGACCTGTCCCAGACCACCTGAGAGGTCTGGGTGGGTCATAGTGTAGCAGACCTGTCCCAGACCACCTGAGAGGTCTGGGTGGGTCATAGTGTAGCAGACCTGTCCCAGATGACCTGAGAGGTCTGGGTGGGTCATAGTGTAGCAGACCTGTCCCAGACCACCTGAGAGGTCTGGGTGGGTCATAGTGTAGCAGACCTGTCCCAGATGACCTGAGAGGTCTGGGTGGGTCATAGTGTAGCAGCAGATCAGAAATGTATTTTGGCCCTAAACCGTTTAGTGATTTATAAACCAGTAGAAGTATTTTGAAATCTATTCTTTGGGGCACTGGAAGCCAGTGTAGAGACTTCAGAACTGGAGTGATGTGATCTACTGTTGGCCATCCATGTAACTCAAACTGTTGCCTGTCCACTGTGCGTTGTCATTTTTATTGTTTCTTTAGTGGTGAGTTTGATTGTGAGTCACAATCAAAAACTTTCTTTCAGAAAAATTCTTATTAGTAAGTTATGTATAGTACAAACGATTGGAACGTGATCTTGAAAACAGAAGGACATGTATGGAAATATTAACAGGCAGATTTGTTGGCTAGATCCATGGCAGTTTTTTTTTTCCATGAGGGGTCCAGTAACCTCCAGTTTACTTCCAGGCGCCCCATCAGAATGAGTAATAATTTATTTTCATTTAATTTCCAAAAATAGATTCCAATTGGAGAATGGTAAGGAATGAACAATGCAATCACCACCGTTATCTGTCTAAAGTGTGGAAGCTATATGCAGTCTTGATCAACAACCACTTCATATTTCTCCAGAGGAAGGAGACTGGGATTTTTTAATGGCTTCAAAGACATAGCCTTGATGTTCAAGCACTCAGGAAAGATTTACCCTGGAAGATGACTTAGGGTAAGGTAAGGTAGTCTTTATTATCCCAGAGGGGCAATATGTGACACAGCCAGCAACCGACACATACAATCATTACAAAAGACATACACAAAAAAAAAAAAAAAAAAAAAAAAAAGGATTAACCATTAAGTGCACATATGAGTTTTAAACTCTGTTAGTCCTGCATCTAGGAAGGCTGTACCTACGACCAGGCGGGAGCAAGGCATTTCCTGTGCCAGAGGGGGGGTTGTGTGGTGTGCTAAAAAACCTTTTCAAAAACTCTCGCTCTAAATAAATTGGAGAGATCGGTCTACAATTTTCCGGCACACTTTCACCATCCCCGGAAGTCGTTTTTTTGTCTTTTTGGTTCAGTAAACTGTACCAACTTACGAAGGTATAAGTATGCAGCAATTCAATAAAATGTTCTCATCAAAATCACATCAATGTTAAAATTTTGAAGTTTATGAAAGACATACAAGCACTGGTTGGCTTTCTTACACACAGCGTCGACATGATACACAAAGGGTCAGTTTTGGTCTAAGACAGTCCCTAAATATTTATACGACTACACACACTCCACTGCCTGATCACTGAGGCAGGCTGCACACAGGCTGTAAAGAAACAGCCTCAGCTAGGTTGCCTGGGCAAAAGTGTTTGATGTTGAAATACCCAACACACCCTGATGACCTCAGGTTACATCATTGGTAGTCTATATCCTTGATGGTCCACTTCCGGGATTGCTCCGGTGCCGCAGGAAATTCATGCATGTATTTTCCTGTTGCGTTCCACTTTTTTGTATTGGAATTTTAATTTTGGTGGATTTCTGCGGACTATGGTTAACTGCTCCTCAGATCTCTGCAGGGTAAATCCAGACAGCTAGCTAGACTATCTGTCCAATCTGAGGTTTCTCTCTCGCACGACTATTTTACAGCGGCTCTGTGCGGAGTTTAGCGCCGCCCATGACGATTGTGATTGGTTTAAAGAAATGCCATTAAACCAGAGCACATTTTCCTCCCATCCCCGAAGTAGCCAGACCCTCCTTCAGCACGCTTTGGAGGATGGTCTGGCAAAGCGAGACTACATAATTGATGATGTGCAGGGCATCAACAGTTGCAGGCAAAAGCGAGTGCAAGGCTGGCAGTACTGGGTCACGAGTGTAGCACAGTAAAATACTTATCAATGGAGTGAAACTCTTTTAACCCTCACATTTAATGGAAATACTGTGTAAAGGACAACAACTGGTTAAAAAAAGATTAGGGGTTAAGAAAAAAAAGAGCCAACTGTCTTAGACCAGGCTTTGTTACCCTTTGCCTCACCAAATTTAATTCAGCTGTCTTGGTTTTGAAGTCTGATTGTAATAATGATAATAGCCTGTTTTCCATTCCAGTTTCACACCAAAGTATGTTATGTTCAGTCAGTATGTGATTTGTTTTACAACATTCCTTGGTCATTAGATGTTAAGCCCAGTTGGCCATACAGTAATAGTTAATTATATGTGCAGTGGGTGCATTTAGTTAAATGTATTTGTTTGTGAATGCTTGTAAAATAAATTGTAAGCATGACAGAGAACCTGTTGTACTTCATTTTCAGGTACAGCTTTGGCTCAGCTTGTAACAACAGATACTTGTTTAGTGTCTGATTGTAATATTAGAGGTAGTATTTTACTGGGTTTAAGGGAAAATATTCAGTGTTTTTTTTATTTTAGCTGTGGGCCTTAGTTTGTAGTAGAAAATGATAACCATTAATATACTGCAAATTCATAGTCACTAGCTCCATTGCTCTCTAAAACTGACTCAGAGATATACAGTGTCTTTATGTTGGAGTGTGCGTGTATTTAGATGTGTGTGTGCATGTGTTTATGTCCCGGTCACTGTGGGGTCAACTCTGTCTGACGCCAGCTCTCTAACTAATTATGTGCTCTCTGTCTTCACCTGAGGCCATTACATCTCACGTTAGTCCTTGTCAGGACGAGAGAAAAAATCCTCTCGAGCTCTTTTTTTCCCCATCTCCCACCAACAACATACCGACTGGGATGCCAGATAAGGCCTTATCAATAACTGAGTGACAGCTCCATCAGATACCGTGGCAATGTAAAGACCGGGAAGCATGTCCATAACTGTTCTACGGGGTGGGTTAATTGTGTTTTAGTGTTTCAGCTGTCAACATGACAAAACAGTTGGGGACATTAATTGTTAATGTGTTTAGCAGGTAAAAGTTTGGGATTGCTTATTGGCCACAAACTTAAAAAGAATTCTAACTATTCAGATCATAGAATTTTTATTCAGTCTGGGTGAAGAAACAACACTCATATTCAAATCATAAATCATGCCTAAATACACAGCTTCTGTTTGTCACTAGGGAAGTTAGCTGTTTATGTCAAGCAACTATGCTCAAAATTGCTCTTATGGAATAGAAAGTGAATAATTGCTACCAGCACCAGAACAATGTAGCCAAAAGAAGCTCAGGTAAACCAATCACGACTCTTCACGGGACGTTTTACATTTTTGAAGAGGTGTACATCAGCCAAATAGTGTATGCTACAGAAAAAGCATTACCAGCGTTTGCCACAGGAAAATGATTAGGCCTTTGCAGAGAAGAATGTTGCAGAATTTTCTTGCAGGAATCTCCGCCTATTGTCTGTAAAAGCAGGTGCAGCTGCAAACATCACCGTCAAAGAAATTTACATAGGCTTTATTGTCAACAGATAGAAACTGAGCAAAGTGATATAAGATGGGTGAACCTATGCATGGTGTGACTTATTTCAGATATTTGGACGGAAGCTAATAGACTTAAATCACTTTTCCATTGGATTACCACCCGCCTACTTTAAAGCTTTAGTGCGTAACTTTTTGATATTAATAAACGTCCACTACATTCAAGCCATTCCCAAATAAGTTGCTACAAAGCTAATTAAAAATATCAGCTCCACACAACTCTCTCTGTATTTCTCAGTATGACTATGTTCAGAAGATTGGGTCGTCCGATGACTTTCCCATGCAGAAACTTGAGTGAAGATAATTGCCTCTTCGGAAGAGTTCATAATGTTTTTTTAATCCTCCGTGTCCTCCGTGGCAACGAGCAACTGTGTGGAGGAGGAGAAGGGGAGGGGGGGGGGGGGGGGGGGTGAGGGGGGGTGAGGGGGGGTGAGGGGGGGTGCGTGATCAGGGAAGGCTTGTATCATGTGGAGGCACCGACAGTGTTGTTGTCATTACTTAGAATTCCTCATGGGGGTGACAGAAACTACGCACTTTAGCTTTAAAGAATTATTCAAGTGGGATGTGAGAATGTTGGGCTCCAAATTGTTGGTGTCACAAATCACATAAGTGTGTCACTGTGGGCAGCAAACAGCAACAAATCTACCCGCTGTCCAAAGTACTATGTGACGTTCACATAATTACAACCAACACTGCCTACAAAGCAAGAGGAATAGCTGCTGAATGTCATTCACTGTTGAATTTATGATAAACCATCTTGGATCTGTGTTTTTGAAATAGTTAAATAGGCCTAGATCAACTCTCCCAAGGTGTAGCAACAAGATGTTATCCTGTCCTCCTTCCTGATGTGAAGAGAAACAGAGACCTCACAAAGACTTACAGTATACAGATACAGAAACGTATCTGTTTTCAGCTATATGTAGCTAAAAACTGATGACACTTTGGCATGAATGCTACAGGGGCGGGGCCACAGGGGGATTGCCCCCTTCTGAAATTTGGTTCGGCCCTTAAAGTTCCCTTTTTTGCTTCAGAGATCTACATTAGCTGGATTTTGAAAGATACACAAACTTCAGTATATTGTGTGTGTCCATAGACTATGTTATTACTATATTGTATTATTATATTCTGGCTTCCCAACGCTCTGTGAAATGAAGCCAAAAGGGCAAAAATTTATGAGTCTGCCCCTTAGGCATAGGGGGTTGGGGGACTTGTCCTCCCCAATAACTAACATTGTTGTCTGGCACCTTCATTTTTGGTTTGCCTTTTCAGGAAACAAAGTGTCAATGAATTCAATGCATTCTCACCAATGGGTTTGTATAATATCGTGCAAAAACAACAATTCGTATGATATCTTACGACTGGCGACCAGCCCCCGTTAGGTATGAGGATGCCAACATGTCCTTATACATAAACAACAGATTATGTTGATTATCAAAACCCCCAAAATGACGTATGACCGTAATGCAGGCAGCTCATAATGACCAACAATTACGCTTCTTGCTAGGCGGCGACCTCTCGTGGCTGTAGTAATTATGGTTTTTAACATGTGACCATAACACGTGACTGCGGTGGAAATTTTAATCATGCTCTATTTAACGTAAAAGGCACAGTTTTAAACACGTATTGAATGTTGTGAAATGGAAATAGATACGTTTAGAAAACAAAAATACTTAGGGTTAGTAAAACATCAGGGATTGGCTTAAAATGAGTCACTACTAAAATGAGCATGTAACATGACTGCGTGACGGCCTAAGGTCCGTAAACTAAAACTCGGTCAATTTGACTTTTGGTTTCACATGGGACACAAACCCAGGTCTCCTGAGTGAAAGACCTGTGTTTGTTTGACCCATCCACTACACTAACCTGCCTCCTCACACAGAATTTGTCACCTTGCTTCCTCGATTGCTGTTGCGATTATTACTTCTGCCACAAGAGATCGCTGCGGAGCATGAAACATAATTGTGGTGCGTAATGAGCTGCTGGCACAATCAATCTATACTATCCGGGTGAGGAGGACGGTCTGGACAGGTACCAAAATTTGACTGTTGAATGGCTAGGTAAAGGTCAAAGTGACGGTTGTAAAAGTTAAGTTTGGGTACCAAAACGACTGATTTTCATTACAAAAAAAGTTTGTGGTTCCTGCAAAACACTGGTCCCCTTACTTACGGGACACAAAAATCCATTCCCCGGTTGAAAGTCCTATGTTTTCCCCTTAAATACTTCCGGGACATGAACACCGCTCCCCGGGTGAAAGTCCTGTATTCCTGCTGCGGTCATTATTACTACGGACAGCAGAGGGTGCTGCCTTATACAGCAAACATCATGTGGGGCTTACAGTAAATAAATGTGTGGAATTCATACGAATAACAGTACAGTTCATGAGGACAGCCTGATGAATTACTCACATCTTCCTGGGTGTGGAGCCCCAGACCCCCAGCTTAATACTGGGGTCTGCTGTGTAAAGTATGGCTCCTTTGTGGCACTTGATTTAGAAAAATTCTAGGTCTGCCCCTGCTTGACAAATAAATAAGCATATATTATTTGTATTCATATTTTTTTTTGCCGTTTTTCTACGAATAAAATTGGAATGATTTTTTTCGAACCTGAGGTCTTTTTGTACTTTTTTGTACTTTTTCCATCATTCCTTATGATAACACTATGCTCACACCATGACACCGACACTTACAATCGAGTCCAATGGGACAAGCAACACAATTGACCAGAGATTCAAACAGGTTTCTTAAATCCCCAGCTCAACCCATCTAACTACTTACTTCAATGGGCAAACAAATGAAATGCCTGTTGTAATCATCCACTGTAAAACTGAATGCATTAAACATGAAGCAAGAAATGTCTGCAAGACCCGAGGCAAGCTTAAAATAAACAGTTTGGGTTGGGTTATAATTGTAATATTTGACCTTTTATTTTTATAATGTTAAAGTGTCCTCACACTTGTGGTTACCTCATGCACTCCATATAAAGCTGTGTCTAGCAGGGCCAAAAAAAACCCAAGACATAAAAAAATCCTTTAAATGCCATTTCATGTTTATATATTTCCCTGCTTATAAAGACATGAACCTGACAAAATTTTTAAACTGCGACACACTCCGTTGCAAACCTGGAGTCAGAAATAAAGACACAGCCTAAATTTAAACATGGCACATGAATGGGACCTGCTCTTGACATCACTCTTAAATGAATTGGCAGGGCTTTTAAAACTAGATAACAAATAAAGAGTTATTCATGTTGCTGTTAAAGGATTGTGTAGTCTATTAATAGTTGTAAACACAGAAGTAAAACCCTCATTTTTAGGCTTGTCAGTTGAGAAAAACTAGTATTATAGGCTAATAGAAAGTAAACATATGTCAATAAAGCAAGCTCTTGAATTCTATTTGTAAATATATCTCAAATTAAAATTATCAAAAAAGTGGCCTTTAAAAAAAAATACAGAAATCATGAGGAGTTAAAAAAAAAAAAGTCAAATGAATTATATTACACCACAACATAAATGATGTATGTTGTGTGACTTAAAGGTGTATTTGTATATGTGACACTGATGCAGACTTCATTACTTATTATTTTGCGTCCCTGTCAAAAAGTTCTATACTATATCCAGGCTCAGTTTTGGTCACGACATGAAAGTGACAATTGAAAATGATTTTTAGGTTATGTTTGGTTATTAGGCTACTCCCCCCCCCCCCCCCCCCCCCCCCTTTGAAATAGGGAGCCCTACTCACACGCTGAACAACACAGGAATATAAGGAAGATGTGAACGAAGCTACAGTGGATAACATTGCATTGTTACTTCATTCTCAAACCTTTATGAATTAGCGAGGAGGATGCTGTTTGACCGACTTAAAGTAAGAAATGAGCGCAGTTTGCGTCAGTTACCATGTAACCAGCTGGTGGTTTATTAAATTCATAACACTGTTTACAACCAACATAAAACATTATTTAGACTCCCAGCACATTTTCACACCACAACATGGACACTTCGTCACCGCTGTGACGTCATTACATTTACAACCAAAAATTGCGAGAGAGAGAGAGAGAGAGAGAGAGAGAGAGAGAGAGAGAGAGAGAGAGAGAGAGAGAGAGAGAGAGAGAGAGAGAGAGAGAGAGAGAGAGAGAGAGAGAGAGAGAGAGAGAGCTTCACATACAGCCTACTCAGTAAATGTCCGAAATCAGTCAGCGGAATGGCTGTTTGGGTCCTTCTAACGGCCGCATTGCACATAAATATGTTCCGTTAAATAAAGCAGAGAACACGGTGTGTGTGTGTGTGTGTGTGTGTGTGTGTGTGTGTGTGTGTGGTGTTGGTGGTGGCGTGGGGGGTGTTTCGAAGAGAGAGAGAGAGAGAGAGAGAGAGAGAGAGAGAGAGAAATGGTTCCGCCAATCCCAACCCTTTTTCTCGACAGGAAGAGACTCCGCCGCACTCCGTTCACAATCTAGCAGTGGTGTAAAGCTATAGCCTACTTTGCTCAGTGGAAAACGTACACATCTGGTAGAACACAACCTAGAGCTTTAGATCACTTTTTAACTCAGCATAGACTACATCCCATCCACCAAACAGCACCTATTTCATTAGAATGGGTTCAAGAGAGTAGGCCTATGGTTCAATTGGATGGTGACGATCAGTGCACCTATTTATTCACAGGCTCAAATGTTAGCCTATAGAATGGATGATGTATGATGGATTTGAACCGGTTCATCCCCCTCCAACCCTACGCAGCTGCTCTAACGCACATATGTTGTCCAAGCTCATACACCTTTGTTGTGTTTTAAATAGGCCTATTCCAAAGTTCCACTCACATCTACTAGGCTATGTTATATTAAGGAAATAATGATTGACTCAACGAATAGAATAGGCTATTTCCATTTGGGTAATCCGTAAATGCATCCATGTTTTTGGTTTGAATGTTTTTTTTGTTTTTTTCAATTCAAATACTCACTTAAACGTTTAAGAACACCATTGAATTTATGATATTTTCATGATTTTTTTTTTCTTTTCTTTTTTCTCGAGGTACAATTTAAGGAGGACATTCGGGGTCGGGGGTCAAACCCTGACACAGAACAAACCGCAGAAAGCGCCGTCGCTGATGAAAGGTGGGAGAGTTATAAATCTGAAGTTATGTTCTATGAGGAACTCCAACTATAATAACTTTCTTTGTGTCTCACCACAGTAAGATGAACGGAGCTACAAGCAATACAGAGTCCGCCGTTCTGTGGAAAGGTAATAGCGTCGAGGTCCAGAGAGATGATGATGATGATGATGATGACTGCCATTCCAGTTCATCAGAGCGCGTCATTAATGTCCCATCATCACTCTCGTCGGAGGGAAAGGGTGCTATCAGCTCGCAGGATGGAGAGAGGGAGGGAGGGAGAGCAGGAGGGAGGCGCTACTGTTTGAGTTCCAGAGCCCAGACATGTTGAGGCCATCCTGTCCGTCCTTTACTCTTCTTATCGCCCGCTGACGAGGAGGATGACGATGAGGATGACGATGATGTTGCCTTAGGGATCTCCACCTGTAGACACGTGACATTTATTGTTATTTATGCTCTGCATATTGATCTATGTTTTAATACAATCAGCCCTGCTCCCAGTAGACCACATGGACAACACACTCACACCATGCAGGACTGATAAACCCATAGCAATACAAAATGGGACTGTGCGATACTGTAAATACATTTTCCTGTTTATTCTCTTTACTTATACTTATTAATTGTTTGTTTATCGGTGTCTTGTACTTCTCCTCCTATCCCTTGCTGCAATAGTGTGAATGTCCCCATTGTGGGATTAATAAATGATTTTGAATCTTGAATTATCGTTATATGGGCTATGGTATGAATATATATATATATATATATATATATATATATATATATATATATATATATATATATATATATATATATATATATATATATATATATATATATATATATATATATATGTATATATAGCCTATAGCTAGATAGGCGATTGACAGCAGCCTTTGCCATGGGAATTGTTTTACATTTCTGTCATTGTCAGTGTTCTAAAATGTGCTGCGTAATAATTTTTCATTTTTTTGTAATGACAGCTTACTAGATATTAGACGTTGACCTTTGCTGAATGTTTATGAGAGTTGGTTTTCAGGTCACACTTCGTAGCCTAATGTTTGTATCTGTTAATTTGGTTAATGCTCCAGAACACTATAGGCCTACAGTTTACAGTGATTTCCATTATTAGACTTATTAACATTACGATACTAAAGTTAATAGAAGAATAACCTGTTAGTGTTTACATGCTCCACACTTTCAAATGTATATATGCCACCTGCCTTACTCGGGTGTTCGGGTATAAAAGCATAATTAAAATCATTAATAGCCTACAGATTTGTAATAGTTTTATAAAATGTTCAAATCTGCTTGTGTGTGTATGTGTGTGCACGTGGACGCTTATATCAATAACGCATTTCCTGTAAACCGTGTAAAATAAATGGAAGGATTTATTGTTGTAAAGAGCAGGACCAAGTTGAAAAATAAATAAATATAATATATAATATAATATAAAAATAAATCAAAGTTAAATAAATTATCAAATATTGTTCTTATTTTCCGAGCCTTCTCGTTAAGAATTGCGGTTTCCATCTGCCAGCAGCTGAATTTGTTTAGACCAATCAAAAATAGATTAAGATACATGGGGTAGAAAAGTATTATAGTAGTAATACAAGTTTTATGCCGTATTTACTTTTCCACAAATAGGCTACAAACGCACGCAAAAGGAGAGTAAAATTACAACAAAGTTGTTTTGTCAATAATAATAATAATAATAATAATAATAATAATAATAATAATAATAATAATAATCAGACTTACTGATTAAAGTGCATTTGATGTGTGGACTGAGCAACAAAACAAAGCAAAGAGATATATCCATGCTATAAAGTAGTAGTTGGAAATGAGCAAATAGTTCCTTTATAAATATTTAAAAATGGATTTATGGTGCGTATTATCTTGACATTGTGCCACTAGAGAAGCATCCGGTAAAAATCATGAACGGACTGTGTGCCGTCACTGAGTGTTGTGTTTGATGACACAGTGACACTGACCTGCTACAGGCTAACAATGTCGACTGTAGTCATCCTTATTCAGTCGCTTTATTCTCTCTGAAAGACAGCATCTCCAGGATTTGCACCAGCCCCGACTCATCATGTTTCTCTCACTTCAAACTTCATAAAAACGTGACAGCATAATGTCGCCTTGCTTTTAGCAAATACAGCCCACACCAATGAAGCGGTAAACCACTGTTCAGTTTCGTAAACACTCTTTACTCCATCAGCCATCCATCCAATCCAGCACTAGAGGCGGAAAGCAACACAGTAGCCTACATTCTAACTCGGGGCGACTTTGAAGTATAGTGGCCTTGAGTATAAGCTTCTTTTTTTTTGCAGAGTGAGGAATAAAATATCAAACACATGATAATCTCATAAAACATAAGCATTGCTCAAACAGAACTCCTGCAGTAGGCTAGCGCCTTCATGTAAACGCATTAATAATTCAACCCTCTGCACTGTGCGTTTACTTTTATTATTTACACATTTAAATGCTTTACTTGTTACGTTTGAAAAATGTAGGATTTTCTTGCTATTACTTAAAGTAGGCTATAACGGGGAAGCCGTATCGGGCTTAACCCAAATCGACCTGATTCGCAAACATATTTCGGTCCAGGTGCGTTAATAAAGCCATAAGGTCTAATAAAATGCCAGCAGAACGTGTCAGTTATTACTGCAAACAGGAGGAGGCTGTGCACAATGATATAGGCCTACACAACTATACACCCAACAAGTTCATCCCCCGTTGTGTTTATTGTGTAGTGTTCTAGTCTCCGGAACAGCTCGGTCATGTTCTTTCATCACAACAAGAAGTAAAAAACAGTAAAGGTTTCAGAAAATATCAAATTATAAAATAGTAACACGAAAAGCGACGATAACAACAATAACAACAACAACAACAACAACAACAACAACAACAACAACAACAACAACAACAATAATAATAATAATAATAAATGGATGTGGATCAAATACTTAGGCCTATTTGAATAAGGAGTTATGGTTTTACACACACTGAGTTTATCTTGGTTATTATTCTGGACATGTCCCTGTTATGAATAGCACATCACAGGCTAATGTCATTATAAGAACATATTTTTTCAGGTCATTTAATCATTTGGTAAACATTTAAAATGGTCATCTAATTGAATGTCATAACTACTTCTAACTAACATTTCAGAGCCTGTACTATAACTTTCTGATATTATAATATATATATATATATATATATATATATATATATATATATATATATATATATATATATATATATATATATATATATATGAATACATATCCTAATGTACTCAAAATGTGCTTTAGATCTTTTATGCAATGTCTATATTAACCCGATAGCGGTTTTGTTAGTGTGTTGTTACACTTAACTGAAGGATTTTTGAAGGTTCTTGCAAGGTTCCAGTCACATGTGCTCTTAGTTCAGGCTCTATTAGTCTGCAGGCTACATATCACTCAAAGTAATATATCACTGTGTTCCCAGTCAGGCTGCTGAAAGCAGCACTAGCAACATTTAAAATTACAGCTCTCTATATCCTGCACATTTACTTGATATCACTGACTGTACCAAAATGCCACCAAGTATGATAGATAGCAATCAAAACAATTTGTAGCACTGCAACAAAATAAAAAGATGTGCCGTAATTCAGTCAGTACCATGCAGGTCTGTCACCAAAGGCGAACGGTTTTTGTATCATACAACAAGTTGAAATAGTTAAGATAATGATCTAAATCTACATTTGCCATCAGTTTGCCACTGCACTGTGATAACATAATTCAGGTAAATATTAAACATGCACATATTTTGTGATTTAAAAAATGGATTCAAAGTGTAGCCTAAAATAAGTCAAACTGATCAAAGTGATCTGCAACAGCAACCTCTCCCTCCCTCTATGAAGTTGATTTTGCACAAACAGGATCTTTGGATTATTCCAGTGCAGTACAATAAACATCATCATCCACATTGGGCCACCCTGAGGTAGGCCATAGCTGTAATCAGTGACATACAACAAAACAGTGTGGATGAAGAAAAAAAAACTTATTTTAATTGAAATATCTGGCCTATCTTAATTCTCTCTTGCAGTGTAATATAAACTCAGAGTCCCTGAAATGACTGGGTTTATTACCTCAAGTCTCCCCTTATTTGCAAGCTTAGAGGTCATCCTCTAAATACACTTTAAATTCACTTATGGGTTAACCACTTCATCATTAATGTAAGAGCAGACTGAGGAGCATAAGCAACATTAAGTGCTTACTTTAGCTGCACTGAGGATCAAACTCCATTAGTTACTCCTCTCATACATGTTTCATTTTAAATAAATAGTGAAGGAATTTTTAAACAAATTAAAGAATTCTGTTCACATATAGCCTATTTTTTATTCAACTGTAGTGTCTCAGTTGTAGCAGGGGGAGTGTGTATTTGAATCCAGGACTGGAGTATCATGACAGAGTTGACATGAGTTATTAACAGGACTACATCCTTCTATTAGTGATTGCAGTTTGAAACGTGAGGAAAATTTGATTTCTGGCTTCAATTATGCACCACACTTCCTATAGGCAGCACGTTAAGGCAACAGACAGGAAATAATTATTCTGTTCGTTTTTCTACTAGTCTATTCTGACCTGCTCTGTACGATCATGTATTGTTTATTTTACACTTAATTTCCCTTCGTGGACTGAAGCTCGATGTTATCTGTGGATAAGATGAGATGTGATGATGTGTCAAAACAACAGGCAGACAGTTTTGTCACAGTAGAATCAATGATGCTTAGTTCTGTTTGCGTAATAGTAGGCTACATTAAAATACCCTACATTGTTAGCTTTAACCAGTGTGATCATACAGAGGATATGTAAATACAATATAAATAAAATAGCAATTTGGTAGTAGCTACTGTGTTCGAACAAGCACAGCTGAAACGTGTTTCACTGTCTCCAAATGTGCCAAACAACAAATCCTTAGGGTGCTTGTAAAGCTGTAGTCATAGGATATGGGCAGCATATGCAGAGCAGGGACCGAAATGATGTGGATAATAAAGTGGACTGTAGGGATGAAAGCATCAAAGTGTTGATAGGAATATTAGTGCTGGGTCTACACGGCTGAACCTGACCCCTCATGGCTCCACGTTGTCTGAAGATGGCAACCAATTGTCTGGCTCCACCGTTATATGGACTTGGTCATTGTGTAAAGATCTTTTATATGGTTCAGCTGTATGGGGATACAATACATTTTTTGTATGTATTCAGTAATCAATGGTTAAGGAGTCAAGTGTTAATTATAAAAATGGGTAAACACACTCACAAGTTTCTGTTTACTCTCTCTTCAGCAGTCCCCCCTAGATGCTTCACTGGCTTTTTCAAATTTCTCCCCCAAATAAATAGGGCTATGAGATTCCGTCCATGTGTGTGCAATTCATGCACAGGAAAACGCCTGTGTTGCTGTTTACTTTTTTCTCTCATGTGTAGCCTGGCTTTTTATCTGGGTTGGTGCTAGCTCTCTGGCCTGCTGACTCAGTTAAAGATGACAAAACATTGCGTGTGTCATATGGTGAGGTCTAAATGGTATTTGGACGGTCTACATTGGTAGCGTGTAATGCTAGAGTCTCCGTAGACGTCAGATTCAGCCTGCATTTATGATTATATAAAAATAAAAAAATAAATATTACATAATAACGGTTTCCTACTTTACATTTCCCTGTTGTTTGTATTATTATTCTCATCTTCTTGCTTTGTAAAATAGCCCACCGAGAGCTGACTATTCATAGACTTCCGTCTTCATCTTCTAATCAATAAATGAGATTGGTCTAGACAATCAAAACATAACATAACAAAACATATTCCTGGTTGTTAGTGACTCTCAGTCATATTGCCGCTGAGCTCAACTTTATTTAGCCTGTTGCGCCATTTTTGTAATGATACAGAAATATGTATGGGTTGCAGATCATAAAAAAAATAAAAACATTGAAGCGGAGTCTATCATACACCTTCTACTTTATCTTGCAACGGTCAATATATAACGTTATCCTCTCAAAAATAACCTCGTTTGCAGATCGTAAATGTAAAGGCCTGATGGCCAGTGACCCACGACCTTTAAAACATAGCCGCGCAGGATCCTACATTCATTCAGTTGACACAAAGCAGCCTTATATTTTAATAGGCTTGTAATTTCTTTTTTGAACAATTTGTTCACGCCTTTCTTTCTTTCTTGTATAAAGGAACAGTAGATTTTGAATTTGAACAAATAGGCCACATTTCCGTATGGATTATAGCCATGTCCAAACTGATCTGAAATCAAATGTTTTAAAAAAGCTTTTTTTTTTTTTTTTTTTTTTTTTTTTTTTATAAATTCTCTAATGTGTTACCAATACGCACGCTGATATTACTCACATTGTCTTATTTTGTATTATTTGTTATGGTCTGTTTTTGTTCTAACGTGAATAGCAATGAACAAAATGAATGTTGTTTCTGTTACAACGTTTTCATATTAGCCTACTGTATTTCCCGTCAGAGCTGCCTTTTTGACTCAGTAGCTAGAACTAATGAAGAGAAGGTATTCACAGGATGGTCAACTGTGACCTTCAGGCGTTAATCTTCGTGCAATAATTCAATTTGAGAAAAGCAACAATGAATCATCTCCCCCCCTTACAAAGAGTTTGAATTTAAATCATGACTCATGTCAGTTAAATGTTTTTATGATTATGATGATGATGATGATGATGATTATTATTATTATTACTATTATTATTATTAGGCCTATTATTATTCATTTTTCAAAAAGGCGACTGCAATTGACAAAATCAAGAGTAGGCTAGGCCTACGTTTAGACAAGTTTACAATCCTCTATAGGCTATAATTAGTCTAATAGAATAGTTTATCTCTGTTTACCGCGATGCTCCTTTATGGTAGGGTTTAGACTCAACCAGAAAATAATGTGGTCTGAGTCAGCTTCAGCAATAATAGGTAGGCTGATTTCTGAGTTATTTAGCCTAGGCTACTCTTCTGTTATTAAAAAAGACGTTCAGTACAAATGGTGGCCTCATAGGTTCATATGTAAACCTATGTCATGCTCTTACCGCCTCTCTCTTCCTCCGCTCCTCCCGGGCCTCCGTTTTTTTCAGCTCGGCCTTAAAAGCCTGCGTGTCTCCGTGCTGTCCGTCCTTGTCCAGGATGTCCATCAGGTAGGAGATGTAGCTGGTGGCCAGCCGCAGTGTCTTGATCTTGGACAGCTTAGTGTCGGCCGGGACGTTGGGGATACACTCCCTTAGCTCCGCAAAGGCCGAGTTGATGCTCTGGGTCCGCCGCCTCTCCTTACGGTTGGCCGTCGGTCTCCGCTTCACGGGCCGAGGATGTGTGTGGTGGGGGTGCATACCGACCGCGGCTCCGTCCAACGAGATGGCGCCGGCCCCCGGAACCAAGCTGCCGGGTCCGTAGTGGTGGTGATGGTGATGGTGGGGGTCCAGGCCGCCGGTGGAGCCGCCGCCGCTGTTGCCATGGTACTCTGGGCTGTAACCGGGCGCGAGGCTATACTCTGTGGGAGACATATCCGCGTGGCTTATCAGCCAGCTCGTAAAGTACGGAGGAGCCCCGGTATCCTCGTGACACCGACCGGCCGCCGCCGCCGCCGCCGCATGCAAGGAATAGTGGTGGCTGTCGTGGTGGTGCATGACCGGGTGGTGAGGGAAGCCCGAGACAAGACTCATAGTGACACACACACACACACACACACACACACGCACACACACACACACACACACACACACACACACACACACACACACACACACACACGCACACACACACACACACACACACACACACACACACACACACGCACACGCACACGCAGGTCCTTCTCGGATGCTGCAGCAGTAAACTCGCCTTCGCTGTTTAACGGTTGTCCAGGGCAGATGTTTGCATCTTGGATAATCACCCAGCGGATTCCGACAGAAACAGCCCGCCTGGTCCGATCGTGACGGTCGGTAGCCTATAGCCTATTCCGTGCAACAGTAGGCTACACCCGGGCTAGTCCTGTCTATAGTGGCCCTGTAGGCCGCTTAGTTCTGTTCAAACAACTCCTCCTCCTCTAAGACATTGTTTCTCTCTCTCTCTCTCTCTCTCTCTCTCTCTCTCTCTCTCTCTCTCTCTCTCTCTCTCTCTCTCTCTCTCTCTCTCTCTCTCTCTCTACCTCTAGTTATAAAGTCACAGCAGCGTTTATCCCTCGATCCTTTTCTTCTCTCTTCTTCTTTTTAGAAACTCACTCACAGTGTGTAGCCTATTCCTCCCTTTTCCTGTGCTTCATCTCATCCTCTGTGAGTCAGTTAGCTGTCAGCCTCAGAGCCGTTTGGCAAGGCAGGACCAGTCTGGGCAGGCACTGGGTCACTACTGGCTAGTTGATACTGAGCTATGGTAAAGCCAGCTTGTCTGTATGACAGAGAGAGAGAGAGAGGGAGAGAGAGAGAGAGAGAGAGAGAGAGAGAGAGAGAGAGAGAGAGAGTCTGATTTACTACGTCATCTTTACTACCGGGGAGGAGAAACTGACTTCAGAGCATCTGTCAACCAATGGCGAACCCCCGCCCCCTCATCTGGCCCCGTCTGCAGGCTCTGTTTACTTCTCTTTAATGTCAATGGGCCTGCTAAATAGACCTGCTGGCTCTCTCACACATGCGCGCGTGCACACACACACACGCACACGCGAGGGCCACGCGCGCGCATGCCCAGCAACAATTAGCTTACAAGGTCAGGAATAAAGGGAGATGATCCTGTTCTCGTTTCTAGCATAAAGTTTGACTAGTATACACATACGGTATAGCCACAATGGTTATCAGTAGCCTATATGCCGTTTTTTAAGTAGGCCGATATATTTATGTAGCCTAGGCTATTTCAAAACGTTTTTCCGAAAAAATATAACACTGATTTCCAGTTTTAAATAGGACAGGCCATATTATTATTGATATATAGCCTATAGCATTGGCTACAATGATTTAAAGGGGGTATCTTGGGGGCGCCTAGGGTGCTCACCTGGTTCAGTCCTCGCCGCAGCACTGCTGCATGTCAGCTGCCCTCTCTCTCCCCTTTCACGGCTAAACTCTCCAATAAAATGCCAAAAAATTATCTTACAAAAAAGTGTATATTGAGAAGCCATTACTATATACAAAGCTGGTGTTTGGAAATACATTCATCATTAATTTTGATAAGCAAGTTTAATTTAATTGTATTGATTAGGTGGCATATCATATCGGTTGAAGCCATGCGGACTATCTAGTCCTAAAAATTCGTAGCCTATATAATTCAAAATGGCAATAGCAAACGTCTGGGGAGACCTGGTACGCTGTGTGTATCTGATGGGTACCATTTGGGTTGTGTGTTCTCAGTTTGGCTTAACTTGTGCTAGCAGAGCAAATGAAGGAACCAGTGGTCCACATATTTCCAGTTGACATGATGTCAAATAGTCACTCTATGAAGGCCACAGAAACAGACACTAGCCAGCCCTGGACTTGTGCAATGCATGTCAGTTTTCTGGACTTAAATAAATACATTTATTTCGTTGCTATAAAAGCAGGGATTTTTCACACACACACACACACACACACACACACACACACACACACACACACACACACACACACACACACACACACACACACACACACACACACACACACACACACACACACACACACGATAGCAACACCAAAGAAGGGCTCCAATTTCCCAATGTCCACTGATAATAATCATAGAAAAATGATTCCAAATGTAAAAATGGCACTATATTTACTTTATTTTGTTAAGAGTAATGAAAAAGTCCAAATTTGGTCTTAATAATTTCTTTGTGATTTGTTATATGGCCTACAAAATACCATTGTTATGTAGGTATAGCCTTTTTGTACATATGTAATTAAAAAGTAACCACATGCCTTTGTAATGTTTTTTTTTAGAACTTTAAATAGCTGTATTAAATAATGGTGTAATTTACTTTATAGCCTAAAGAAAGACGAATCCTAATCTTTTCTTTCTTTTTTCTTTTTTGTTTGTTTACAACATGCATAGATAGCCTAATAAAGGCTATCTGTGAATTTGACTTGAGCGTTGAAGCCTAGTCCTTAAATCATTTATTGCTGCTTCCAGAAGACCCGTTTTCCAAATCAGCTATGAGACCAAATTAAAGCAGACGCAACCTAAAGAATACTATGGATGTGACGTTTCATACGTCCATATACGAGATAGATAGGCCTTAAATGTATATAAATAATAATAATAATAATAATAATAATAATGATGATAATGATAATAATAACAATAATAATAATAACAATAATAACATTTATAAAAAAAATAAAAATAATTATAACGGACTATTTCTATAGTAAAACACTGTTGATGTCAATCAGCATACATGCGATCCAGGCAGTTGCACTAGCCTATAACGGCTACAGTTTATGAGGTTGAACAGAAAACTTGAAATCCGACTTCATGTACCCTAAAAGTGCACCCGGTAAAATGTCCGGGCTATTCCGAGCTGACACTGTGACCGACCTCCTGACCGCTTTCCTCGGTTTCAGCAAAAAGAAAAGCCCGCTGGATCTCCGGAGCTGCTGAACTTTGAAATAGCCGTTTTGAACACATTTCAGAACCTTTAACGTTTTCCTTTTTTCCCCTACACGTTCTTTCTTCCCGTTTATTTCAACACAAGGTTTTGAACAAGGCAATCCCCACAATGAAGTTGAAATGTGTAGCCTATACTTCGCACAAGCCTATCCCTCCTATCCATTTCAGAGGGGTCACAACACGGCGCCCTGGACGATATAAAGTTTCGATATAAACGTCCAAGGTTATTCTTTGCTCTTTCTACTCTAGCATGACAGTGATGTTAATACTTATGAGCTTTCATGTCCAACGTATTAAAACAAGCAACTAAAAGATCCAACACATATTTACTCAAATATGAATGAATACAACATTTCTATACTTCTACTTCAGTTCAAAGAGAGAGAGAGAGAGAGAGAGAGAGAGAGAGAGAGAGAGAGAGAGAGAGAGAGACCAGAAATCAAATGGTAACTTAGATCTAAGCCATGTGAAAATAAATAAATGCATACACACACACATAAATAAAATACCATTGTTCCTCTTAATAAAGCTGTCTAGGTGTAGGAATAATTTAAACCTGGGCTTTCTTAAGTTTCACGTCATTAGAAATGTCCCATTTGCTTACAGTCAGTAGAGGAGCCATTAGAAATTTAGAACAATTCCATGATACCAAATTATCGAACTAGTAATCTCAAAAAATATTCAGGCTGGGGAAAAACATCATTTGTTTTATTATTCTAATTTCCATTAAATTGAATACTAATAGAAATTTGGTTAGGGATGCCTGGAAAATCTTGCTGGACCTTTGGATGACCCCTAGAGGTCTCCTGAATTTACTTGCTACTTCTGAATTTATCCACTTATATGTTATAAGTATGCTTGCATATTTAATATTCTTCTAGCCTTCTAACTTTTTCAGTCAATTATCGACTCTACATCTCCACTATAACACTGTTTAGCTATCGGGACCTGAAGAAGAGGTACTGCATTTGGCTGTTGGGTTTGGTGTAGAGACGCGTGTTGTTAGTTTCAGTGCTGTAAATGGGAATCTAAAGTAAGGTGCTGAACACAGCTAGAATGCTTCCCACAGTAAGAAAATGCCAGAACCCTGACAGGGGAAGCTGTATATGTTTCCTACGTCCAGAGAAGGACTTCCCATTCTGGTGTTAACCCCCACTTTTGGTTCTCTAAAGATGTCAGGAATAGACATAAAGCCCTGAGCAGAAGGAGATATAGAACTGGGTGCAGACCAATATGAGTTGTGGACAGTATGTGGTGATTTCATGCAGAAGGTTATTGGTCCCAGGCAGGTTGTGGACACACTGAACTTAAAGAGCCAGGTAGTGGCCAGATGGCAACAAGGCTAAATTTCACCAGGGTGGACACCGTCTTCATTTCTGACTTCAGTAATGAAAAGATATATATTTTGGCAAGGCACATCAATATTAAATGAATGAGTGAATCAATTGAATCAATACAATGTTTAAAGCTGTTATCATTAGGTCACTTGGGGGCAGCAGAAGCTGTTAATGCACTGACATATTATAACCTACTAAAGGTGAACATGTTAGCAAACAGTTCCTTCTTTTTATTTCCAGCAGATACAGAGCAACCTTATCCTTCATTTGGAGTCAAGTTTTTGTCCACCTGATAGTGTTTCACTCTACTTTAGCTCTGTTTTTGGTGTCTACTAACTCCGGAGGGAACTATCTGATCTTCTTAGCCGCTAAATGCTCCATATGTTCACCAGCTACTGCTAACTTTGTCAGCCTTTTGTTGCTGGGCAGTTATAGCATGCAGAGTATTTTTGGCTGAAAATAACTGCCTGCTGGGGCTGAAAATTGAGTTGACAAGAGCAGTAGGACTGAATCAAAACCAACCAATCTGTAAAACCAAAACACTTAGCTGAAAGATGCTAAAATGCTCCATTGAGCTCAGGGGAACTGCAGAATGAAGAGTTGGTTGATAATTAGTCTATGGGATCAACGCTACGATGGGCTGACCCTTTTCACATTGCATGTAGTCATTTGATCTATTGTTAATATGGAAATAATGAGTACTGCAGCTTTTAATAGACATTGGTTTGATTTGCAGCAAAGTCAATGCTATAGTCATTAGACCTGAAAAGACCCATACCCATTGATTAGAGGCCATATTAAATGTTAAATGGAATTTGTATTGCTATTCGTCCATAATGCTTTAATAGTAGTAATGCTGTCTAATCATCCATGTATGACACTAAATGCAATAAAATGCCTCACAATGAAAAGACTAAGAACTATTATTTTTAAACCGACTGTCAGCAATGTGCTTTTTAGGGGACGCAAACAGCAAATATCACAAATGGAATTGTTGAGTCATTCATTTTTTTTACAGAGCTAAACTTGAAACTGATCACAAACTTTGAAAGGCTTTAACCAAACCGCCACTTAGAGTGTAGTTCATTTCAGCAGGTTCAACCTTGGACTTCTGTATTTTAGGACTCAATCCTGGCCTGTGAGGCTGTATGGATTTTGAAGCCTCAATTGTCTGACAGACCTGTTTGGAGCATAGGGTAAGGCAGTATGAAGCCCAGGCATAATATGTTTATGCTGCTGGAATTTAATGGTAGGACTCACATGGGACAGCTTTTCACAATCAATGAATATGCACACTTTTTGTGACAGTTGCATAAATACAATAGCATACTTGGATGGATATTACTCCATGACTGATCCGAGAATGACTAAGAAACAGAGACAACAGCCAACGAATACTAGGGGCGTATATTGGAAAACAGGCTACAGGGAAACAATTAAATATCTGTGCTTTAGTGTAATGTAAAACATGTATGGGGTAAATATATTCTCAGCAACAGATAAACAGCCGTAAACGTGGAAGCAATACAATGAATTGCCTAAATGAGTTGTCGAAATGATTATAAGTTAACAATGACAGAAATGTATGTTTATTGTAACTGGTATTTTGAGTGGTGATAACAAACAGTGTAAACCATGTTAAGGTTAGAAGGGTTTAGTATAGGTGCAAAACAGTTAAAATTGATAAGACTACGACTGGTTCAAAGTGCTAGCTGCAGCCTAAACATGGTCGTTACTAATGTTTGCACGCTCTAATTGGTTATAAATGATGGTTAAAGATAATAAGATATGTTTTTCGTGCTGGTTATAATGTGGGAGAGACAGACCTGAGGAGAGAATGGGGGTTGGAATGTGTGGAGGAATTCTCTGTGAGGAAGGCATATGATTTATATTTGTTTAAGTGTTGAAGTGGGGGCTGCATTCTGTGTGTGTGTGTGTGTGTGTGTGTGTGTGTATGTGTGTGAGAGAGAAAGAGAGAGAAGGGGAGAGATCAGGAGCCTGACCGACTGACCTACAGTCTAATTATGTATCATTATCAGGAGACACAAACCGATCTAAATTACTGCAACAGCTCCCATTCACATAGATGGATTACACAGAGCAGGCCGACACACACACGCACACATGCACACATGCAGGCACACACACGCACGCACGCACACACACACACACACACACACACACACACACCATGTGCCCTCTCCTCTGATCTCAACCATTCCTCCTCTGTACAAATAAACCTGACATAGTAGCAGGGCCTGTGTGTGAGTGTGTGTGAAAGAGAGAGAACGAGAGAGAACGAGAGAGAGAGCAAGAGAGAGAGAGAGAGAGAGAGAGAGAGAGAAAGAGAGAGAGAGAGCATGTCAGACTGTGTGATGACGTGCAGGTACATTCCAGAGCAGCGGAAGTTTCTTTTCAGAGTGAAGTGCTGTTGCTGCTGCTGTCTGGACTCAATTACAACTATAGTGCAACTCGATAGGCTACAGTCATCATGTGCTGAGCTCAGCTGACAGTATCTGTTGCAAACATCACATTGTGGTATACTTTTAATTATAACCATAGTGTTAAATGAAACATAAGAAAGCATGATCCCCTGATGTTGATCACCACAAGGTGGGTTATACTGTCAGAAAATAAATCCTTTTCTCCTTGACAAAACCCAATCTAGCCTACATCTATTAAGTAGTAGCAATTGTTAAACTCAGTTCTGCAAATGATCAAAAACCATTGGGGTCATCCAAATCAAAGGGATTTATTCCCTTTGGGAGCACGAGTGCTCGGTACATTTCATTGCAAACTGGCCTTAAGATTTTGAGATATACTCTGTACAAAGCTGACCTTTTTTCACTAGCACATGCAATTTCTCTGGGGGACCCATTAGGTTTTGTGATATCCTGATATGACTGAATCACAGTGTTGATATCTGATGAGTACAGGTGGAAATTTTGACATTATGGTAGCAAAGGAGGAAAAGTCAGGGAGTGAGGAAAATCAAGAGTCATCCCCTGGGGACTAGGAATATTGCCTTGCCAAAATAAAAGTGAATCATTCTGGTAGTTATTAAACAAAAAAACAACTTTATTCCTTAATTGGCACATAGACACAGAAGAATGTAGCAAAGTTCTGTTACTGCATCCTGACCCATCCTAAGTATTAGGAGCAGTGGACAGCTTCTTTCATACTGATCCAGGGAGCAACTTGTCTACACTTTTCACACTTTGACCTCGGAGGTTGGGATTGAATCCCCAACCTTGTGGTTATGGGTTGACCGTCCCCAGCTCAGAGCCACAAGCCACCCCATGAAATCTCCCTCAGTGCTGGACAGATGGACCATCATCCTCTAAATCCACAGGTACCGCCAATAATGTGGTCAAAATAAATGTATATTGACTTCTCTGGGTTTTAAGCTGTCATTGTGTTATTTGAAAATCTTTTGGACTTTTTGACAGACTGACAGCTTGTTTTCTCTGAAATATTAATCTTCATGCAGAAAAAAAAACACTTGCTGTGGACATCCTTGGACTGTCCTTACATATTACATAGTTGTCTTCTGCATCTTCTTCTTTCATCTACAGTGAGGCTGAAACCGCCAACAGCAGTACCAAATGCAGTTACTGGCTATTTATAAAAATCTGATCTGAGTTTTATAGCTATACCTTTATGCTGTTTTTAGCTTTGTTAGTGATGTACTGTAAAGAGAGTCAGAAAGAGTCCACAGCTAGCTGAGTCAGTGTTAAAAAATACTAAAAGACACTGCCAAAGAAACTGTAAAGGGGAGTCTATGACAGCCATCCAGAACCACATTGCTCAGCTCTTCCTCTGTGGTGTTTTCTTTATTCTTATTGCACTGGCCCAATTTGTGTAATGGTCCACCTGGTCCCGACACTCCTGATTGCCAGTCCACCCTTGATTGAGGCCCCCGTTCTGTGACCATGCAGTCTTTTGCTTAACGTAATCATCTCAAAGATTTTAATTGAATGTCTGTTAAGTCACTATATGTACTGCAGAATGAGCTAAAACAATAGGGATTGAGCCTCTGGCCCGCTGATGGAAGCCCTTGCATTTGCAGTATTAAGAACTAGGTGGTGACGTTCACAAGCTGTGCTGCGTTTTCATCACCCAGTAAGACTTGGTCTGTCAGAGAAGGTTGGCTGAGCTAACGCAACAGATTCGCGCTTCAACTCACTTGTGTGTGAAGTGACGTGCTGTTTAGTCCGGTCTCAGCTGGCGTTGCGAGTGAACGTTACGTAGGGTTTGGATCTCTGGAAAGTGATATCCAAAAACACACTTATAATTATCGCTTATTGCCAAAGGTGCCGCCACAGAGAACAAAGATCTTCACAATTTTAACTTTAATAAACAGCAGGACATACATGTTAAGAAGAGTACCTCAAGCCTTTTGTCTTCAAGTTTGTCCGTCATTTACAGTATGTGCATCAAGAGGTATTTGTATTTCTTGTCATTTCACTGTCACAGAATCTTAACACTTTTGGGAGAAA
>CM042317.1:2210000-2257500 GCA_023566125.1 Zingel zingel | reverse complement strand
TGTCTCGGACTTGTCTCAGACTTGTCTCGGACTTGGCCATTGGACTCACCAAATATTATTTTTTTCTAAAGTAACTTCCTCTTTGAAAACAAAACCATTAATTAAGCACGCTTGTTTTTAAAACAAGTATTAGTTTAATTCAAAAATCCATCTAGAACTAGCCTCTTGTATGTCTGGCTGCGTCATAAACCTCAATCATCAGGCATCAATCATTTTCATTCATTTCAGACACAAGCACTTTGTACTTTGGATTCTTCAAGCCACATAATAAGTTCAAGAATGGGAACACATCAATATTTTGAGTGACACCTGTGTTGTTATTTGGCAGTCCAGAAAGTTATTGTTACACTAGAATAAAAAGACTCAACTAAAATGTGAAGTTGCACTTTAGCTTTATGTGAAATTGCTCTACTTATATAAATATTATGGCCTAATTTGATCCTACATCATTACAAATCACATAAATTAATAACAGGAAAGTAAGTGGTCTTGAAGAGGATTCTTTTGTTTGTCTCAGTCTTGACTCTTTCATTTGGACTGTCTTAACTTGGACTTGAACCTCTTTGGGCTCGGTCTTGACTTGGACCTTTTTGGACTCAGTCTCAACTAGTCCAGGTCTTGGACTCGACAAAGGTGGACTTGACTACAGCCCTGCTCCAAGGTGCTAGAAAGGAGGGTTTGGCCCAAAGTCGATCCTCAGACTTAAAAGAAACAATGCGTATTCTGTCGTGGTCGTAGAACAACGGACAAGCTCTTTACTCTCGCAAGTATTCTGGAGGGAGCCTGGGAGTATGCCCATCCGGTCTGCATTTGTTTTGTGGATCTGGAGAAGGCGTATGACCTGGTCCCCCAGGAGGTACTGCCGGAATATGGAGGGAGTGGTTCCCTTCTCAGGGCTATCCAATCCCTGTATGTCCAAATTGAGAGTTGTGTCCCGGTTCCCAGGGTATTTTTAAACAGCGTTTTGAAACCAAAGCGAACCTTCATCTACATAAACATTTTAGCTCTGTAGCAGAACTAATCTCCTTCCATATTAACAGGTCTGACAACACATCACATGACTATTTGCATAAACTGGGCATGCGTGTGCCGGTGTAAAGCAGATTATTTGACGTTACTTTGCCTTTGAAAATCATGGATGTATAAGTTGAAAATACAAAAATACTTTGGAGAAAGAACAATGGCAAAAAATAAGACCAGGGATTTATTTGCTTGGGCCGACGACAAGGTGGAACTGTTACTGAACTGTTAGCCTACCTAACCGATAAGACTGACTGACGTGCATCCTCATTTCCAAAGGTCTCCATTTCTGCCCAGTCAGACCACAAAGCAAACCCGGAGTTTTCAAAACCAAAAAAAACATAGTGTGGATGTATGTATATATGTGTGTGTGTGTGTGTGTGTGTGTGAGATCATGGCAAAATGTGGTCCTGGAGACACATACTGTAGCAAGAACTACCACAGAGGTGGTTTTGAGTACTTTGCCAGGTGTTTATATGTCTGCAGACGGATTTGTAAAAACTTCTTTGAGTTTACTATATCATCAGGAGCCTGGACCTTTTAGTGTTACGTATTGTGTAGAACTGTTTTAAAATGGACTGCTTTATAATGAGGCACCCAAGGTTAAAGCACTCACCCACCCAAGGACGAGACTTCAGAGAAACGACTTGGCTGGGAGGTCATGTATTCGTGGCTGGGAAACGGATACTTGGTCAGGACTTGTGACAGTGGAGGGAGTTGAACAGATGACCTTTTCATTACAGTTCAGGCTGCTGCCTTGTTACTACTTGAGTTATCGGTTGAATGCCTTGCTCAAGGAGACCCTGATGGTACTCAAACATGTGATTGCAGGTTACTGACCGGCTTCAATGTTTGAATCAACGTTTTAGTCATAAGGTCAAGGAGATTCCAGCTATTCCATTCATTATTATTATTAGTGGAATACTATTGGGGTTTCCCAACAATAACAGTCAGAAACAATGAAATCATCATGGCTAAAAAAACATCATTAAGAAAAACTTTAACAACCCCATGATTAATGGATCACTTCAGCTGTGTGTCTGTAGGTAATTAGGTGCTCATTAAGAAGTAGTCCAAACTAAGCTTTGAGTTTCCATAACCTAGTCTCTGCATCCCCCATCCCCCAACCTAAAAACAGTCAAATCCCTCATGCAGTTTGGGCACCTGAATGGATTTGAGTTGATTTGATCATTACAAAACTTTACATTAATAATAACCCTACACATGAGATTTCTGTGTGTGTGTGTGTGTGTGTGTGTGTGTGTGTGTGTGTGTGTGTGTTCTTGTTTAACTATATCCGTGGGGTCCAAAAACCGGGAATACAGTATACTTGTGGGGTCCGGACAGCTTTGTGGGGCCAAATTGCTGGACCCCACAACTTTAAAGGTCTGTTTGAGGGTTAAGACTTGGTTTTAGGATTAGGGTTAGAATTAGGTTATGGTTAGGGTGAGGGTAAGGGTTAAGGTTAGGCATTTAGTTGTGATGGTTAAGGGTTAGGGTAAGGGGCTAGGGAATGCATTATGTCAATGGTGGGTCCCCACAAAGATAGTGCCACGCACTGTGTATGTATGCATGTATGTATGTATGTATGTATGTATGTATGTATGTATGTATGTATGTATGTGTGTGTGTGTGTGTGTGTGTGAGTGTGCATGTGTGCGTGCAAGTAGAAGCCAGGTGGTTTAGCTTTAAGAAGGTGAATAAAACATTTAAATTAATTTGTAATCAATAATTTGGGATACAAGGACACATTTATAAGTTATAATCTTGCCTTTTATCCAGCTACAATGCAGATACACACAAAAACTCTTGAGGTCTGGATGAGCACATACCGTACAACGTCATCCATCAAAGCTTCTGTTAAAAATCGAGCTCCGTTAACCAGATTTCTCCTAACTTGATGCAGGGAAATGTGTTTCTTGTGTACATATTTTTTTAGAAATCACATTACTGCCAAATTTGGGAACATACACAAATTAAATTTCCACGTCCGTGTTGTCTTGTTTGCATTATTTCCCTTTGTGCTGCCTTCGTCAGTAGCTCATATATCATCAGTAGGAATTCTACACACAAATGCTTGTAAATCCCGTCACAAACCTGAAGCACTCACTTAGTTTGCACTGAAAGCCAGTTCATTGTGAATCTCATCTCTGATTTGTCTTTCTATCTGTTTAACAAGGTGAAATTGATGACCAGGCTTTAGTGGGTATTTGGCAGCAGTACAGGAAAATAACACACCCAGTATTTGACAGTGTGCTCCTAACATCCTCTGTGGTCATCTGTCCTGGCAAAACTCTTACATACTTTCCACTCTAATATGAGAGAAGAATAGATAGCTAGTACATTTTCAATCACCTGTTCTTATGCACACTTTAACTTGTGCATACAAGTACATGTAAAAGCCCTACATTTAAAAACAATGCTTACATGGAAGGCTGACATGGAAAAGTTGGCAAGTTGATAATTTGGAGATGAACCTAAAGCTAATGGAAAATGTAAAACATTAATTCTAATCACTTTGACTATATAAAAAAAGTGTCGCTTGTAGTGACAAACCCACAGAGAATTTGTAAATCTGTCACAATCTGGGAAAGACCAAATTGCAGACAGTAGGAGGCAGCACAGTGAATTTGAAGAAACAAGATTATACTTACAGGCATCAAAAGTCCAAGTGAGGCAGCAGCTTCAACGGACAGGCAACAGTTCGCCAAACATCGAAACTACAATGAACCAACAGGGGACAAAGGAAACACAGAGACTAAATACACAAGGGTGATTAACCACAGGTGGAACAAATCAGGACGGGGCAGGCAATTACAAAGGCAGGAAAACACACAAGGAAGAAAGTAAATCAAGACATGACACATAAGAAGTGAACCTTCAAAAATAAAACAGGAAACAGACTAAACAAAAACTCATCATAATAAGGACAGTATCACTCAAGTCTGCAGTTCTCCTGAGCTCTGCATAGCTTTTCAGTGTCTTTCAGCTCATTATTTTGGTTTTTGGTGGAGACCAAAACGGAGCTAAACTGAGTGAATATTGGACTTACTTTCATTAGGAAGCCAGAAATAAAAATTAAAAAGAATCATGTAGCTCAGCGTCTTCTAAAATGTTATGGGCAAGTGTTTTGCAATAACAACTGAACAAGCAGATAATATGTCAGATGCTATGTCTTCAGCTTTTTCTGCTGCCCCCAAGTCGCCAAAAATTATATTACATAATGCAGCTTTCTAGAAAATAGACATCACATATTATTGTTATACATAAGATAACAGCCCTGTTTTTTATAAAACAATTTGTGGTTTTCTTAGGATATGTAGGAATGGGAATTAAAAACTATAAACAATAAATATATACACTATTTTGCTCTATTAGATGTGATTATAGATTATGTATTTGGAGTCTTTTAACTTTGTTACATAAGGCAGTTGGAGATTTTGGAAGTTTAATCATTTTTAATAATTTGCAATACAGTTAGTATGGGAAAAACCACTCCATAGATGTCAAAACAAGACTGCACATTTGGAGAGACTTATACCATTACAACTTTCAGGATTAAAATACAATCATTTCTAATTCATATTTTGTTGCAAAACACTCTTTAAATAGAAATGTTGTGGCAGTAAGTCCACCTTAGGATAGATGTGACTTTACTCCTCCATCAAGTGAGTTGCTTGTGTGTGTGAAGTTGTTTAATCTCCATTTTCTTTATCCTTGGCCTCCCGTTATTGATATGCCTGTGTGCATTCATTTTGAAAGGTAATGTCAGCCATTTATCCTAAAAAGAAAGCTCTTTCTCCATCCAAATAGAGTTGAGTGTGATATAATAATTTAAACACCAATCTACTAATCTACAGCGGTTTACATATGTTTACTGACAACTAGGGTTAGTTAAAGGAATGCAGTGAATAATATTGCTGATCAGCTCCACCAATCATTTTTGTACTTTGTAAATTGTATATTTTCCAACACAGAATTAAATAAACTGTGGTTGTTTGATGTTTCTCATTTTCTTGGTGAACGTGCTGGTGTTTGACCTAAAGCTCTATCTAAAACACTTCAACATGTTTATGTTTCACAGCAGATTTTCCAAAGAGAGAGCCAGAAACACTTGTGAACAGGGTAAGGCCACATTCAGACAGACAACAGCATTCCATGGACCCTGATGCATTTGAACAGGACCAGTCCATTGACGCATCAGAGGTGCCAACGCAGAGGGATCTGGCAAAAAAACGCCAGGGTCGCCCAGCATGAAAGTTGGCATCATGCAATGTCATGCGATTCAGCGCTGCTTGATTAATCAAAAACATTCATGGTAGATATTTTGTAACACAAATGCCATATTTCTACTGTTTATCTTGTGACTGTTGCGATTAAAAATTAAATGATTGCTGCCATGCTAACTTTCTAGAGCAGTAAAATACTTCCTCCTAAAATTAAAACTGCTGTGTACTGTTTTGACATCTGAGAAGCCTTCAAACTCATGGATCTGTAACTAAGACTGGATTTCCTTGATTGTATTGCATTGTTTCACCTTTACCACCAAATGCAGCTCTTTGCATTATTCAATATAGGGGCTGTTTTTGGTCTCAATGCCCACTAACTATAGTCATAGTGTTATCGTGTTGAAAGCCACTTATTTTGTGGCAAATGCCTTATGGACAAGACAATGGCACCAATTCTTTGGACTTCTGGTAAGTTCTTGGGTCAGACCGGTTGTAACTACAATGTGGTTGTTTTAATTAGAGGTCAAACATTTTGACCTGACCTGAAACAGACCTTTGAAAAAGAAAATTCAAAATTGCAAAAGAAAATTCTCCTGTGATTATTATGACACTTTATGTGATCAGAGCTGATTGTGAGCCATTATGGTACTGGAGATATTCACACACACATATATGCATCACATCAACTGCAGCCTAATTAGTGCAGACATCACCTGCAGTAGCCTGAGGCGCACACACACACACACACACACACACACACACACACACACACACACACACACACACACACTAGTGCGTTTCACTATCTTTGTGGGTACCCGTCATTGACATAATGCATTCCCTAGCCCCTTACCCTAACCTTAACCATCACCACTAGATGCCTAACCTTAACCCTTACCCTCACCCTAACCATAATCTAATTCTAACCCTAATCCTAAAACCAAGTCTTAACCCTCAAACAGCCCTTTAACCTTGTGGGGTCCAGCATTTTGGCCCCACAAAGCTGTCCGGACCCCACAAGTATAAGTATTCCCTGGTTTTTGGACCCCATGAATATAGTTAAACAAGAAACACACACACACACACACACACACACACACACACACACACACACACACACACACACACACACACAATAAATGTCATTCAGCAATTGTATGAACATAGTATTAGGGCTGCAACTACAATTATTTTCATTGTTGATTAATTCGTCCATTATTTACTCGGATAATCGACTAATTGCTCTGTTAATACAATGTCAGAAAATAGGGCAACATGCCCTGTGTGCAGGGGCGGATTGGCCATCTGGCAACTCTGGCAAATGCCAGAAGGGCCAGACCATTTTTTTTAATGTGGGCCGGTCAGATTTTTTTTAATTTTTAATATACAAATAAATTGTCTTTACAGGCCGACAGCGCAGAGGACGGGTTTTTATCGCTTGCACTTTATTTGATTTCACTATGGTTATAATAATAATAATAATAATAATAATAATAATAATAATAATAATAATAATAATAATAATAATAATAATAAATATTAAGCATTTGGCCAGTCGGCATGAAGGCCGGCCGGGTCCCGAGATGGGCCGGCCGACCCAATCAGAATCAAATTGGAACATTCAGTCAAAATCAAGCACGGGATCTCCGTTCGCAGGGTGCAGGCTGTACCGGACTCTCCCGGTGATCATGCTGCTCCGGGGGACCGGAGCTCCGACAGCTGACTGTCCGCACGGCCGTCTGACGGCATCAGTATTCAACTGAGACAGTTTCATTACCAGATAAAATCATCTCGTTGTCGCGTTGAATAGTCTTATTCGGTGTTTTGGTACAATTGGTTTTAACACCTGATGCGAAGTGTAGGCTGAACAAGCAGCGTCGTTCCGCTCCGTCTTGCTGTGCCCCCATTTACGTAGTAATTTCACACTATGTAGGTTAAACTCTGCAATTAATCCGCGGTTCACATGTATGCATGAACTGCGGTGGTCCGTTACACTGTAGTCTCAACATCACTGATCATTTTTGATCAATAGAATATAGAAAACATAATACTTCACAACGTTTTGTATCCATAACATGATTGTGTTATTGTACAATTTAGCAGTAAAAGCAGTAGCCTCTGTAAGTCAATCCTACATTTTTCAACTTGGGAGCAAATCGTGCTCCTTGGGGAACAAAGATACCATAAAGCCCTGTTCATGTAACAACTGGACTTTGGGGTCAAGTGTTGTCGTATCAGGCCCATGTCCCGGATGTGAAAGCCTCCTTACTGGACTACTGAATATAATAATATTCCATTATATTTTGTATTTTGAATTGTTACCTGCCATAAATATAGATGTTTTTACCATAAATTGGTGCCCAAAAATGTATCAGAATGCAGGAATTGAAGTCTTTTACTCTCAAAATGTCCTGGGGGAGACCAGACCCCCCCCCCCCTGCTTTATGTGTTCCCCCAAAGGCCAATTCTGAGCAAGGAAAAACCCTGAAGTATATTCACAGACATTAAAATTGCGTTAGAGAGTTAGAGAGTTAAAACAGATGAAAAGATGGAGAACCAGACAGACAATATGTACAGTGTCAACAGAGAGAAACACGGACAATCGAACAGACAGACAGTGACAACAAAGAACAACATACTGTAGAGAATGACAGTAGCAGCATACAAACGGCATAAACAGACAGACAGTATGTGTACATTTGTTATAAACGTGTGCTCTTTAAAAAGTAGTAAGCATTGTTTGCCAGTTACTTACATTACATGTTAAAAAAAATCTGCTTATATTATTTCAGTTCAATTTCTGTACACAAATGTAATTAGTGAATGCACGTGTCCATAGGTGGGGCTGCATGGTAATGTGGGCTGGTGTGACTACAGTGCCAGGGCTGAATTTTGTTCCTAGACCGCCCCTGCCTGTGTAACTTCCCAGAGCCCAAGGTGACATCTAAATGGTATGTTTTATATGACCAATAGTCCCAAACATCCGAAGCTATTCTATTTATTATCACGTACGACAAAGAAAAGCATCAGACCCTCACACTTAGGAAGCATTAAACCAGCCAATGGGTTTTTTTTGCTTAAAAAAATTACTAAAATTCAATTTAGGAAAATAGTTGGCAATTAAACAGTTGTTTATCGATCAAATTGATTTTACTTTACTTACCATTTACTATTTAACGGCCACAATTAGATGGGAAGCCTTGAAGGCTTTTATTAGAGGTAAAATTAAAAGCTACACAAGATGAAAAATGAAAGAAGCACAGAAAATAATTAGAGATCTGGAATCCAAAATCAAAATGTTTGTAAACTTAAACTTGTAGGATGGACAAAATGAAATCTCCAAACAATTACTACTTCTTAGAACTCAATATAATGAGATAACATACAATAAGCCTCCAGTGAACTTATTGAGGCTCAAGCTAGAAGAAGCAAGAAGTCAGCTTTTAAAAATGTTTATGAAAATCTCTACAAATCACAGTACATTACTAATGCGGATGTCAAGACTGAATTTTTAAACAAACTCAATATCCCCCAAATCTCTGACAATATCTCTGCATGAACAATAAAGCATGGTTGAGATATTAGAAGCTATATATATATACAATGAGAGAGTCCTTATAGTGCATTCCATTTGTACTCAGAACTCGGATTTTCACGCCCAAAACTCGGAAAACCACGAGTACCCCGGTCTAAGAATCCAACATGGCTGCTCCATGTATCAACATTTGTGAAAGCTGTAGTAACATACAGTTATTAGCACATTACAAGCAGCACTGTCCTTATTATATCTGTGGACAAATTTTTAGGCTGTTTGTATGCACAAAAACAGCATAATACGTTGTTATGAACTTGCATTTTAGCAATGGCTAACCTAGCTAGAGCTAATGAATCCGACTTGTAAATGGAACGCAGAAGGCAAGGATTTCATAATGTAAGGCTGTATTGGATGGATTATATCCAAAGGTAAAAGTAGTAGAAATGTACTGTACTGCCAAAAAAAAGCAAAAGATACGGCTCTTCTCTCGCTTGACGTGGAGAAGGCCTTCGATAGGGTTGAGTGGACCTTTATCTTTGACGTTATAGGTCGATTTGGTTTTGGAAATACTTTCCTTAACTGGATCAGACTATTACATCTCAACCCTATAGCTGAGCTACTGACAAATGAAGTGGTGTCTGAGGCCTTCAATATAAGCTTGCCCCCAAGGTTCACCTATATCACTACTTCTGTTCATACTAACTATTGAACCACTAGCAATAGCAATTACATCTAGTAAGCAACTACAGGGGATTGCAATTGGCAACAGAGATCATAGAATAGCTCTTTTTGCTGATGATGTAATTTTATAATTATTTTTTTAAGATACTTTTTTGGCATTTGTAGGTCTTTTTTGAGGACAGCTTACACATGAAAGGGGAGAGAGAGGGGGAATGACATGCATCAAAGGGCTGCATGTCAGAACCGAACCCGCGGACGCTGCGTCGAGGACTGAGCTCAGGCGCCCAGACGTCATTTTATTCTTAAAACAATTAAACGCATCCAGAACTGTTAGATCTAATTGGCCTGATTGGTAGTATCTCTGGATAGTAAATGCTTCAAAATCATCACTAATGCTGCTTAACGGCAATGAAAGACAATTTATAAACCAATGCTTATTTACTTTCAAGCTCTCATCTAATTTGACATATTTTGGCATCAAAATAACACCTAATTTAGAAACTATAGCCACGATAGGGAGAATAAATATATTAAAAATCAACATATTGCCTAAATTCATGTATATTTTTCAAAATATCAGTCTCGCGCCACATGCAGGAATGTTTAAGAAACTCAAAGCACTCTTCAGGAAATTTATATGGAATAAGAAATGTCATTGAATCCACTTATCTCTGCTGTATCTTCCATTTGATACTGGGGGGCTGAAATGTCCAAATCTTTATTGGTAATATTTAGCAACACAATTGAGAACTATAATGTTCTATTTTTCTTCTGGAGATGCTCCGTCTTGGGTGGACATAGAGTCAAGTTCCTTTAAGCTACCATTGCATTTGTACTTGTATTCAGCCAAGCTAAAGCTACTTAAGTACACATACTGCTCATCCTATATGTTTTAGTATGGTTAATGCATGGTATGAGGTAAAAGAATATATGAACATATTGGACCAGTTAACACATTGACCTCTTTAAAGAAGGGATTCTAGTGACCTTTAAAGAAATCTCTCTAATCTATGACATTCCAAGGATTTTTTTTTTTTAAATATCTCCAAGTGAGGAACTTTATTTCTTCTATGCAAAAACAGGGATTCCTTCACTCTCATCCTTCCTAAATCATAACAAACAATTGTAATGAGAGGGGTTTGATTTCCTCAATATATAACTGTGTCTCTAAAGAAATATCGATAGTTAGACTTGAGACATGGAGGGCGGACTTAAAAGAAGACATTTCAGAAAACGATTGGAAGAAAACTTGTGACGCATCTCTGAAAAAAACAGCAAACTCTAATTTAAAGCTACTCCAATATAATTGGCTGATGCAGACATACACAACTCCTTTTGAATAAATGCAAAGTGGCTAAAGGAACATTTAGGGTTTAGAGTCAGTGTCAGTGGCATGGGCGTAAATCTGATCTAACAGTAGGGGGGGACAATAAACATAAAATTTCGGAAGAGCAATTTTTGAAGGGGACACAAATAATACAGCCAAATATACTTATAGAGGACATGTGTACACAGAGGAAAGCCTTAATACTACCATTAGTGCAGCATGGAGCCACACACCTCCAAAAATATTAACTAAGCCCAACACACTTACCTGAGACTCTACACCTGACTGGCCCTGGTCTCCCTGAGACTCTACACCTGACTGGCCCTGGTCTCCCTGAGACTCTACACCTGACTGGCCCTGGTCTCCCTGAGACTCTACACCTGACTGGCCCTGGTCTCCCTGAGACTCTACACCTGACTGGCCCTGGTCTCCTTGAGACTCTACACCTGACTGGCCCTGGTCTCCCTGAGACTCTACACCTGACTGGCCCTGGTCTCCCTGTTCCTCAGTTCTTTCTGTCTCCTTTGCCAGTGACATAGTGACGTTATTATTTCCATAAGCACCCATTCTTATAAAGATGTTACCGAATTGTCTTGATATGAGGACTTAATGTACTTACTTGGCATTTTGGTGTAATCCTACTGAAAAAGGACCTTATGCCTGTTTTTCATTTCTCTGTCATTTTATCTGAGCAACAACAACACAAATCTTAACGTCAGATGCCTGAATATGAGTTAGTTTCATAGGTTCACCACGCCGCGGTCATATTATAATTATGAAATGATCTTGCATCCTCCACATATATATTAGGTTTCTTCTGGGACAGAGGATATATATTTAACTGATCAGCCACATAACTTCATATTGAGCAAAACACCACTGTAGATCTTCAATATTAACCCAATGTCAGTTCACACACATAACATTAGGCTTAACGCCACGGTAACGTTAGTTGTAGTGGGTGCATTTCTAACCATCAAGCTATGAAACAAGCTAGGCTACATTATATTACACTAATATAGCGGACATTTTCTCATGACTAATTCATTAATTACTCAGCATAATTTCTATTTGAGAAAAGAACAACTTCATCCGATGTTTAATGTGAATAAAACAGCCTTGAACCGCCTACTTACTACATTCCTGTCACTACCAATGTGATTAACGTACAGCAGGCAGTGGACCAAACCACTGTGAGGCAAGGGAGGGGGGACTCAAAATGTTTCTAAACTTAAAAAGCATTTTTTGGGTTTTGTATGTTTTACTACTTACACAGATATGTTAAGGTACATCATTATGCTATTTACAATAAATTACATTGTTTTAATGATATTTCTAGGGGGGGGGACAACCCTTATATGGGGGTGGTCCTGACCCCTGACCGCAGCCTCCTGCCAGAGGGGAGGGGTTCAAACTGTTTGTGTCAGGGGGGGAGAGGGATTGGCTACAATCTTTCCTGCCCGCCTCCACGTCCTGGAGGCGTACAGGTCCTGGAGAGACGGCAGATTGCGGCCAATCACCTTCTCAGCAGAGCGGATGATACGCTGCACTCTGCCCTTGTCCTTAGCAGTGATAGCAGCGTACCAGATGGTGTTGGAGGATGTGAGGATGGACTCAATGATGGCGATGTAGAAGTGTACTATCATTGTCTTTGATTGGTTGTTTGAATAGCTTGAACTTCTTCAGCTGCCGCAGGAAGTACATCCTCTGCTGGGCTTTTTCGATATGGTCAATCTCCTACCTGTAGGCGGACTCATCCCCACCAGAGATGAGTCTAATCAGTGTGGTGTCCTCCGCGAACTTAAGGAGCTTGAAGGACTGGTGAGTGGAGGTGCACTTGTTGGTATTCAGGGAGAAGAGCAGAGGGGAAAGGAGGCAGCCTTGAGTGGAACTGATGCTGATGGTCAGTGAGTCAGAGACATGTTTCCCCAGCTTCACATGCTGCTTCCTGTCAGACAGGAAGTCTGTGATCCACCTGCAGGTGGAGTAAGGCACATGCAGCTGGGACAGCTTGTCCTGCAGCAGAGCTGGGAGGATGGTGTTGAAGGCAGAGCTGAAATACACAAACAGGATCCTGGCATAGGTTCCTGAGTAGTCCAGGTGCCGGAGGATGAAATGAAAAGCCATGTTGACTGCATCGTCTACAGACCTGTTGGCTTTGTAGGAAAACTGCAGGGGGTCCAGGTTGGTGAGGGTTTGGAGGTAAGCCAGAACAAGGCGCTCAAAAGACTTCATAACCACAGAGGTCAAGGTGACAGGTCTGTAGTCATTCAGTCCTGTGATCCTTGTTTTCTTGGGCGCAGGGATGATGGTGGAGGACTTGAAGCAGGCTGGTACGTGGCATGTCTCCAGTGAGGCGTTAAAGATGTCTGGGAACACCAGAGACAGCTGATCAGTGCAGTGCTTCAAGGTAGAGGGAGAGACAGAGTGGTCCGGCTGCTTTGCGGGGTTTTGTTTTTTAAACAGCCATTTAGCATCACTTTCCAGGATTGTGAGGGTTGTTGTGGTGGATGGGGGGAGGGGGGACTCTGGGGTGGGCAGTGACGAGGCCCCCACACCTACTGTGGTTGGGGAGGTGGGGCTGCAGGGCTGCAGCTGGTGAAAGGAGTCTCACTGCTTCCATCTCTAGAGGAATGATGGTATCCATATCCCCATATCCCCCTACTTCACTGGTAATGCAGGTTGCCCACTCTAGTATCCTAGGAATTATGTCCACATTGACGATTCTGCACCTAAAGATTTATGTCCAATCATTTATGTCAGTGCTGATGCAGGATGTAAATAAGGCACAAAAAAAGGTGTGAATAGGAGTGGTGAATAGGCATTTTATAGGAAACCCAATATGCATAAGAATACAGAATCATTATACATTAATGTAAGTGAAATGGCAGATCAACTGAATATTGAATGAGTCGTCCATTTAAAATCCAGCCTCAGTACATTCTGAGCTCCTCGTCTCCCTCTTTCTTTCTCGGACTGTCTCTCTTTCTTCCTTGTCCCTCTGTTTACATTCTCCTCAAACCACAGGAAGCCATTTTTAAGGCAATGCCACAGATAGAGAAGCATGTGTGTATGTATGTGTGGGTAGGTGGGTGGGTGACTGATTGTTAGAGATTTTGGCAGAGAGCCGGTTCACCATAAACAAAGGTTTTGAATAATGGAAATCTCATCCCTCTACTAAGAGAGAGAGCAAGAGAGAGAGAGAGAGAGAGAGAGAGAGAGAGAGAGAGAGAGAGAGAGAGAGAGAGATTAGTAGTGAATGTGTAGGAGAAAAAGAAATGGAAATGGAGAGAATTGGAAGTAAATAGTTTATTATACTCAACCTTTACATTTGATCTTGTGTTCTACAAGACCATGGTGACTTTTAAGATCACCTCTAGGCGTTGTTGGAGTTGGCTGATTTTGAACAAGGTCAGCTCTCGGCTGATTTAGACCTTGACCAAGATCATTACTAGTATTCACAATAGTACAGAGTCAGATCTATGTGTGTTTAGAAACAGGGATCAGAACCAGCGAAATCTAGGTAGAACCATCGAAATAAAATGGATTGAAAGGCCATTCCCGTTCAAATCAATGTAGAAAAATGGTCAGAGCCATTTATATGTGACTAACTGTATAAACTGACTTGAGGCACGTTTTCTTCGAACCGGTGTGGCATGGGGGATGGCGGAGTTATCAAGCTAGCTAACTAGCCAGTTGTCCCCTGGTTGGCTGGCTTGCTGGTTCCACTGTGCTTTCATGCTGCATTGGTTAAAAACAAAAGAAAAGACAATGTCTCCAGAGCTACGTCGGGCTGCTTTCCTCCCAGCGAGCTGCAACACACTTTACGGCCCCACTGATGCTTAATGTCACCATGACAACTAACAACAATCGCCATTTTGACCACGGAAAACTGCTCAATATCCTTTCTATCAATTTTATTTCTATGGGTAAAACTAAGCATTTACAGAATTAAAAATGTACGTTTCCTCTATCATATCTCTATGGAATCATGTTTTTTTGGTGAAAAAACCCCCCTGATCCCACCTTCAAGGAGAATGTGAGAAGTGTAATAAACAGGTTTACTGCTGGAAAACAAATACTGAAAATAGTATAATTTGTTGAAGAATGACAAACTGTACACAGGTAGCCAAAAACATATTCCAAAGGTAGAGTACATGTGTTAGGAATAACTGCACAATAACACCAACAGGTTTAATGATATCGTAGACCCAGACATCTATTGAAGAAATAACTCAAAGCCTGAAAGATTAGGTTTAAGTAAAATTCGTGTTTTCCTTGCATCATTTCAATTTTCAAGGAAAAGTTTGACCAATCATTCACCAAAATACACCTTTGGCTATATTGGATGGATTATATCCAAAGGTAAAAGTAGTAGAAATGTAAATGGATTACATTTATACAGTGCTTTACTAGTCTTAACAACTACTCAACATGCTTTTACATAGTACACACACACACACACACACATACACGCGCGCGCACACACACACACACACACACACACACACACACACACACACACACGCGCGAGCACACACACACACACATACACACACACATACACACTGGTGGCCGAGGCTGCCATACAAGGTGCCACCTGCTCATCAGATAAACATTCACACACATTCACACACCGATGGCGCAGCATCGGGAGCAATTTGGGGTTCATGTAGACTGCAAACCACCGACCTTCCGATTGGTAGATAACTGCTCTACCACCTGAGCCACAGCCGCAGAAGCGGGCACTGCATGTGTGTCAGTGGGTCTGTCATATATGCTGAAGGCCAGAGAGAGACTGAGAGCTAAATAGAGATATTAAAAGTGAACAATTGCCTTTGATGTACAGCTTTTGGATACTTTAGCTCAATTAGTTGTGGGAAAGAGAATTATGGGGTCAACTCAGTGACTACGTCTGCAAGAGATGGGACTGACATCCAACAGAAACTTAGGGTATCAATTCTCATATTCTGAAATGAAACTAACAAGGCAGGATTAATCAATTATCCCACTGATAATCACTGTTTATAATCTGTCCTACTACTTTTAAAATGATTTAGCAGTTAGCATGCTGTTTTTAAATTTCGTGAAAGTAATGTGTTTATGAAGCATGAACTTGAAAAGTCTGACAGACTGTGTGCTAATGTGCTGGTGAGAGACTCTGACAATTAAGAAATTAGAGTTGTGTGTTTTGATAATGAGCTCAGTTGTGGAAAAATCAAACAAGCACCTGCAGCAAACCATTTTTATACTGCTGATTGAATTAACTAATAACTGTTTGCAGACCAATGAGCATAATCCAGCATTGTTGCAACAATAGTGTCAATTCCTCTTTCAAGTGACACATTACATTTAAGTATAAGTGTGAGCTGAAAACAACTTTTGAGACATTACAACAATGAAACCAAAACTAGTCAGTACGTTGTTAGTTTTATGTGATCTTATGTAACATGCAAACATATTTGAAAAAATATTAAGATAAAAGTCTCTTGACTGCCATGAGAAAAGCTGAATGGCACGGCTCCCAAAGCAGGAAAGAATAACTTTAACAATAGAAATTTAGGGATAGCACTTTATTCTCTTATTAAGAACCTTGTTTAAGAAAAAAAAAAGGTGAAATAAAAAAGATGTGAACGACAGTCTCTAAGCGTCCTTGGAGCAGGACTAATTTTATTTAGTACCGGGTCATGGCTTTACTTGGGCTTAAAGCCAGAAAACGAGTATTCAACCTTTCCTGTCAAATGTGTGTTTATTGTAAAACCATACCGCTTACATTGGCTGCCTATGGAGTAGAACTGAATAGAGCAGAATAGAATAGATTTATATCCTTGTGGTTAGCACACAGTACAGACACAGTGTTTATAATTCTCGTTCCAGCAGCAGTCTTTTCAATAAACAGAATGACACTCTGATTTATTGCTGCAGTCCACCACAGTTAGTTAACATTGCTCTTCTCCTCCTCTCTGTCTTTGGGTAGCACTACTTCCTCAGCTCATATACACTTGCACTCAACACAAGCAGAGGTTTGGTCCCATAAAAACTTTCTCAAGATTCTTATATTGAAAGACTGTAAAAAAGTTGTACCCTCAACCTGATTTGGAAAATATTTTTTAAAATATCCAAAGCATTTTAATAATTAAAGAGATAATGATAACTTTTTTCAATTCAATTCAATTTTATTTATAGTATCAAATCATAACAGGAGTTATCTCAAGACACTTTACAGATAGAGTAGGTCTAGACCACACTAATATACAAAGACCCAACAATTCCAGTAATTGTTGGGTCATGGCAATATTCCACTTAGAAACTGTCTAAATGTTTCTCCTGAATGGGGGATGTGATGATCTCTAATATGATGATCACAGTTCTATTTGATGTAAGACAGCATTGAGTATAAACAAAATGGTTATGCGACATAACTTTAGTTCTATGAGAACAGTTGGAGCCTTATAATAGGCTTCATGGGCTTTCCCACTCATCAATATAGAGCAGTGCACTAACATTTCTATGCACCGTTTCAGCCAGTAAAGACCCTATGTTATCTGCTGTGTTGAAATCTGAAAAAAGTCAAAGCCATTTACTCAGAAGACCTGGTTAGAACTGGTAACATTAGCTCAAGTTCCCATCGGTATGCGCCAATGGCCTCCACAAACTTATGATGCCTATTGCCTGCATCTGTTGCTGTAACAAGTGTCACAAAAAAAACTGGAATTTGGTCACACAAAAGCAGGCCATGCTTCTGAAACCTCTGCACTGGGGATGGGAAGGTAAAGGCCACATTTACACAGCCTTAACACAGAGTGACCTTGCACAGTACTGCAGCCGCTCCATGTTTGTTCCCTTAAAGCAACACTAGAGAATGTTTATCGCAGTTTTAAGCCCCTAACGTCTCCTTTCAGGCAGCGCTGCCTGGAAGGCACTAGGATTAGGCAATGGTTACGGTTAGGGTTAGGTTAGGTTGCAGCGCTGCCTGGAAGGAGACGTTGGGGGCTTAAAACACCATCAGGCCAAGAGAACTTTTCCCGCTTCGGTCCCCCTACTGGTTGGAAGCGCAATTGTCCATTACATTACATTATGCAAGTCTGCCAGATCGGGTAGCGGATCTGTAGTTCAAATAAACTGGACAATGTAATGTAATGGACAATTCCGGTTCCAACCTGTAGGGGGACCGAAGCGGGAAAAGATCTCTAGTGTTGCTTAAACACATACAAAGATCCAGGTGCAGTTTGCAACACTGGCCTTAGGACTGTCAAGCTTTATTTTCACTGCATGGTACGGCTCAGTCCAGCTCAATTCGACGCTTTTGGTACTTTTTATTTTTCACTGCAAATAGTAAATGCAAACAGGATTGGCTCAGCATGCTTGGAACCTTGATCGCACTGATACCAAAAAAAGTACCAGGTACAAGGTATGGATGAGTCATGATTTTCAAATCTTATCTCATAAAAGACTATCGTCTTATCTTAAAAAAAAAGAAAGGTCTCCTGCTTTACTGCCGCCTGGTAGTAACGCGCAGAGTTGGGTCAGAATACTTTGAAATGTAGTCAGTTATTGAATTCAAATTACACAGCATTTTTTGTAACTAGTAACTCAATCCATTGGATTACAAAATAAACGTAATCTAATCTGAATACTTTTGGATTACTTCAAAATTGAACATGGAAAATATTGCACCTTATTCTAAAAGAACGGATTCAAGAATTCATCATCAGACATTTTTTCTCTTGAAACATCATTTTCAATGCAAATGAAAAGCATTTTGCATATTTAGCATTTATAGTTGGTCAAATCCAATGACCCTTACAAAAACCTACTGGCACAAACTACAGGTGTAGTGTGTGTACTCTACAACACGTAGGATAATGTTTCTTTTTATGTAAATTGTTGTTGTTGCTGTTTTTCATTTAAAGGCCACATGGAGGACTTTGCTCTGGTAACGCAAGAGGCGCACTTACTCAAAATGTTCAGCATTCATTTTCAATGGAAAAAAAATAAAAATAAAAACTCCATTATCCATTGATCATTATAAAAGAAATGAAAACAAATATGTGTTAAATCACCATCAATAAAACTGGCAACTTGAGAGGAGTAACTCACTTTAATATAGAGAACATATTCAGCATTTAGAATATGAAAAGGTTCATAATTTTAAAATTTCCATATTATAAAGACGTAATCAAAAATGTCATCAAATAATCCTTGACAATGTAACTATAATTTAAAAAAATTTCAAATGTACTCTGGTTTGATTATAGTTACTACTTTTTGTTATCTGATAACGTAATCCAGATTACATGTAATCTGCTACTACCCAACCCTTATAACGTGTTGCCACCAGGCACAGGTTAAACCATCAGTTAGGCACTTTTCCGCACAAAGGCAGATTAGCATTTGCTACAGCACTGTGAGCTATTGTACAAACATGAGAAACATGCAAAGACTACTACAGCCACCAAAAAGTTCAGTGTGGAACACAAATAGGGCTCAGTGCAGTGTGGTACCTTGATGGAAATGAGAAACCAGACTGGCAGATGCCACCACATGATTTATGTGTTGTTATAGTAAGATGGAGTGAATGTGAAAAACAAGGCTGAGAGTCCCAATCCAGGTGTTCACTGTTGGCAAGCACCATGTTGTTTGCATTGTCTTGTACACATGATGTGACTTTTCTGTTTGGTCCAGTGTTTAGTAGCAGTGAAAAGCACATTTGCCAAAGTTGTGAAAATCGTGAATGGATCTTTCTCTCTCTCTCTCTCTCTCTCTCTCGCTCTCTCGTGTGTGTGTGTGTGTGTGTGTGTGTGTGTGTGTGTGTGTGTGTGCCTGAGTGCGAGGTGGTTTAGCAGGGGCTGGATTTTTAAGTGGTTGAATAGTTTTGGTGAATATCGAATAGTATTTGTGCTTGGAATGCCCATCCCTAGTACCAGGTACTGTCCACAACTTTTGTCTATATAAGACCAAAAAAGAACGATTCCAAGCGAGTCAAGTCTCGCATTGCTAGACCTATTTCCATAGCGCTGCGGAGTAAGGTCTGGCCCAAGGCCTTTTCTAGCTTTTGGCGGGCCCTATGCAAGATGTTGTTTTGAGGCCCCTATTTTGTCAAATTAAAATTGGTGGGATATAAACCTTTAAGATGATCCGTGGAGATGCATCAATCTGTTAAACTTTAGGAGGAAAACAGGCTAGTTCCATAAAAACCTCTCTCAAATTCAAATTAAACATCTCACGTTGACCCAAGCAATTTAACCCTACAGAAAATTATAGTAAAAAAGTTAACAATGAGGCTCCTCTACGTCAATAAATGCAACAGATGTAGGATTTTCCTCAAACAAAGAAGGCTACTTGCTGGTGGCTACAAATAAAGACGGGTCATTTTATTTCTCCCTAAATATATTGAGGCTGAACGGGCTGAACTTGCTTGGGGGCCCCCTAGTGGCTGCGGGGCCCTATGCATCCGCATAGTCCGCCTATAGGAAGAAACGGCTCTGGTCTGGCCCCTCCATACATACACTCCTGGATAGGAGAAAAAAACGGTCTGGGTTGTTTGCACTTCTTTATACCTGTGAACTTGTGTAGGTGGAACATTTGCGCCCTGCTAAAGAAAACGCCACATACAATATTAAATGAAATACACTTCACTAATACAGTAACATGAGCTATTTAAATTAGCTGGATACATGGTTAAACGTAATTTGCTCCTATCAGTGTATTGCCATGTGTATTTTGTCCTTAGGAAATCCCCGCCAATTGGTCCGAAAACGTCCCAGTTAGACAGTAAATGCCATAAACATATTCTTTGTAAATCTTTACAACCATTCCCTGAAAGAACCAAGCAGGCCTGCCTTGTTGCACAATCCAAATTTTTCTTCAAAACTTTCCATTTTCAGCATGTAGCTTGCTAGCTCGGAAGCTCTGTTTGTTGTTTACCGAAGTGACCGTGGTTTAGAACGGCAACACAAAGAAAGCAGAAGGTAAGGGACATCCGGTGGATCTTCCGGCAGCGCTGGAACTATCCGATCCAGCTGTGTCATACCATACCATTCAGTGAAAATGAGGCATAAGACCTTATGGAAAGACATATCCCAGAATGGACTGTAGCCATCATCACTACAAAGATAGAGGTGGACTTCTTGTATAATGTACAGCACAGTAAGTACTTCTCTCAACCAATGCAACCTCTTCAAAGGGTGAAGGTGCTGACACACCAAGCAGACGGCAAATAACTAGTGGCGACGAAGGTTGACTCAACTTTTTTCGAGCCTAAAAGGTGCACTTGAACAAATTTCAAAGACTACAGCCGATGGCCAACTACCACATACGTTCTGCACCTGCGTGAGAGGAAATCTATTCGTCATTCAAAAAGGGAAACCGGATAAATAAACCGTTGTTATGATACATACAATAAAACAGTGTTTGCCCTCCAGAATCAGCCAGCAGCAGCACATAGCCAGCAGACGGCCGGAGATGGCTAGTTAGATTGACCATCTCCACTTTCAGAAGAAACCATGGGCTACCATTCAGTTTAATGTGGTATAAAAACAATATTCAAAGAGCTATACAGTCCATCACAATTCATTTAAAGCATTAATTTGGTGTGGTCAAAGATTCTAAGTCCCGATACTTGGGCTATCAAATCTAAGCTGTCTGGGACAATACAAACAAGTTCTTCCAGTAAATATAGTGTATATATTACACATAAAGAACAGTAGATCTGCGTGCACTGTATAAGCACTGTCCTGCATGTCTGTATACTTGCCTGTCTCTATGTACTTCGCTGCTTTCTTTCTTTCTTCGACTTTCTATGTCTCTCCCTTGGTGGTCCCATCTATTGAGTCATGTTTCATGTTTGATGTCCAGTCATTATCACAATTACATTACCCATTCTATCCTGTTGTATAGGGCTACTGTATGGGCTCTGTGTGTGTTGTACTGTCTCATCTTAAGGCCAATGTAATTAGCAGTCTGACCTTGTGGCACAGGACAGCGCCAGCACTGCTAATGAACTCTAATGACCTCACAGCCCCATGTATGTGTGTGTATGAGTGTGTGTGGTTTGACCAGTAACGTCTGCACAGACTCGATCAGAATGGTTTTCTGTCCACACTGGCAGGATTACCGTGCCGTTAATAGGAGCCTTGATATCCAGTGAAAAACATAAAAAAGATGAACAGAAACATAGCAACTGTGTTTACATCCCACTGTCACTTAAATGTATTTTCATGATTCGCAACGGAGACTGTAGAACAGTCTGTACTGTAGATTTTAATAAACACTCCCCCTGCCTGAGCTCTGAAAATAAAATGGCACTTTTTTCAGTAATTAATTAATTAATTGTATGCTGTAAAGCACCAATTATGACCAAATGTAACCCTATTCGAATGAATTAACACTATCCCAGGGCTTAGCAACCTATGACAAGCGTGCCAGGGTGGGCATGCAAAGCAAATTTCAGTGGCACATGAAAAAGCAAATACTTTAATACAAAACTGATATTTGTCACTACTTTGTGACAAATGACGACATGGTAAGCAAATGTAGTAGGCCTTTTCAGCCCATATCCAGGATCAAAGACTTGCCCCTGTCCGCAATAACTGTTGAAAGGTGCATTTAACATCCAGCAAACTGTTGCACTAACAAATGCGCTGGTGTTCAGTGTGGCTGTGGATGAAAGTGGTGTAGACGTCCATAATATCCCACATCTCGCAGTGGACTGGCAACAGACCATTCAAAGGCATGTGTGCAGCTGAAAGTATCAACATGTAGACCAGACATCGTGCGACTGAGCAGCAAAAGGCAGGAACGGGGTAAGCCCAGTTTACATTTGAACCCCAGTAGTAACATCATTTTGTGCTTTTATTTGTCTTTAATCCCCCAGTAAACAAAAATTAAAACTGAAAAAGTTGTGTGTGATTGCATTTTTCCACAAATTTGATAACAAGCTATATTTGTGATTAACAGATGTTACTAACCTAGCTCTGGGGAGTTTACTCCCCGGAGTCCTTATGTTTTTTTTCGCCCAGCATATTTCCTTGGATTAGGATGGCACCAAGATCTTGGTTGCAGCTGTCGCCGTGGTCCTGCTGCACTCCTTGCTACACCCTGCTACGCTCTGCAGTGCCCTGCAGTGTCCTGCTGAACCCTGCTGCGTCCTGCTACGTCCTGCTATGCTCTGCTGTGCCACGCTACACCCTGTAACGCCCTGCAGTGCCCTGCTATGACATGAACTACTACAACTACCATTTGTAGTCACTGTTCCATTATCTTTATTGTGACTATTATTACCACTGTTCATCACATCCCCAACTGGCACCAAGAGCCTGGGTCTGCCCAGGTTTCTTCCTAAAAGGGAGTTTTTCCTCACCACTGTTGCACTAAATGCTTGATCTTGGGGGAATTACTACAACTGTTGGGGCTTTGTAAACTATAGAGTGTGGTCTAGACCTACTCTATCTGTAAAGTGTCTCGAGATAACTCTTGTTATGATTTGATACCTGGTGACCTGGTGCAAGCAAAACAATCTAGAGCTCAACGCTCTAAAGACAGTGGAGATGGTTGTGGACTTCAGGAAGAACCCAGCCCCACCTGCCCCCATCACCCTCTGTGGCTCCACAATTGACACTGTGGAGTCTTTCCGCTTCCTGGGAACTATCATCTCCCAGGAACTCAAGTGGGAGCTGAACATCAGCTCCCTCGTCAAGAAAGCACAACAGAGGATGTACTTCCTGAAGTCCTGAAGGCAGCTGAAGAAATTCAACCTGCCAAAGACAATGATGGTGCACTTCTACACAGCCATCATTGAGTCCATCCTCACATCCTCCATCACCATCTGGTACGCTACTAGCACGGCCAAGGACAAGGGCAGACTGCAGCGTGTCATTCGGTCAGCAGAGAAGGTGATTGGTTGCAATCTGCCGCCGCTCCAGGACCTTTACGCCACCAGGACTCTGAAGCATGCTGGAAAGATTGTGGCCGATCCCTCCCACCCCGGACACAAACTCTTTGAGCCACTCCCCTCTGGCAGGAGGCTGAGGTCCATCAGGACCAAAACCACACGCCACATGGACAGTTTTTTCCCCTCCGCCACTAGTCTTATCAACAAGGCCCGGAAACCACCCTGACTCTCTCCACACCCCACGTCGGGCTCCTCATGCCACTGTACCTACTCTGCTGTAGCATTCCTTCCTTTTTACTACTATTTAACTTACTTATTTTTTCTATTTATTTACTTATTTTGTTTATCCTTCTTATATTTGAATGTGTGACATGCACCAACAACACCATGACAAATTCCTTGTATGTGCAACATACTTGGCAATAAAGCCCTTTCTGATTCTGATTCTGATTCTGATACTATAAATAAAATTGAATTGAATTACAAAGATAGAATCTTTCACAGTGCATGACAAAAACAGCCAACATCAAAGAGCACATTTGGCCATCCCACCATTTCAGTAGGAGAGTGAGCCACAAAATGATCAAACAATACAATGTTGACCCTATACATTTTACTTTTACCTGAGCATCATTTTTACACTATTCATTTTCCTGCCTACAGGCAGTGTTGGGCAAGTTACTTTCAAATTGTAATACATTATAGATTACTAGTTACTGTCATGATTAGTAATTAGTCATAGTATAATATTACTGTCTCTTAATTGTAATGCTTTACACTACCTTTGCATTACTTTTGAGTTACTTTCACCAAAATAACTGGGGAAGTAGGCTATGACCTGGCAGGTAGCTTGTAAGTACCATCAAATTCCAGCAACAGGAAATAACACTCACATACATAAAACAAAACACCGCTTAATTTTGGGTTAAAATGTGTTGTAACTCGCGTTACTGACATTGTAACAGGTATAACATTACCGACATTTTATCAGTAATGTGCTATATTACTGGATTACAGCAAAAAGGAATAAATGACTGTAATTGCATTCCTTTTGTGACGCGTTACTCCCAACACTGCCTACAGGTCACATAGATGTAATAATGATTCATTTTCCTTTGAAATGATGAAAGGTTGTTACAGATCATGTAATTTATGCTCAACAGCAGCCACTGTGGCCATACAATTATAATAATGGTGATTGCAAACATATAGCAATGGTACATGTAGAAAAGAGTCCTAAAGTCTGTCATTATTTACCTTAAGTTTGATAATACAGTGTAAGACAACATCAGCCACCATGAGCTATTAGTCATTACAGCTCGGATCGATGACGGTTCATGGCAGGACCACGGATAGTTCCGGCGCCACTGGAAGTTCCTCACTTTCCGCTTTCTTTTGGCGCTTTTCCATCACATGATACCTGCTCGACTCGCCTCGACTCTACTCGCTTTTTTTGGTTTTTCATTACGAAAAAAAGTACCTGGTACCTGCTAACAGGTACTTTTTTTAGTACCACCTCCGTCGAGGTCCCAGCGAGCTGAGGCGAGCCGAAAAGGTGACGTGAAAGCGACAGACGGGGGTGTCCTGAACAAACCCGCGATTTTTAAATAGTTTAGCCAGCTGTGTTATTTTTTGCTGCCTCCAGCTTCATTAGAAACTAAATGTGTCATCTGGCAACAACAACACACCTTCTGTGTGTGTATCGCGTTAGGTCACGGCAGTTTACTGCGGCGCCGCTTGTTTACAGTCCTGCAGAGGCTCCAGGCAGAGCTTTCTCCGTAGCCTACGTACACACACACATGGCCGGCTCAACGCACACACCAGCGCACAAGTATAACCATCAGGCCACTTCCTTCGGCTACGGAGAAAGCTCTGCGTGGAGCCTCCACAAAACTGTAAAACAAGCTCAAGTGGCCTGATGTTTATACTTGTGCGCTGGTGTGTGTGCGACGAGCCGGCATATGACGACCAGCCATGCTGAGGCGGTTCTAAAATCTGCAATGGAAAACGGACGCACAGTGTGCCGAGTTGAGGCGAGTAGAGTCGAGGCGAGTCGAGCAGGTACCATGTAATGAAAAAACGCCATTTGTGTTTATGTCAAACTCCGGTCGCATTGAGGAGCAGCAACCCAAACCTCTGAGCAATGTCACACGTGGAAAATGGCAAGTTTTGAAGACAATTTTGGATTGTGCAACAAGGCAGGCCTGCTTGGTTCGTTTGGGGAATGATTGTAAATATTAAGTTTGGGGTGGTGGATATTTGCTATGGACAAAATATACACGGTGATACACTGGTAAAAGCAAATTATATTTTAATCCAGCTAATTTATATAGCTTATGTTTTGTGTAAACAGTTAACTTCTTATAATACTGTATGTGGCATTTTCATTTGTGGGGTGCAAATGTACCACCTAAACAAGTTCCTTCCTGAGATCATTTTAAAGAGCCACACTCGCTGCGTCTGGAGTTAGTGCCACCCAAGACGATTAAAGAAATGCAAACATCCCCTGACCGTTATTTCTCCCATCCAGGAGTGTATGCTCCTGTTGCCAGACCTTCCTTCGCAGCGCTGTGAAGAAAGGTCTGGCAATGTGAGACTAAAAGAAGGAAATAAGGAATATCAATAATAAACAGTGGCTCCCCATCCTAAGCCAATGAGGCTAACTCTGTTTGACCCTATGATTCACGCTGCTCAAGTTTAACAACTCAAATAGCAACTATCTTTAGCCCAGCTTCTGTGAGTCTGTGTGTGTGTCCTGTCTCCAGCATGGCCTGAGGCATGTTGTTGCTTACCTCATTAGGCCATGAAAGAATCGCCAGACCACCATCGCACACACCCACGCACACACTGCAAGCTATTGTACTGTGTGCCGCAGTGATTAGTGTCTAAGTCCCTCATAACTGAGAAAGAGTCAAAATTTCAGAGAAGCCATTCACACACTGATGAGCTACATGTCAAGTGTGTGTGTCTTTGTGTAGCCCATACTGCGCACTCGAAGCTAAAAGGATCATTTCTCTTCGTTAGTGTTCGTTATTAACATGTAGCCTGCAGACACAAAGAGACACACAAGTGCTCGCTCTACATGGCCTTGTCCCCTGGGAGAATATATCAGACAGACAGACAGACAGACAGACAGACAAAGCACATGAGTCCAAGGCTTTCTGGAAGAGTAATATCTTGAACTCAAACATACAAACCAAATCAATCTAGCCCGTCCCCAAGAAACCAGAACTAGGACCGAACAATTGTAGTTATTCTTCCATGCGTTCATATGTCCATTTCCTTCCTTGCATATAGGGCCATGCTAGTGTAAGGGTGTTATATTGCCAGCAACATCCTCCAAATGCTTCTCCTAAACTTACTCTCCAGCTCTTAATCCCAGCAAGGCCAAAGGCCTAATCTGTTCAGTTTTATATCTGCACATGAAGGACACAGGTGGCATTCTCAACATGGTGACTGACACAGCTGACTCCAGGAAAGTGTGGACCTTCTTCCGTTGGATACTGTTCATGGTTTGATAAGGCCATTTGCTATGAACAACAGACATGCCACCCTGTTGTTATCAAACTGCTTACTGTCACAGCCATCTGCCGTACCTTGATATCCTATCCATGAATGTCACAAACAGGAAAAAGGTGATAAAGGCCATCCTTCCCACAGCCCAGTGCCAACCTAAACCAGGCCTAACAGTAGACATCATTCCCTTTGGTTTCAAAGAGACACGCTAGATTGAGCTCACTTCTGCTAAACTGCTAAATATGTTGTCACATGGCTTCTATGAACAAGCATGTCGAGAAAGGTGTAGAATTGACATCATGTAGTGTTGTGTACCATTTCTCTATATTTTAATTTAGACTGAATCATGGTGGAAATAAAACAAGCATTTTTTTAATCAATTCTACTGTTTGTTCCCAATGATTAAGCATCATACTGCATGCTTGGATCTCACTGGACTCTTTGAAGCAAGACTGTATAACAGTTATTTTGGTGGAATGTGATATGCAGATGATACTAAGCTTCAGATAGTTTGTGTAAGATGTTCTTTCAACATCTTCCAGATAATCTTTAACTTCAGAGTCCATTGCATATATTTTTTTTTTACTTTTTATACATGTCTCTAACAGCCCTTTTGTGATCTTTGAGTTAAAATGAGTAAAGATTTTGATATTGCGCTTAGGGTTGTAAAGATTTACTGATACAAATCAGTATCTGGTTGTATTATCACAGATACAGCTACATCGATACACAGACCAATGCATCGGTCTAAATGGACCAAGATTCTGCCGATGGCCCGGTTCTAACGTTACCGTTAGGAAGGCCAATCAGTGCCTTTGTTTGGGTTTGCAGAAAAAAACGTGCCGACTGCTAGGTTTCATTTTTGGAGTTAGCGGTAAAAGTGGCTAAGAGGAATACATTGTGGATATTGTAAATTGTACTAGTCTAGGGTGACCAGACGTCCCTGTTCGACTTGGACAGTCCCGATTCTGAGTTGTGTGTCCCGAGTTCCGACAAAAGCCTGTCGGGACGCTAAAATGTCCCGCTTTACACCAACCACCATGAAATTGTCCCGATTTTCAGCGATTACAGCCTAAATATAATATATAATAGCCTAAATCTACATATGATCCATCATTATGAAGATACTAAAAAATAGAAATACATGACAATAGGCTGTATAGGCTATGTATTGTTACAGAGAGATATAGGTGGCTCTGTTAAAGCCAGAGTACTGACACAGAGGTAACAGCCTTTTAAAAATACAGTTTCCTTTGTTTGTTAACTCCTCTACTGACTCTTTATCTGAAAGAGATAAAAGATAATATTGTTCATATCTGTTACTCACACACAGCACTTACTCACTCACATACACACCCAGACACCACCCTCCTTATGGTTAGGGAGGGAGATGATGGGCAGTGAGCAGAGAGCTTAGCAGGTCATTATGGTGTTAGGGGCCTGTCTCCACCGATGATCTCAGTGACTGCGCTAACATGAAAAAGTGTTCTTTCAAATGTAGTCAGCCAGGATTGTCAATTATAAGTATTTACATGAGTGCAAAATGAAATGATGAGATAATCAGCTCCACACTAAGTAATCGGAAATTATCTTCAGCCCAGCGCTCACCTTTGAATAGTTGGGCATGCATAGAGCACTTGATGTTGTTCTGAGCTAACTGTAGTGCTTTTATACTAAACATTCACTTCCACCACCTTCAGTTGGTCACCTCTGTGTGGCAGCTATGGTTGATGGTTATGGTGTATGGTTAAGGTTAGGCAACTTAAAGCAGTGGGTGGTCATGGTGAAATAATACAAATCTCAACACTGACTCAGCATCAGACAAGAAGAGAAGTCAGAATGCTGGTACAGAGCCAAACACTTAAATACTCATCCACCACATTCACCCCCACATCTGAACTCTGCATCATTATATGAACCTCACCCTACTTCCTGCATTAGCGTTTAATGTTGCCCTTGAGCATAATCGGCATATCTTCATGTATTCTAGATAAAATTAACGAAAACATGAAAATAATTAAAAGAAAAAAGCATTAAGCACAATTGAAAACCAGGTTGCTCCCACTGTATTTGGACTCTTTTCTCTTTTATAGATCTTGCTGCAGTTACTTGCAGAAACACAGTGTGAGTGTGTGTGTGTGTGTGTGTGTGTGTGTGTGTGTGTGTGTGTGTGTCTGGAGACACCACTCAGGTCAGGGTCTCAAAGAGAGAAAAAACTAAATTAGATCTCCAAAAGCCTGGTAATAGCTTAAAGCTGCAGACCCACACACACACACACACACACACACACACACACACGGAGCGGTAGTAGTAGTAGTGTTATTATTGTAATTACACTGCCAGTTTGTCTGCGTGTCACCCTCATCCCGCCCCTAAATCTGACTGGACAACAAAGTGTTTGAACAGCCAATTAGACTACAGAAATAGCCAGTGTTAGTGTCAGCTGGTATTAGTGAATGGGTAAGGTAGGGGTCACCTTGGTGGATGTGTGGCCTAAATCACATTGTCATGACGCACGTTTTCTTTAAAATAATGTTCCATGCAACACTTCTTCTTCCTTCTATTTGCTTCGTTTTGATTAGGAAAAAAAGACAACTAGATCCATTATTCAGTTTTTCTTTTTCTTTCATCTTTTTCTTTTCTGCTGGAAAAGCTACTTCCAATTTCCAATTTGGAAACTTAAAACAGAGAAAGACAAATATTTTTTGTTTCCAGAGCTGTTTCAGAAACTGGCTCTCTCTGAACTTGCACTTTGTTCAAGTGAGTGTGCCGCTCCAGCATTCCCACATTGCATTGTGGGACAATCTTGTCTACAACATCAGTAGCCAAACCGTGGGGTCTGGCACTGGGCCTTCAACATAGCAGAGTTCTAATGTTTTGGGGTAGTTTTATATTTTATGGCAGTGTTTCTCAAATAGGGGTACGCGTACCCCTAGGGGTACTTTGGAGTAGTGCAGGGGGTATGTGAGATTTTCTTATGTTAATTTAAAATCTGAAATAAAAAAGTCATTCATAAATCCTAAAATAATTGTACACTATCATAATATATGAATTAGTGATTCCAAACATTTGAAATGTAGCATTTAAATTTTTTTTTTTCAGTAACAATATTGCTTAGTTAATCAGACACTGATATGGTGCAGATCTTTATATAGCTAGGCTTTTGTTTTACCAAAAATGTTTTGTGCTGGTCATGGGTGTCTCGTCCATTGATTTGTGCGTTGCTCGCGTAGGAATTTGCTTGTCGCTCGGCCTGTCAGATTGCCCGCGCCCCCTACCTGCCCGCTCGCCTCTCATTGAAAATGTATTACTAGGTGCGTCAATCACTGCGGCTCTCTGGAAAGCGTAGGTTTTTTTTAGGTCCAGCCCACTACAATAGCGAAATGTGATTGGCTGATTCACCTATCAACATGAACCATTTGTTAAAAAAAGTTACAAAAAGTAAAGCACTGTTCCACGTTTTTTTGCTCTATTCACTACATTGATGTACGTCCACCGAAACCTTCTCTGAAGTCCCCAAGGGTTCCCCTCTGATCAACACCACACTCAAAAAGCATAAGCAAATTGATTAACCTGCTTAGAATTAGCATGCTGTAGGAAACTGGGACACTGTTTAGCTAGACACATAGACTTCAAATCTTTCCTCTTACCCTCATCAAATGACCGGGTAACAGTGATAGAATTCACACAGAAGAGCCTGTTAGATTGATTCCATGAGGAATGTGGAAAACTGACAGGTCTATGCTGGATGACATTTATTCATGACACAGCTGCACGTGTGTGTAGTTAGAATGAAACATTAAAATGGCCATATTCTGCTCATTTTCAGGTTCATAATTGTATTTTGAGGTTGTACCAAAATAGGCTTACATGGTTTAATTTTCAAAAAACACCATATTTTTGTTGTACTGCACATTGCTGCAGCTCCTCTTTTCACCCTGTGTTCAGGTCTCTGTTTTAGCTCCAGAGTGAGACCTCTCACTGCTGTAACATCTTTGTTGGCAGTCGCACATGCTCAGTAGCTAGATAAGATCACATGCTCAGTAGCTAGGTAAGACCACATGCGCAGTAGCTAGGTAAGGATCACATCATCTAGCTAGCTGTTTGTTTCTCCAACTTCAGTAGTACGAGGCAGGATTAGCCGGGAGACTTCTTATAAACGAGGGCACACTTCCAACTTTGTGTGGAATACCTGCAGAACAGGGACATGGAAGTAGTTCTTTTGTAGATTATGGTGAACTAGTGTGTGTTGTAGCAGTGTTTTGCCATTCGGAATGAGCTAGCATGCTACGGTTAGCCACCTCATCTCGGCTAGTGACGTAGAAAGCCATTCAGATTTTGACCAGCTCCCCCCGAAGACTGAAGGCAGGACACATTCAGAAACCGTATCTCACTCAAAACAGCATGGATGGGTTTTTTTCATAATATGGGCACTTTAAAATAATTTTTTTCCTATCTACGAGATTTTCTGCTGACAGAAGCATTAAATATTGATCTCAAAATTCCTGGAATTCATCGGAATGCTACACATTGCATCACAACAATTTGCTTTTATCTGTAACCAACTATTTATCTTTTATTTATCTTCCATTCCCCATGTTTTTCCTGCCTCTTTTGATATATGTGTATATGAAGGAGGACATTAATTGATATGATTGATATGCCTCTACTACTGTCCTCATTCTCCTCCCAACTGATCTATGTGAGAAAATATAACACAAGGGACACTTCCATTACCATTCCTCCATGTTCATATTTGTATAAGTTCAGCACTGAAGAAGCACTGTTCTCCAGTGTTCAGGAGGTTTTTACTTGCTGAAAACAAAATATCTATTTTGAATGCTAACCAGTTATTACTACTTTCTAATGCACACTTCTGCTCTTCTTGTGTTTTTAGACAAACATAGGGTGGATAACCAATGTGATGTCAGTTATTACAAGAAAACAGCAACATGTCATGTACATTACTTTCATTTAATTTGAGGATTCTTTTGAAATTGTAGCTTTTACTGATCACTGACACACACATTTCCAGTTAGAACTTGAACGTGTCTTCCCACAGGAGTGAGTCATCGTCGCAGTGACCCATGTTGAGTTATCTCTGACTGTTCAGATGGGGGAGAGATAGAGGAGAAGATGAATGTGAGAAACACTGGAGTTTTTTTTTTTTTTTTTTTTTTTTCATGGGATTTTTGCCGTTGCACTATAACTTGTTTGTAATGTATAATTTAGCAGGATAACAATTGTCTTTACATATCTGAAACATCTGTATCTGTATCGATTGTAATGACGGCAAGGAGCAGATTTCTCATCGTCAGAGATGTTTGAAATGTTACGCCACAGAAATGTAACATTTCTTACATTTGAGTTGAAATTATCTGGGCTCAAACCCTTCACTGATTGCAGTCCGATTGAAACAGCGCAGTGTAACATTATCATTGTTTGGAAATAAAGTGCAGGCTTTTTAAACGAAAAGACATTTGCAAATCAAAACCAAACACTTTCGAAAATGGTCAGTAATAATAATAACAAAAAGGCTAAAACAGTCTTTCCCAAAGTGGACCCATATATATACACATAGGGTCGTCATCTTGTCAGAGTAAAATGCATAAGAATGCTATGACATGTGAATTTATTTTGCTTATTAGAATAGAAGATGAGTGTTGTATACTACGCTGGTCTGTTCAGCTCAGATGCTGTGTGTGGGGCTGTTTACCCCAACCTCTTTTTTCTCTCTTTTCTCGCTAACCTTGACCTGAAAACGAAAACGTGTTCACACGCTCTCTGGCTGGGGTAATGTTGAGGGTGACTTCCGTGATTCCATTTCTCTCGATCGCGTGCATGATGTCGAAACAAAACTACCACTAAGAGTTTATAAACGTTGCCATTTGAAATGCAGAGGAGAGGCCTCAATGTGATTATATGGAGAGGTGCAATGCAATTCATTTCATATGCATTTCAAATTCATGTTCACGCTTGTTGTGTCCTTTATTAGCACTTTGTAAATGTAAAAATGATGGCAATTTATGGTGTATTTTTGTAAGTTTGGGTACCAAATATCCCTTTTGGGGCTCAAGCTGAAAACGTTTGGGAACCCCTGGCCTAGAACATTAAAAGAAAGACACACACGCACGCACTCACAGACACACACACACACACACACAGACACACACACACACACACACACACACACACACACACTCACACACAGTTCATTTTACTATCTTTGTGGGGACCCATCATTGACATAATGCATTCCCTAGCCCCTTACCCTAACCTTAACCATCACAACTAAATGCCTAACCTTAACCCTTACCCTCACCCTAACCATAACCTAATTCTAACCCTAATCCTAAAACCAAGTCTTAACCCTCAAACAGACCTTTAAAGTTGTGGGGTCCAGCATTTTGGCCCCACAAAGCTGTCCGGACCCCACAAGTATACTGTATTCCCGTTTTTTGGACCCCACGAATATAGTTAAACAAGAACACACACACACACACACACACACACACACACACACACACACACAAACACACGCGCACACACACGCACACACACACACACACACACACACACACACAAACACACGCACACACACACACACACACACACACACACACACACACACACACACACACACATACATTGAGTCACACACACATTGAGTAGCTAATAAACTTGTTTTTATGAGGATCAGGCGACTAAGGCCCATGATCTTGAGTGGAGGAGACACCAGGCCAAAGGAAGGCCACCCAGCTTTTATGTCCTGTCTGAATAATCAACCTAGCAGCCAGGCGAGGCAGACCAAGCTGCCAAGCTTTACAGCATAAAGATGACATACAGGAAGCATTCTGAACCACAGATGATGACCAACAGAAGTTCTTCCTATATTAGTTACAATGTTATTTTTTGTCTCAAATCCAAGCATTTCATTGTAGTAGTATGTGTGCAGTTTGGATTCATTTTGGATGGTTACTTTTAACACGGCACATTGTTAGAGCTGGGATTTTTTTGACTTCTGTTAAGAGTGTCTGTTTGGCTTCCATGGTTATAACTGAGAATAATTTATGAGAAAAGGTCTTGTGTAAGGTATAGTTTGATTGATACAGTATATGGGTCCTTGTAATCAGCAAGAATAAAGCTCAAAGCTAGGCTTAAGCTAGTGGCTCCTCAAGGCTGCTAAGTTCATAACACCCCACAATGAGAATGTGCTGAACAAAACAATTAAACGTCCTATAACATGCTGTTTTTGGGATGCTTTGATATAGGCCTCAGTAAATGTAAATGGACTGTTTATATATAGCACTTTTCTAGTCTTAACAACTACTCAAAGCGCTTTTACATCATACAGGAACCATTCACACACTGCTCATCAGATAAACACTCAGACACATTTACACTCACAGTTCCCAATGACACTTTGACATGGGACTACAGGGCCCATGGACTATCAAATCACCAACCTCCCGGTTGGCAGGCAACCGCTCTACTACTGAGCCACAGCCACCTGCATGGCTGCGTACCGGTCGGGACGGTTAACTTTATGGCTGATGAGCCGCTCACCTGGCTTCTGTGGGAGAGTGGCGCTGCGCCAGGTTTTCCCTGTGAGTATGAGCGGTATGAGCTCTGTTTGAGCACCGATCTCCCACGGAAGCCCAAACTCTAGTGGTGTGCAGTGCAGATAGGCAGCATTTAGCCAGGCAGTTGTTAGCCTAGTCAACCTTGGTCATGTCAACAGAAGACTTTATCGATTGAAGGGGTTTTTATTTATGTAAGTCAACTTCCAACTTCATGGTCACTTTCAGTTTTTTCTTTTTATTAAATTTGCAAACAATTCTAAAATCCTGTTTTTGCTTTGTCATTATGGAGTATTGATTAAAATGTTTTTAGCATAAGGCTGTCACATAACAAAAAGTAAAGGGGTCTGAATACTTTCAGAATTCGCTGTACACAAACTACACCCTCTCCAGCTATTTCTGTTTGCACCATGCAGACCATTTCCCATTTATCTGCTCCCCCCACCCTTAGGCCAGGCTAGTTTGTTAATGTGGAAAAGCTCAGGGTGATTCCTTACTATTTTTATGGCCACATTCCAGCCCATATATCTGCCACACAACTCGTCAACTGCACCGCTCTGCACTGCGAGTGTGTGTGTGTGTGTGTGTGTGTGTGTTTGTGTGTGTGTGTGTGTGTGTGTGTGTGTGTGTGTGTGTGTTTGTGTATGTGTGTTCTTGTTTAGCTACATTCGTGGGGTCCAAAAACCGGGAGTCCAGTATACTTGTGGGGTCCGGTCAGCCTTGTGGGGCCAAAATGCTGGACCCCCACAAGGTTAAAGGTCTGTTTGAGGGTTAAGACTTGGTTTTAGGATTAGGGTTAGAATTAGGTTATGGTTAGGGTGAGGGTAAGGGTTAAGGTGAGGCATTTAGTTGTGATGGTTAAGGTTAGGGTAAGGGGCTAGGGAATGCATTATGTCAATGACGGGTCCCCACAACGATAGTGAGACGCACTATGGGTGTGCGTGCGTGCGTGCGTGCGTGCGTGCGTGCGTGTGTGTGTGTGTGAGATAAAAAACTGTATTACACTACTTTCATCCAAATGTGTTTCCTTATGGCTTAAATCGTGGTTATTTGCGACTGTGTGATGTAGGTAAATGATCGTGCATGTTTTCATGCATATGCATTTTCATTACACACATGCAATTTGCTGTTTATATGGTTCAATGAGTGTGTGCATACACATAGAGGTACAAGCATGAGTGTGCTTATAGTGGGGGTGTATTAAAATGTATGTGTTTGGACAGATAAGGAGTGTATCAGTTGGTTTAGTAGCAGGAAGTCTTTGTCATAAGGGAGTCTGACAACCCTGGATACCGAATCCAGGTGGTGATTTATCACACACACACACACACACACACACACACACACACACACACACACACACACACACACACACACACACACACACACACAGACACACACTAGTACACTTACACACACAAATGAAGTGAGAGGAATATTTTGTAGGGAGGAAAACTGTTTTATTGGTTGCTGAAACATCAGAAAGCCAGCTGTTTCCAAAGACAGAGTGAGGAATTAAGACATTTTAGTGTTCTCAGTCTAGTTTCTTTGTTGCGTGTCAGTTGTTATTTCAGTTACACTCAAAATTTCACTGTTTCCAGGTGAAAACCTTGTAACTCTACCTTCCGCAAATTCCATGTTTCACTCACAGGTACTTTATGAACAGCAGCATATTAGGGCTATGGTACATATGGTACAAGGAAAAACATCTGCTGCACATATCAATATTGGGATCTGCATATAAATCATAATTTATTGAATTTTTATGTCAGAATATAGCAAGAAAAATAAATAAAACCACTGTTAGCTCCTAGCCCACACTGGCAGAAACCCAGATGCCAGTTAAGTGTGCCCCTGCTCAGTGTGTTGGGGGTGTGCCAAATGCACACTTGGTCATTTAGTGGCCAGGTACACCTATTTCACCTGTGGCACACTTGCATTCTGGGTGGGATCAGAAAGAATACATTATAATACATTATAGGAGGCCATGTACAGGCTGTGACAATCATGGCCAGTCACATTTGCCATCTTCATCCCCTGTTAACTCTGGGATTTTTTTGTGTCATGATGTACTGAAAGTTTGTACTTTCCGCAAAGGGAAACTTATTATTGTTTAGGAGTTTCAAATATGACTACATCAGCAGATGATGTCTCTTTTTAAGTTCAATTTACTTTTCTCGACATGTTAGAGATCCGACAGTGCATAATAGTGCACAATTTTGTCATTACAGTTCCATACAATCTGCAGTGAAATGCCACCATAGTGCCATAGATACAATGAGAGTAAAATAAAAAATGCAGTCTAGTTGTTTTGCATGTTGTATTTCTTTTAACGCAGTCGCTACCCCGGCCAGTGTTTCTGTTAGAGTTTCGGTTGGAGACTGGCAGGAACAGACAGACAGGAACAGTTCTGAGGAAGTTTGGAGAGAAGCTTGGAGAGAAGTTTGTATTGATCTGCGATTTTTCATGGAACTGTGTGAACTTTTTTCAGTGTGTACGTCTCCATTTGCTGGAGAAACACTCAAAATTCAAAATCAAGTTTGATGTGAACATTAGCACGCAGGTTTCTGTGGTTATTTTGAAACAGTCCTGGTGCTTGTTTCACAAAATGTAACCAGTGGAAATGCCATGTGTAGTTGTGGTTTGACAATGTGCTTTATCACTCCAGTTAGACCTTCAGATGGCTGTAAAGAAAATCTGCTGTGCTCCCATCATAATTACTCTGGCCACTAGAGGCCACCGCGCCAATAAGCGTAAATATGGGTCGTAATTGCTGCTTGAACAAATGACCTACAGGTTTGGGGAGGACAGTCTCAAATCATAATATACCAGCTCATCTCTGCATGCAGAAGTCTGTTTACATTTCTTTAGTCTTCATTTTGTTATTCTTTTTCGCGTTCCCAATTTGCGCCATGTCCCGCCATAATGTGCTGTGATTGGCTGCTTCTACTGTGCTGGGACAACATATTCTCACTTCCATCGCGTAAAATATAGACACTTTGTCAGGTTCCTTTGGCTTTGTTATTGACACTAAAAGTGGCCTTTAGTGTCATATCTAAATGCGCTTTATCTAAATGCGCTTTATCTAAAAGCGCTTTATCTAAACGTGCTGGGTTGGGACTATTGGCGTCACTTTTGACGCCAATAGTCAAAGTTTTGACTATCATTTTTGACGCAGTTAGGTTTAGGAAAAGATCGTGGGTGGGCATATATAAGGTACGTTTTCGTGACACACGGGACTAGAGCAGGACAGTTGGGTTTAGGTAAAGAAGAACGGGACAGTTGGGTTCAGGAAAAGAAGAACAGGACAGTTGGGTTCAGGAAAAGAAGAACAGGACAGTTGGGTTCAGGAAAAGAAGAACGGAACAGTTGGGTTCAGGAAAAGAAGAACGGAACAGTTGGGTTCAGGAAAAGAAGAACGGAACAGTTGGGTTTAGGAAACGTGACACGCGGGACACAAACCCCGGTCTCCTGCGTGAAAAGTCCCATGTTGTTTGAGTCATAGTAGTCCCAACCAACCTCCCTACCTCGAATTTCGGGCTTTAATACTACTCGCTACCGTTGTTGCTCTTAATGCTACGCCATCTTCAAGCGCCGTGTAGCTGCTGCTCTGCCCGATGCGTTCTACACACACGCTGAAGGGTGCTTTTTGCATTGTATCTGACACTGACAACCACTGCCCAAGTGTCTGTATTTTACAAGTTCGGAGCGAGAACGGGTTAGCTGCGATTGGCCATCTAAACCAGGGGGACCTGTTCCTGATATTTGGACCTCCTCATATGGGCATGTATTCCTTGTAAACATTTGTAAAATCTACTGTATCAAATTTTGGTGTGGTAATGGACAGCGATTTGAAATTGGACAAGCAGTCTGCAATAAAATCTAGCTTTTTCCAGCTGTGGCTAATATCTAACGTCGAGTCCTGTTTATCATTTAGTGATTCTGAAAGGGTTATACATGCTTTTTATCGCCACCTGAGTTGTTTACTGCAATATCCTTTACGTTGCTGTTAGCCAGGCCTCCCTTTCACGCTTGCAGTTAGTCCAGTCTGCCCATTTCACATACTATATATTCTTAGCACATTTTGCACTCAACCAATTCAGCCTGATTCTGATTTTTCTGAATACATATTTTAGGATTTATTTTGAGATTGCATTTAGTAGTTACCTATTGCAGACATCATCATTATCAATTGCAATTGAAAGATAAATTATGATCAAATGTTAAAACAATTAGGCTTTGTTGATTCAATAGAAGTCATAAAGTAGCATACAGTATATATCCAATGCTTCAATATCAGTTACAGTAATTAGCTTTGTTGAATACATAGAGCTAGAGTACAAATACTAGCCAATACACCACTGTGTCTTGCCGAGGCTACTCACTGACATATTATGTTTTATATTAGCATCATCAGAAATCTGGCAAAATACACAGTTTTTACTCATAAATAATAAGAAACAGCATGTTTACTGAGATACATTTTCTGATCATATACAAAAATGTAATTGATTTTATTTGGCAAAAAGTCTTACACTGGGGGTCTTTCTTGACATTGAATATGCAAACTGTGTTCAATGTCCTCCAAATCAAGACCCAAAACAAGTTCATGTTTAATGGCCAGGAGGGCCGTCTCTTACATTCAATTTTTTTAAACTTGTTTTAACGAAAAAAAACTTTCATTCTCAGAGTTCAAGCCAGGAAGGTTAAAAACATGCAAAATGTATGCTGAAGTTTCTATTTTACAAATATTAGTGGTGCTTCATGTGGGTGACGTTGGACGGTGATGGCATGTGGCCAGTGTTGGGAAGGTTACTTTGGAAATGTAATAGGTTATCGATTTAATAAGTTACCCTATTAAAAATGTAATAGTAGTGTAACTATTTCAATTACTTTATCAAAGAAATGTAACTTATTACATTTAATTACTTTTTGACTAATATATTTCTAATTTTATGTTTTCAACTGTTTACCATTTTCAAATGTTTAAACCTGGCAGTATTAACCTTACAGCAGTACTCAACACTGACTACTGTCAAACTCCTTTTAAATGTTCTGGGGACTAAGCCATTTCCTCCAATATTTGGGTTGCCTGGTCTCCTTGTGTAATAATGCTTGTATAACCTCAATACTGTCACATCTCGTCTAGTGTCAAGTTCTGTGTTTAGTTGGTTTGATGTTTTCTGTTGGTTTTCCATTTCCTGTTTTATTTTGTAGTCTATCTCATGTGTTGTCTTGTTTTAATTCCTGTCTTTTGGTTTTCCCGCCTTTGTGATTGTTTGCTCCGCCCTGATGTCTTTCACCTGTTCCCTAGCCCTAGTGTCACCTGTCCCTTGTTTGCTCGTTAACTCTTGTATTTAGTATCTGTTTCTTTTGTCTGTTTGTTTTTGTCTTTGGTCATTGTCTTGTTTTCTGTGAGAGTGTGTGTTGGTCTACCCCATTGGTCTCGGTGTTCCTGGTATTTTTGTAATTCCTGTTTTTTGGATTCTGCCTGTTCCTGTTTTTGTATTTTGCCTGCTATCTTCAGGACTCTTTTTGTATGGATTATTGTTTATTAAATCCTCAAGCTCAACACTGCCTGTCTGTCTCTGCATTTGGGTCCAACATTCTCTGATTCCGTGACAAACCCTGTAATGCATAATCAAGTTAAAGACATTTTTTCCAGGACAACTTGGCTTTCAGGATATGCATGCTTCATGGATATCATATTTATGTATAAATTGTTATATGACTATAAAGACAAAAGAAAGACTAAACGGAAATTAAATCTCACAGAAATGTATTGTAATCACACATAGAACAATACAATAAATACTTTTGGCTTTTGAAAAGTGTTCTCCCACGTCTTGGCAATCAGGGGAAACAGAAATAAACACTGTAATAAACACAAATGTAAAACTATTTAGATTTCTTCCCATCAAAGTCCATACCCTTTTATCCAAAAAGTTAGTTGTGTCATCTTCAATGCATTTTCTGGCCAAATCACACAAATTTCAACCTCCAGGCTTCATTCTGGCATTTCTTTATCTACAGTGTGTCTGCCAGGACCTTACAATACACACACACACACACACACACACACACACACACACACACACACACACACACACACACTGCTCGGGTTATCTATTCGCTGAGCAAGCTGGAGCCTGATATGACTTCATGTGATTGGTCGACATAGCTGTCAGTCAAAGCGTCATCAACCAATATGGCACTGGCTTACGCAAATACATAGGTTTTTGATACAAAAAGATTACTAAATACAGTAAATAGCCGTATCGCTCTGGTATTATTGTGCAACGTCTCTGAAAACCCACTGAAGTTTCAGGACGGATTACTAAGCTTCTGGAAGGGCTACAAAGGCACCGAAGCATGTGTTGTAAAGGTCCGGCTATTAGCTACAAAGCTAAAAACACGGCGAAAGCCTGGGTTTAAAGGTTGCAGATAAAGTGAGTTTATTTTTTGACCACAAAATCCATGGATCGACTCCTGGCTGGGGGACCTTTGTTGCTTTTCTGAGTGTCAAAGGCAGGCAAAAGCCAAAACGTAATCTTTAAAAATGAATAGTTGTGATTCTAAGACGTCTATTCTTGGCACAACTGATATTGTAGCTTTATCGGTCTAGTAGATGAAATCCACAGATTTTTAAGCTTTGTTTTCTCCACCCAAGTCTCCATTGAGACATGAAAGACTACATGATGTGTTCAAGTGTGTGTGTGATTGTTTTTTAATCATTCATCTCTGGCACTAGCCCTACTCGCCTACTGATAACACACACACACACACACACACACACACACACACACACACACACACACACACACACACACACACGCACACACACATGATCTGCTCACGTTCTAATCTGGCATGACCTTAACTGTAGGAGTAAAATATTAAATTCCTAACTATAAAGACGTATTCTGTGTTGACTCGCTTGTGGTTGGTATGCGTCCCATGTGGCCAAGCAACTGTTGATAAATTGGCACCCGTTGATGGCGTTATTGTCATTAGTACTAGCTGTACACAGTGCATGCAGCTTCAGGACACCAAGAGCCAACATATTTTTTTCAATTCAGTTTTAGAATAAGTTACTTGTTTATTTCATTCAAGTGAAAGTTTACGTGTATCTAATTGGTTGTTATAACATACTCACATACACTAACACAACCTTGTGTACATTTCTTGGCAATAGACATATGATTTAATAGACTCCAGAAAGAAGCCATAGCATTGACATTTTGGCAAAAATGAACATCAACTCAAAATGTATGTTATAATAGAGATGTCCCTCATTATTTTCGTCTCGGCAGACGGATGTGCTTGTAACAGTCTTTCAGCAGTAGGCTAACTCAGCAGTGAGCAGAAAGCAGTGGTGCTAAGAGAAATACAAAAAAAAAATACACACGTTGCCTCCAAAAGTATTCACTCCCCTACACCCAACATCACAGACCATGAAGGAGCCATCATACGCGGTGCCCTTACCATTGTTCATGACATCAACCACCCTCTAAAACCACACTTCACATTGCTGCGGTCTGGCCGCAGGTACAGGACTCTGAGGTGTAGAAGGACTTGCTTTGGCAGAAGTTTAGTTCCTTCTGCCATTGCACTAGCCTGGTTCTACCAGACTCTCATACATTTCATTTGTACAGAGAGTCTGGCCACTCTCCATTGACAAGTGTTAACTTCCTTGAAGGTACTCTGTTGAAGTTTAAAACTATTGGATCTGCCCAGAACCACTCTGGATCTGCCATAACCAATCGCTAACGTTTGGTTGTGACGGATGTCATGCGCATGTGCAACAAGAGGGGAGACCGACAACTATCGGCTTATATTTAGCATTAGCATCGCTAGCATTAGCCTTAGCCAACTCCTTCACCACTAACAGAGTGAGCTGGAAAATCTAACTTTTCCCGGACCCTGTGGGGAGGAGGGCCACAACATCATGGCCACCAACACAACTCAGCAAATATTGGCCTCCAGAGTCCACTCCCAAGCCACGCCCACCGTTGACAGTGAGGCAGTCAACTCAATTCAAGTGTGTTTTATTGTCATTTAACCATATACACAAAACAACGTTTCACCGTGGCTCAAGTGATGTTACACATTTAAAATATATAAAAACGACATTATATAAAAACGACATACAAAACAGGCTACATTTGGTGCACACACATTATAGGCTCCGTTATAAGTTCAGCTTACGCATACTAGTATTAGCGCTTGGTGGGCTGTAAATACAGAGTATAAACACAGCCTTAAATTTGCGTGGAATGTAGAATGGTCGGCATTTAACAGTCAGAAACTCCACTAGCAGTTAGTTGGATACAAGCACCCCATTTCTGCACCAGTCCGTGTTAACGCAGCCCACCTCCACTAGTCTTACCCGGCGACAGAGCAGCCAGCCTGGTAGCTGGATAGTCCAGTACACTGTTGTTCAGACATGTTCCCACAACAACAAAAACACAGCAGTCTCAGAACTCGCGTTGGGAGTTTCTTTGAAGTTGGATGTAGTCCAGTTTGTTGTCTAATGAGCGGACACTTGCAAGCAGGACTGATGGAACAGGTGGCCGGCTAGCGCTAGCTTTCCACCTAGCTAGTTCATAGCTCCAGCCCTCGTTCTGTGTTTCACCGCTGAGGATGTCCCCTTACCGGCTAGCGGCATCAAGCAACACCGCTGGCTAAGGTGCTGGTCTCCGTAGCAGGCGAAGCTCGCGCAGTGTGTTGAGTATTCCGTCTGTAATAAAGTGTCCTGCATATTCTCCGATCTGTACCAACGTTTCCCGGTGGTACACATAGTTTGAATGCACATAATTGTTGTAAAAGTCTTCTGCTGAAAAGACGGAGCCTGTTTAGCGAAGCCCCCTATGGGCGGGTTGAAAATATGCGGAAGTAGCTCCTACTACTGCCTCTGGGCAAAAAATCTTCCGAAAAATCAGAAGATTTTTTCCAGACAATACAGAGATCTCTCCTCTCAGGGGGACATGAGGGAGGGAAGCACGGTAATTCAAAAATACTACCGTGTTTCTGCTGATACAAAGCTTAATGCTAAATCGGTGAAGTATCCCTTTAAAAAAACAAAACACCACTAAATGTTGCGTTAAAATGCGTTGTAACTTGCGTTACTGAGATTGTAGTGAGTATAATAGTACCAAAATTTAATTAGTAATGTGTTATATTACAGCGTTACAGCAAAAAGGAACACATTACTGTAATTGCGTTACTTTTGTAACGCGTTACTCCCAACACTGGCTGTTAGCCAGCGGGGCTTGAAAGAATGTAGCTTTACTCCCCAGTCTTGGTACCACTGGGGCTAGCTAGAGCAGAATCCAAGGGGACATCTCCACACTTGCACAATGTCACTGCTTTAGGTGAGTAAGTGGTGCTGCCTTTGTACTTTACAGCAGCATTTATATTTGATTTGTAGGAATTCTTGGAACGTGTAAATCTCTGATGTGACACAGACCAACCTTCTGTGGCAGTGGCAGTGGTAACCCTAATTATGAAAGATTTATGGTTAAATGTTTATGACAGTATTTCAAACTGAAGGTTTTACATTAGAAGCATGATTATCAATGCAATTAAAAATGTGCAATTTGTATAACTCATTTTGATCACTTACTCAGCAAGTCACCGGGAATAACTGAACTTTAGAGATCCATTTACTGTTGTGAGAAAATAGAGATGCAAATTATTTCAAAAGTGTTTTTGAAAATAATCTTTGTCATTCGAGGATTGTGCTGAAGCAGAAACACTGTAAACACCAGAGTGAGCAGCTAAGTAAAAGTGCTTTGGCCATGAGCTATTTGAGATAATCATCTGTGTGTGTGTGTGTGTGTGTGTGTGTGTGTGTGTGTGTGTGTGTGTGTGTGTGTGTGTGTGTGTGTGTGTGTGTGTGTGTGTGTGTGTGTGTGTGTGTGTGTGTGTTGTGTGTTATGTGTACGCCTCAGGCTACTGCAGGTGATGTCTGCACTAATTAGGCTGCAGTTGATGTAATCTCTGTATTAGTTGTCAGTCAGTTTACAGACAGGCAACCAATCTGTCTGCCTATTTGCCTTTTTCTTTTCTGTTCACTCCTCCATTATCATCTCCTTCCTCTCGTCTTTCTGTTATCCTTGTGTCTCTGTTATTTGATGCATTGGTCTAAAGCTATACTATTTCTAATCTAATCTAGGGTGACCAGATGTCCCGGTTTGACCAGGACAGTCCCGATTTTGAATTGCGTGTCCCGAGTCCCGACAAAAGCCTGTCGGGACGCTAAAATGTCCCGGTTTACACCAACCATTATGACATTGTCCCGGTTGTCAGCGTTTACATAGCCATTCTCTCTCATATTGCATGGTTATGAGGAGCAATATGAGAGAGAAATGTGGTGATCACTGATCGTTGTTTAGGTACATTAAACCACGTTAAGCTTTTTCACGTTAGGACTTAAATAAAGCCCATGAGAACCGTGGAGAGTCAACCCACAGCCGCTCCGCTGCCCTGCTGAAAATGTGAAGCAGACACTCGTCACACGGGTCAATTCTGCTGACACCTGTGCGCAATTTCACAGTAGGCTTTCAGCCAATAAATTGATTCTTGAGCAAATTCACTCCTCTAACAAATATACGGAATTAATGTTTCCAATAGGGAAGCTGAATGAATTCATGCATGAATTAATTGATGTAGGCTATGTATTATTATGCATTATGTAATTCATGATTTATGTGTTACTGCATTCCTTAATATTCCATGAATCATCAGGAATTGACGTGCTCATAGTCTAAAGCATTAGGTATGTGGGCACATCATTATGAATTATGATTTATTAAAGTGATGGTTCGGGTAATTACACCCTAGGGTCCATTGCATCTTGATACAACAAAAATATTTATTAAGTTAACTTATTTTTTAAAAGTAAGTGCTGTAGTACAACTAGCAGGAGACATTATAGCAACAATATTTTTGTTGTATCTCTTTTCGGTGTTGTAATTTGTAGACGTCCCTAAGCACTCTTGCTGCCCGGTAGCAGTAGCAGCGGAGAGCAGAAGCCAGCAGGCAAGTGTTATTTAAATAAACTCCTGATGTACTTACAAACTTTCCAATCCATCGTTTTATGAGTACATAACCTTTTTGTACTACTGTAGAAGTTTGGTATCATTTCGGGCATTATTAGTGGGGTAATTTACGAGATGCAAACCTGGATCCATTAGCGCCTGCACTAAGCTAACCAGCTGATAACGCTAACTCGCCCAATGTTCGATCCAGGTGAAAAAAGCTTCTGGGGGGGTTGTTTGGCTCGAGGTCAAGGTGCAAAGGACCCTAGGGTGAAATTACTCTGAACCATCACTTTAAGCATGATCATGATTTTTTATTTTTCGGAAAAAAATGTGGTCATCACTGCGCAAATTCTGATTTGAACACAACTTGTGTATAATGATGTACCCACCTTACCTAATGCTTTAGTTGATGTGTTGTTCATGCATGAGGTCATGAATGAGAGGCTATGAACTCATGTCAATTCCTGATGATTCATAAGATATAAAGGAATGATGTAATGCACAAATCATTAATTAATTCATACATTAATTCATAATTCATGTAGTGTTACCATAACTTTAGTTCAAGCCTGTGGCAGCAGTTCCAAATAATTCGTTTAGTGCCATGCAATGAAAAATACATTTTCACAAAGTTTTTCACAAGTTCAGTGGGTGCATTTTCCAAAAGAATGCTTTAATTCTGAAAAATAAAGTTGGCCCCACACAAAACTCACTCAATGTCTTTTAATATCATTTTTTAGATATGTAGGCTACATTCCAAGAACATTCATGAATATTAACTGAGATACCCCATTATATTGTGAGCAGTAGGCCTATGTGCACTGTTGGCAAAACTGTATCTAATCTGTCTGTGTCTATTTCTGACCTGGGCTGGCACATGTTAACGTTAAAAAGTGTGTATGTGCACTACGGTCACGCGCAAAGTGTCCCGGTTTTAGTTCCGGGAAATCTGGTCACCCTATTCTAACCTCAACAATATAGTGCTAAACTATGCAACTTTCATATACTGAGGGCCCATTGTGGTACAGATGGATAACTGGGAACATATAAGTAAAGCTTACTGCCCTTTATGAGAAGGCCAAAATGAAATACTTGGGTACATACATGAGGGTATTTAAGTGTACTTAAATACTGTACTGTGTAAAGTACTGTGTGTGCTTAGCATGTATGTAGTATTAGTATGTTTGTGCGTGCTTGAGGATATATGTATGTATGGTATGTATGTATGTACGTGCATGCTTAGCATGTATTCATATATGTGTGTTGCATATATATATATATACTGTATTTGTGTGCGTGTGTGTGTGTGTGTGTGTGTGCTGGGGTGGATGACTGGGTCAAACAAACACGTGAAACTTTCACCCAGGAGACCTATCTTCAGTGCATGGAAATCAACTTTTGTGACTTTTTTACGTTCTTACGTTCCTAACTTAATTTACGTAACAAACGGATATGGGTGCAAATGGAATCATGTCCAGAGAGATGGTAACAGATATATTGTTATTAACAATACATGTATGTCCAGAGCCAGTCCATCTGAACTCTTTAAGGATGTCAAGACGGTATCTTTTCATCTACTTGAGGATCTGAGCTGCTTTTGATAGCTCCCACATGTTTCGGGCATTCCATGTGATTATTTTGATGTTATAATTTTGGCCTGAGCAGACTGTTTCTC
>CM042317.1:2137500-2205000 GCA_023566125.1 Zingel zingel | reverse complement strand
AGCAGAACAAATCTCCGTCCATATTAACACATTTGACATCACAGGACCATTCACATTCACTGGACATGTGTGTGCCGATGTAAAGAAGAAGCAGATTGTCTATCGTTACTCTGCAGTTGTAAATCCTGCATGTACAAATTGAAAATACGTATAGAAAACAGTTTGGAGAAAAGTAAGACCAGGGATTTATTAGCTTGGACCTATGTCAAAGTGGAACTGTTACTGAAAGGTATGTAAGCTTTCCTAACCAATAAGATTGACTGATAATGACGTGCATCGCCCTTTTCCAAAGGGCTCTGTTTGTGCCCATCCGGACTACAAAGCGAACCCAGAGTTTTCAAACCAAAACTGGGGCAGCAGCGTTTCCACATGTTTCTGCTGTAGGGGCTCGAAAAACATCGGAGTTGCGTGAACGCAAGGCGTAAAGGTAGCAAAAGATACTTGTTTTTAAATCAAAACATAGCATGTAGCCTCAGAAATGTGTTGATTGAATTCTGTGACATGAAGGGAATTGTTTGTGGCATTCCTGATGGTGATGCTGTACCTATTATAGTGACAGTGTTTAAAGATTATTCATTTGACATTTATCCTTTGTTTGACAGTGAAGACAGACAGGAAATGTGGGGGGAGAGAGTTTCCCAGAATCAAACAAGGGACATTCTGTTTACACTGTTTATGTCTTACACCACGAGGCCATGGATGCCTAAAGGTGTACTGAGTCTGCAAAGGTACTGCATGAGGAACAAATGAATGATTTCACCTGGGATGTAAGCTAATTGTTCTTTTCCACAAAACAGAAAGAAATCTTGTTTTTACAGTTAGCATTACCGCGGTCTGAGCCACAGGGATGGCTTGGTTCCCTCACAACTGCAACTGTTTATGGCACCTCAAAGATCCGGCACCACACATATTAATAACTACCCCATGAATACCTGTGATACATTTTTTTAGCATTTGTTGGTGTCATGATTGTAATTACTCCAAGCACAGTAAATTACAGTAATACCACACATTGTGGTTAGAAATGCATAATCTTTGATGGTGTAGCCACATTTTCTGGTTGCAAATGATGCAAAATACATAATTCATGTATAGCTGAGCCACATTTACACTGATGTTTTTACTCTTCTTAAGACTACAAAACAAACTGGAGAAGATACAACACTGAAGTAATTCATTGAGAAAAGCAGGTAAACTCCAAAAGCTTCTTCGGTATTTCATTTTTTTTTTTCTGTAACAAATCATTTACATCAACCATTGTAAATGTGTTGAATCCGCAGTTTAGCAAACATGAAAAATGACATCACACCACATCTACATTCATTTTATCTTATGGAGAGTTGTATGAGTGTGTGTGTGTGAGAGAGAGAGAGAGAGAGAGAGAGAGAGAGAGAGAGAGAGAGAGAGAGAGAGAGAGAGAGAGAGAAGGAAAGAGGAACAGCTGGACTGTGTCAGGACTGATGAGAGACATTCTTGTTAGTGTAGCATAACCTTCCTACTGCTCTGCTGATAATACTGGCACCTCTCTCTAACCCACACACACACACACACACACACACACACACACACACACACACACACACACACATACACACATACACACTCATATCTCCTGCACTGCAGCAATACAACTAAAACCATGGGAACCAGACTGTGGGCCCAACTGTGTGTTAAATTATTCCACCACACACTAACACACACAAATACACAGGGCTTGTGTGTTTCAGTGACCTCATTGTGGAAAGAGTTAGTTAAGATAGCATTTGTTATCAATGGTGCACACACACAAGCATAGTTGTGCATGTACACAACCTCAAACAAGACACAAGCACACACACACATACACCAAAATATTATTGAGTAAATTCAGTGCTGTTGTTATAGAACACTGAGAACTAATCATGTGTTTTGTGTGTAAGCCTACACATATTTTTGTTTTTTAATTGTGTATTTATATGTGTATTACTGTAATATAGTCCATGATCTGGTCAGGTCGCCCAATGATCTTCTTTAACATACATCTTTACATATTTAAAGCAACTGACTTAGCAAATGAAGGGAAATTCAATGCGTCATTATTTTGTAATTGCTACATGGTTGTTTTTTTTTGACAATTGTGTCAAATCAATGAAAAAGTGATCCAAAGTTTAGTCCACATTGACTTGGGTGTGCTGACTGAGTGAAGAGTGTTGAGAAAGCAACTCATTGCGTTCTACCAATTATAAAAAGTAATGTATTTTAGTTAGCACAGGAATAAACTGTGAATACAACTAAAAACTCACATATCACATTAATGTGTCTGCGGGTAGGGCACAGAATGTAGTTCATTAGGTTAATTATAAGATGCATGTCATGTGATCAGATCATATAAGCACAAACAAGCACACCTAAATAAATGTGAATTTCATTAAAGTAAAGCAATGTTTTCTGGCTTGGTCACAATTAGCTGTGTTCATATTTGGAAAGCTGGCCAAGGTCGCTGCCCTAGCAATTATTGTTTTTAGGGGGCACATCAACAACTGGATCACAGCGCTCTGGATGAGAGTGTTTTGCTATGATACAGGTTATTTGGGGTTATGGTTGAGTGTTTGACCATGCCACATGTTTTGAAAGGCTCCGGTGTTTACCATGCTGCAGGTTATATGAGGCTTTGGATGCCAACTGCTTTGTCTCTCTAATGGAAGGAAACTGGCACTGAGACAAATACATACTTAAACACTTTTAGCTGCCACTGGGCAATGTGTGTGTGTGTGTGTGTGTGTGTGTGTGTGTGTGTGTGTGTGTGTGTGTGTGTGTGTGTGTGTGTGTGTGTGTGAGAGAGAGAGACAGAAGGAGAGAGAGCGAAGAGTAAAGAAACATAAACTTGCTTGCTTACTACCTCAGCTTTCGTACCTTGGCACAAAGTCTTTTTACATATCAATATGTTGATACACACACACACACACACACACACACACACACAGTGTTCCTCCATATTAAGACTTATTGTTCACGTGTAAATATTACGGTTGGCTGGCGGCCTCAGATTATAACCTGTCCATATTTAGCTCTATCATGTTCAGAACTTATACACAATATTTATATAACTATCAAACATTTAGCTGGGCATCAATGGAAACACTGTCCTATTTAAAAAATATTTTCTGGCTAGGCTGGTGTCTCGGTGGGCTGCAGTGTGCTGCGTAGCAACTCATGATATTCATGCTATGTGTCATCTGTTGTCACACTGCATGGCAACTATGGCCCAGGTTTCCCTTGACATACATGGCTTCTACAGTGTAAATGGGGGTACCCATATTTGCAGATGATATAACGTGAAGGTCAAGCATTTGTTGAAAGTTGTTGTGTATCATAGTTGCTTTAGAAACAAATAAGTCCAACATTATGCACTAATATTACAAAAGCTTTTATGTAAACGTTTTTGATGTTCTAATTTGTCAGATTTCAGGGACAGAAATAAAATGTCTATGATTGTTGTTCAGAGTGTTAGCAAAAGTTACCTATTTACACATCAAGCAGACATATAGCCTACAGTTTCTAAATAAATGCTATATATGGCGACATGACTGATGTGAGTCCACTATTCTCTCTCCACTTTTTTCTTTAAGATTATTTTAGGCCTTTATTAGATAGGACAACTGAAGACATGAATGTGGTGAGGGCGGATGTCATGCAGCTAAGGGCTGCAAGTCAGAATTGAACCTGTGGCCGCAAGGATCTGTACAAGGGGTGCATACTTATCCAGGTGAACTACCCAGGTGCCCCATGTTTGGTAGTTCTTATGATGGTGCAAGTTCAAGTGTTTAAGTTTAATTTTAATTAACTATTATAATTAAATAGTGATTATGTGAAAAGGGGTGTGGCATGATTGACAGCTACTCCTCTGACAGGGGAGCAGAGCAAAGGCCGTTTTATGGTCGTGCGTAAACTCCACGCCGTAGCTACGCATGTGTGTGTGTGTGTGTGTGTGTGTGTGTGTGTGTGTGTGTGTGTGTGTGTGTGTGTGTGTGGGGAGTGGGTGATAGAGCGAGGGTGAGAGGAAAGAGTGAAGGCAATTGTCTTCGGAGCAAGTTGTGACTCTGGAGTCATAGTGAGAGAAACAAAGTGTCTCCCCTGTTCTTTCTGACCACGGTGTGAAATCTGGAGCAGGAGAAGTTAACCCTCTCCTTGATTTCATGTTGTTTATGGAGAAGGAGAACCAGGAAATGAGTTGGGGCAAATGCAACGCTACCAAGCCACGGCTGAGCGATGTGCGTGGTAGTTACAGTTTTCGAGAGGTGCACGTCAGGCTACGGCGTAGAGTGGTCTGCAGGGGTCTGCGGGCGTACGCCGTAGATTCTACGCACGACCATAAAACGGCCTTAAGTGGAGCAGTTTCTGAAAGAATACACTGGAATGAATAAATTTACATTTTCACTGACTACCAGTGTTTTTAAACTGACCTGATGCTGTAGTCAGCTCTACTTACCGATACAGATATTGAGGGTTCTTCTTTGCATTTTGTTTGCAAGTTTATTATTTTTGTCAGCTGACTTGTGTTAGCAAGCTAGTTAGCCAGTTAGTTAGATAAATATTGACAGTAAACTCTCTACTGTGCATGTCATTTTATAGTGCAAATTGCAACTCTGTGTCACAGTCCAGAAATGTACAGTTAGAGATGGACAAAAGTTTAAGCATTCACAAAAGTATTTTTTTTGCTTAAGAGCTGGCTGTGATTTTTTTTTCTGTTTCTCAATATTAACTTAAAAAGTCCCCCTTATCACACCTAATTTTCACTGCAACCATGTTTATCCAAGTATACGTTCTTTGTCACATTCAGAGACAACAACAGGTAGTGTATAATATACTAATACTGCAGTCTATAATACTAAGAAAAAAACATAACATCACATCTAATTTTTTTAATAAAAAATATTTTACAAAAAGAGCAAGTAAAGAATTATACTGATATCAAGCAGCCCCAGCTCAACTCCTGGATGCTTCCCCCTTTCAACAGCTGAGGAAGCTGATGCTCCAATGAACACAGCAACAAAGGTAGCCTTCACAATGTCTCTCTGGGCAGACACAGAGGGTGTAGAGAGGATGATCCTTATCTAAGGACGATGGCGGAGCCAGGAGTTGGCCAGTGGTGGCCATGGCCACCTGAGGACAGAGTCTGGCCACCCCACTTGTCACGCGGGTCACTGATTTTTTTGTCCCTTGTCCATCTGGTTGTCCTGCCCCTCCCCACCTACAGTGCATTCAACTCCATCGCTGCCACCATTTGAGAAAAAACATCTAGTTTTTCTGATGTATAGTAAATCCAAGTCACTTCTGGCAGTAACATTACCAGAAAGAAGATTTATTGACAACAGTTTTAAAGTTGTAATATCTAATACTGACAGCTAGTGTTTAAAATAGTAATAATATTGCAGTACAAATTCAAAATTCAAAATACATACAATCTCCCTCTCCTCCCCAGACTCAAAGTTCACGGAGGTTGCCAGACTGAGACAGCAGCATTCACAACATTACTTAACAGCACAGAAGAGTAGCTAACGTTAGATGCTGGCTATATTGACAGTCATAAAAGCCCGTGCTCACGTGGAGCTCTGTACCCAACTGACAGACACACTTTTTCGGCTTAGAATTACGGTAAGAACCGCTAAAAACACAACCGCCTTGCTGACCTCTGCATCCGACGGACAAACACACTTCCTAGGCTTAGAATTACGGTAGGAACCACTAAAAATAACACTACCTTGCCGTGCTCTCCGACTGAACACACTTTATTGACTAAGAATTACAGGCAACAATCGCTTAACACACTGCAAACTCACAGTCCTCTCTTTCCGATTTACAGCCCCCCTCTTGGCTTAAAATAACTCACCGTTGTCGGCTATGGCCGTTGAACAGGCTACACGTTGTAAAGAGCCGTGGCCCGCTTGCCTTGTAACGATAGCAGTTAGCAGGGTTAGCATGGCAGCGTTAGCAAGGACCAGTCAGGAACACTTTACTGGCTGTGCCTTAATTGTTTTTGCAATTAACCAACTCGGGTACTCTAGCTATAGAATTCAATGTGAGTACACAAATGTTGAAATGACATAAAATGCCCGTGCCTTGTAGCCGTGATAAATTAGCCTGAAGCTAATGCTTACCTCTTCAGGAGGAAATTAGCCAACTTGTCCTTTTGGGCTCTAAGCTGTCTCCATCTTTCAAATACATCTCCAATATTTACCCTGGGTTAGTTACGTCTCTGGTCACGTAACTGTTAGAAACATGCCGTTGTTTTAGGTTGGATAGAATCTATCTCCGTTGATCCTGTTTGTTTGTTTGCTGCTTTCATGGCTGTACTAACGTTACAGCTGTAGCGAGCTGGGTTTATGTTTTTACAGGTATATCTGGCAACCTGGCCTGGCTGTCAAACTGGGCCGTTGATAACAACACACAGGCCAAAACACAAACAGAACTTCAGTCACAGAACGGAAATTTCAAAAGGCGCAAATACTGGCATTAGCATTGTTTTCAGAAAAGATAGTATTTCAACATAGCATGTTTCCTTAATATCTGATAACGCATTGGGGTAATTTTTGGATTTATTATTTACAGTTTATATATTTTTTATTTATTTACAGTAAATATATTACATATTGGACCTTTAACTGTTTAATGCTTAAACATGCTAGGCATAAAATGGCTAATGTTGTTGACAAATATATTGCATTTCGTGTGGCTGCTTCACAATAAAAGCAAGCAGCAACCTCCATTGCTGAACAATGAAGCTATAACACGGAAGTGCCAAAAACTGCAGTTCATTGAGTGGCCACTTGAGGCTGGCTCCAAAAGGTCAATATCAATTAGTCTATATCCTTGACGTTCCACTTTAGTGATTGCTCCATTGCCGCTGGAAAATCCGCCAGATTTCCCTCATTTAGGTTGGATATCGCATCCCCGAATGCTATGTGGAGTAGCCAGATTCTCCTCCAGCGTGCTTTGGAGGAGGGTCTGGCAAAGCAAGACTAATCCCCATAGACCCCATGCTAAAATGCCCATCTTTACAGCAGAAATTACAAGTTACAAAAGACGGTTTTAGTCACTTTCCCTATATAACTGGATTAGCCAAAGTCAGGCACCGCCAAGATGGTGACAGCCAGGGCTACTGGGAGCCGCCCACTTTAAGCATAATTTGGGCTTTTCAGATTCCTGTGGGTGATGTCACAGATAACTATGTCCATACAGTCTATGAATAAAAGCCATTCAGTGTTGTCAATGGAATGCTTAGTGAAGAAGCAGAAACAGGAAATGTTCAGTTTGCATTAGCAGTTACCGTTCCAGCATTAACAGCTCCAATATGTTTGTAGAACAGTGACCACTGTAAACAGTCTGATCCGTATTAAATAAAAGTGACAGGACTTTTTTACTACAGGCTATAAGCTTTTCAATCTATCTATACTGATAAATCAGATAAAAACTGATGAATGTGAGTTGCCATAGTTGAAGTTAGATTGGCTCTGTGTGTGCAGTGAGTCGTCCCGACCTCTCTCTGTGACCAAAACTGGACCGAATGTACCATGAACTGTGAGCCAACCAGGCTCCGGGTGACTTTCCACAAAACAACAGTATCAGCAGGCACCATGGAGGAGACAATGAGGCATCTTACCTGTAAAGTTTCTTATTAACCTATATCTAATATAAAACTGTTCTTTCATAGACTACGGGGATGTATGTGTATGATTGTATGTGTATGTAATGTTATGTATGTACTGGTGCGCTTTTTGCGTGCATTTATTCATCATCTAGACACAGGTGGTAACTGTGTATTCTATAGTCTGTACCACTACCCTTCCATGAATCATGGGCCCCCACCTATAAGCTTTTCTAGCTTCTTTGGGGGACCCATTCACTCTACCCAATTGATCTTGTACCACAACTGTATTATTGTAATGTTTGAAGCGGTATTGTGAATAAATAAATAAATAAAGTAAATAATAATAACAATCCGTCAATTTTAGTGCCTTTCAGGGGACCCCTGATGGGACTCCATTGCAATAATCCAGACAGGAGGTGATGAAGGCATGGACGAGGGTCTGTGACGCAGAGTCAGTCTTTAACCTGGTAGAAAACAGATTTGGTGATGATTGGATGTGTGACTGGAATGAGATGGTGGAATGTAGTAGGTAGAAAGGTAGTCTTAGCTCAGTGCACACCAATTTGGGCACTCAAACTGTGAAGCATATATTGTTACAGTGATGGCTGCACAGCACTTTGATGGAGTGTAATTGAGGCCACCACTGGATTCATGGGCATGGCTGCAGGTGGTAGTGATGTTTCAGGCGGTCTGCATGAAACTTGGCCAGGGGAGGACTGCCCAGGCTCCAACTGTGCCTGCAGTCTGATAGTCTGATAGTCTGAAAAATTACAAAGTTACAATATGAAGATCAATACAGTGATCCTTTAGTAGGCTACCTCAGACAGCGACCTGTGGTTAAGAAGCTCTTAGAAACAGTGTGCATGCACTTACTCTTAAGTGCAGTTTTGATCATGAAGAACATGATAAGCCTTGGATTTTAATAACGTAGATGTTTTTGCACAGTGGAATGTGATAAAAATCACCTTATTTAATGACTGACTTAATGACTAATGCACGTTCATGTTTATGGCTGGTTTGTTGTTGTATAATGTTTGGCGTTGTATGCTCACAAACTTAAATTAACTCATTCATAAATTGATCAGATTGATTACTGACTGAATTCTCCCCAATGTTTTAGCAGTTAAAATAAAAAGGAAATAGCATTTTTAATGAATGGTGAATGCTTAAAAAAATAAAGGTAGATAGGAGTGAATTTAAACTGGGCTTTTATTGTGAAGGGTAGACACGGAGGAGCCAGTGTTATGGCTATTTTTTTTTTCCTCAACCTTTATTGTGCGCTTGTTTAGTTTTATTCACAGTTCATTAATATTATATATAATGATATATAAGGCTTATATCCTTGCTAATGCTAAATCTTAGCCAAATGTAGTGTGGTGTCTTTAAGTTTGTGAAAACATTAATGATGACCAAAAAAAGAAAACTGATGACGACTGTAGCTAGCTAGTTACAGACTAAAACTGATGATGACTGTAGCTAGCTAGTTACAGACTAGTCATGGCTGGTTTTCCTGGTTTCCTTTCTAATGCTTCTCCTGATTTACTCTGTTCACGACTGATGGCGGGAAGCCGGCTGCACAGTCTCTGGTTGCAAAATGCATCACAAAAGCAATATGGCAGCTAGCTTATTAACAATATTTAGCTTCTCACAACTGCTCAGACATCTAACTGCTTCTTTGTTAAATGCTCCACTATGTTCACCAGGTAGTTTCTAACTGTTGGGCATGTAGTCTATGGTGTGTTTATCACATCTTTTTCTAAGAACATAGCTGCCTGTTGTGGTGGGAAATGAGGCAACTGAGAGCCATGAAAGCATAGAAATAGAATGAGAATCGAATGGAGACTAAAATTCAAGTCAACAATTTTGATGTGCACCATTGCCATTGCACAGTGGTAAGGGCCATTTTCTTTAAAACTAATCAAATGACCACAGAAAACCATTCAATGTCCTTTCCACTCTTATTCTATTGCTATAAGTGATAATGAGCCAAACAGTAGAGATGCAGGCTGTAATGTCATAATAATGAGCTGATAGAAGCGAAAACTGCAGACTCAGGGGATTATCCAGTTTTCCTTGGATTGGGGTGGCACCTGGATCATGGTTGCAGCTGCTGCCCATACCCTGCTACGCCCTGCACTGCTACAATAGCTCTAGTCATAGTTCTATTATCTTTATTAGGGCCCGAGCGCCAACAGAGGCGAAGGCCCTATTGAAACTGAAGGAATTCTTCCTTTCTTTTCCTTTCTCCCGGCAAATGAATTGCCTTTTTGAGGGGCTTAACATACTCAGAAACTCACCAAAATTGGCGGTTGCATCAATTCTGGTGAAAATGTACGTATTTTAAGGGTTTGGGGAATAGGCGCACAAAAATGGCTTGCTAGCGCCCCCCTACAAAATAAAAAAAATTGAGCCCCTGCAGTAGGTTTAACGTAGACTAAAGAAACTTGGTACACATATGCATGTCAAGACGTACAAAAAAGCTCATAAGAGCCATACCCTGAACCCAACAGGAAGTCCGTCATTTTGAATTGAAAGTTCAAATTAGTGCGATTTTGACCATTTCCACGTCGTACTTTAACAAACTCCTCCAAGAGATTTCATCAGATCGACTTCAAATTCAGTCTGTGTCATCTAAAGATCTTAAAGATGAAAGGTTATTAAAAGAAAAACTTTTAGTCCAACGGTGTGGGTGTGGCGTGGCAACCATTTTGAGCATTTATCAATGAACAAAGAAGTTGTTGTAACTCTCACGATTGACAAGGGTCCAGGCCTGAGGACATTTATAGGCAAAAATTGACTTTTGGTCGTAGCGCCTCCCGCTGGCAACAGGATATCAGCCTTATATGACAAACATCATCTGATTTACATGAAACTTATAATGTGTGGTTTACATGTGATACTGAGCCGCCCTCTGTACTTTAACCACGCCCACTTAATCAGGCCACACCTCCTTCCATAACATTAACGGGAAAGAGACTTCAGATACAGTATTAGGGGACCACTAAGGTCTATATAAAAGAGACTTCAGATACAGTATTAGGGGACCACTAAGGTCTATATAAAAGAGACTTCAGATACAGTATTAGGGGACCACTAAGGTCTATATAAAAGAGACTTCAGATACAGTATTAGGGGACCACTAAGGTCTATATAAAAGAGACTTAGGGACCACTAAGGTCTATATAAAAGAGACTTCAGATACAGTATTAGGGGACCACTAAGGCCTATATAAAAGAGACTTCAGATACAGTATTAGGGGACCACTAAGGCCTATATAAAAGCATCCAAAAAGCAGCATGTCATAGGACTTAAGTTCTGTTGGGTGCATGGAAAAACCTGACATACCCTTTTACCAGCTCAGTGATGCTGCAGTCCTACTTATTGTGGCTGAGCTTCTCTGGGACAGCTGTGTTCAGTGAGTGGGCGAGAAAGCACTCAGTCAACTGCAGAGCAGCCAGACAGAGAAATGAATGAGCTGCACACGTGCATACCAGAATTCCTCACAACCAATCACTAGACCTTTTCACAAAGTGGGTTCAAGGCCGGGATGTTGCGTCGTTTTTCCACCTCGCTGTTCTGTATAAAAGGTTCAACACGAAAGTATACAACAGTGTAAGAACAGAGCTAAATCGACATATAGATGTCGATTTACATGAGCAAATTGATACCATCATATCTGTCCGTTGAAAATGAGGCTACAGCCAGCAGCCCTTTAGCTTGGCTTAGCATTAAGACGGGGAAAAAATAGTTAGCCTGGCTCTGTCCAAAGGTAACAAAATCCTCCTACTAGAATCTCCAGAGCTCACTAATTTACAAGTTATATCTATATTAGTCTATACCCATGACGTTCCACTTCCGGGATTGCTCCAGTGCCGCTGGAAAATTCGTCGGATGTCACTCTTTTCAGGGCAGATGTCCGTTACTTCTGTAGATCTGTCCAATCTAAGTTTTCTGTTGCACAACTAAAACTACTTTTGAATGTACACATGTTCCACCAAAACAGAACTAAGGCTATTTTGCAGAGGCATCGTGTCTCCGTCCGGTGCATAGCGCCGCCAATGACGATTGGGATTGGTTTAAAGAAATGCCAATAAACCAGAACACATTTTTCATCCCATCCCAGAATGCTGTGTGGACTAGCCAGACCCTCTTCCGCAGCGCTGTGGAGGAAGGCCCGGCAATGCAAGACAAGATCTATATTGTTTAATCTGTACAAAAACAACAATTCACCATTTTTCAGGGGGGAGTTATGAGCATGACTACTATTTCTTGGCAGGGAGCTGTTGTCAGGCAACCAGCTGAGAATCCAGGAAGTAACTGTTACTGCTAATTCTATACTGAAATATTCCAGCACAACACAGCAAATAAAATGTATTTCCCAAAATCGTTGTTTTAACTTGATTCTACTAGATTATCTGTCTTATTATATACCATTGTCTGGGTCTTCATTTGTGGAAGTTGACTTATTGTAAAGATTTTCTTTAATGAGATTACAGAGATTTAAACATTTATCTGATGGCAACGGTTTTTGTATGTTGGAGACGATCTGTGTTACAATTTGATACAACCACTAGGAGTGTCCAAACTCAGTAGTTTTTTTTTTTAATGATTATCAATAACAATTAATTAGAAAGAAAAAAAAATGTCATTGTTGTAAATGTGTTTATGTTTCAACTGTTTTAAATGTATATGATGTGACTTGTTGGCAACACTGGTAGACACCCACACACTAGAGAAGTAGCCAGGTGGTCATACTTGGTAAGAACCACCTTAGTCCTAAAATATCTAAATTATTTTATTTTTATGTGGATTTCATGCAAAAACAGCAATATCGTAATTAGCAACTGCTAATTACCTTATATCCCAATATGTGCAGATCCAATTCATAGTTTTTTTTCCCTTTATTTGCCACACACATTAGTCAATTTACCCATAGAGATCAGTGAAGTTTAGTCTCAGTAACAAAAAGTTCCATTCTAGTTGTATATTGCTGTCTTATTCATAATAATAATAATACAAACAGAAATATTATTGACACATAAAATAGTTCCACATGCTTTCAGTTTCACTTTACCTGTTTGTTTTAAAGATGCAACATTCATTACGATGAGATACAGTTCTTATCTGGAGATCGTAGGCCTGGGTAAACAAGAGACAAATAAGAGAGAGACATCAGCAGAGAGAAGCAGTGCTGACCAGATGCCTCCGTGACGATGTCCAGACTAGGTTCTGGACCACGGTTAATTCATTTACTGTGTACCACAGGCCTGTGTGTGTGTGTGTGTGTGTGTGTGTGTGTGTGTGTGTGTGTGTGTGTGTGTGTGTGTGTGTGTGTGTGTGTGTGTGTGTGTGTGTTTTTTTGTGTGTGTATGCATGTGTGTTTTATTGTGTCCTGATGGGCCTCTGGCTCTTGCCCTGTGTCTCTGGCCAAAGAAACAAAAGGTTAACTGAATTTGGTAAAGATGTAACTGATATATCCCCTCTCTCTGTATGTGTTTGTGTACGAGTGTATATGCAGTGGCTCATAAAGTAGACCTTAAAGCCATATATGTACTGACAGATGTCTAAGGTCTAACTGACTGTGTCTGTGTCTTTGTACGTTAGGTTGATGTAGCATGAAAACCAAATGAGTGTTATCATGGAAAATAGTAGCATCTATTATTCAGTTGCATGACATTGCAGCCATCAAATTACATCATCAGTTTTTTTTAAGACAAGGACAAGGTCAATATAGAAAGAGAGGAACATTCTGTAGAAGATGATTACCTTCTGTACTGAGAATTCCAAAGAAATGACTGAAAGAATTCTGGTTCAAATTCGGTTGTCAGTGCTGGATAGAAGTGTCTCGTGTTCTTTGACACGACTTCTTCTATGTCATTGTGATTTGAAACACAGAACTAAAAAAAGGTAATTGCTAGTGTTGTAATTAATGTGTGCTAAGCTGCTGTTAATCTTGCAGTTGTGATGTTAGGATGTTAGAGCTCTGCAAAATAAACAGCTAACAGCTCAAGCAAACAACAGACTATGATAACATGTATTATTGTGCTTTCCATAGTCTATATCCAGGACGTTCCACTTCCGGGATTCTGCGACTAAAACAACCTTTGAACGTACACATGTTCCACCAAAACAAGTTCCTTACCGAAGCTATTTTGCAGTTTAAAGAAATGCCAATAAACCAGAGCAGGTTTTTCTCCCATCTCAGAATGCTGTGTGGACTAGCCAGACCCTCCTCAGCAGCGCTGTGGAGGAAGGTCTAGCAAAGCGAGACTATGCTTTCCATAATAATGATAGTATAAAAAATAGCATTTTTACGAGCACTGAGCTTTACTGTCCTATTGTTAACTGATAGTCATTTCTGATGTCTTTTAGGAGAACTGTTAATAAAAAAACTATTAAGAAAAAATTTGATTAAAAGAATTTTTAACCCAAAGAACATAATTGGTGGTATCTTTTTTTGTCTGCAGGTATTCCTTTCAAGCTGCATACAGCCCCACCAACCTTTGGCAATAAGGTCGGGCAGCCTTGCCTGAGAGGCGAAACTATAGTTCTGCCTATTTTCAGAGTTGAGTTTAGTTTTGGTTAGTTTTAGCAATGATCAAGGTGCATTTTAGTTTCTGACCCATATATGGCTGCCAGGTTCGTCTAGGATTTAGAGGTCTATAACTTTAACTGCAAATTTTTTTGATATGCAAAAAAAAAAACCTTCGCTTGAGAGAGAAAACACTATACGGATCTAATAAAAAGACATACATTTGAACATTTATTTGAATTGTTAATATGAACGCAAGAAGAACTGGTGTGATTTCCAAACATGAAGTGATGCTGCATTTAGTGTCTCAAGCGAAAAATGAAAAACCTTTTGTACTACAAGATTTATTGTTTGACTGTTTCAGGTAAGTACCCCATTAAACCAGAACAGTGCTACTATCCTGCCTCCTTAACATCTGTGTGTGTGTGTGTGTGTGTGTGTGTGTGTGTGTGTGTGTGTGTGTGTGTGTGTGTGTGTGTGTGTGTGTGTGCGTGCATGCGTGTGTGTGTGTGTGTGTGTGTGTGTGTGTGAGAAAGAGTGCATGTATATGTCTTAGTTATAAAACCACTGTGGTGGCCTCATATGTTTTTGCTTGTATGTATAGTTTGTGTGTCAGGCAACTTCAAACAGAAACATAATCCTGGTATTTTCAAATCTCTCCCTGTTTCTTTAAGATGTATTTAAACTTAAGTTTTGAAGTAAGCTGTTTCATTAACACAGACCTTAACACAGAATGTTTTCAAGTCAGAGGCCCCTACATAAAACCCCTGTTTGATCAGACTAGTTCTAGCACCAATAAAAAAGGATTCTAACAAAAGGACTAGGCTTTGTGGATTTAGTGTGGAACTGCATGTTGATGGTAGAAACACAAACAACTCAGACTAAAGTTACCTTTAGCTTGTTTGTTTTTTTGCTCAGCTTTTTGGTTGAAGTAGGCAGGTTTAACTACAGTACCTACAGTACCACTGGGGGAAGCAATGGACATATTACAATATATAAAAGGGGGGAATCGTCCACCCCCAACACTGAAGCTTCATTTTTTTCCCTTGATGTCTCAGAAGTGCTGAGAGGTAGAGGTTTACAGGAAGTGCAAGGAGCCTCTGATATTCTCCGGAAATTGCCTTTTGAACTGTGTTGTGGAGATGAGAAGTGGCTTCAGGTTAACTGTTGTGAACCGTTTTAAAAGTAGAAGAGATATTTGATTCCTCTACTGGTTTGGTTTGACACAACTTCCTATGCAAGTTAAGCATTCAACTGAGACTTTCTCATGTTTTCAATTAAGGGTAAAAGTTGGTTCCATGAGATGACATACAATCATTCCCCAGGCTGTGTCCCCAGCTAGCTAAAAACTGCTCAGCCCAACAGCGGCCTGAAGCCTGGTTGCCAGACTCATAACAGACTTGTGATGAACGATGTATCAGGATCAGTCCAAATATACATACTGATTCTAACTGCAAACCGTGGAACCAACCCTACCCAGGTGCTGCTAACTAAAGTAAATTGTTCGCGTCCTAAAAACCAAGCCAATTCTAGCAGCCATGTATGATATAGCTCACATTTGGTTCTCAGGTGCCGGAACATAGCCATGTAAGTGTTCCCATAGTCAACCACAATCAGACTGACTGGATCACATCTCTGCAGCTCTTTAGAGCTTCTGGTCTATACATACACTCTATGGTTGCCTCTCATTGACTGAACAAACCCATCAGTAGAAAACCACAGGCAGCCCTTTCAACTGACAGTGACAAAAATGACTTACCCTGAGTCAAACTGACTCCAAAAAAACTGCATAATATAGGTGACGATTTTGATGCCAGCTTAAGTTTTTGACTGTGGTAAATGGCCATGTGACAATATGCATCAATGTTTCCTGGTATAAAAGAAAATGAAGCTAATGATCAATTAAGTTGGATTTTTTTTTAAAGATTTTTGAGAAGCATTTTGCCAGGAAACATGGAGAGAGACTAAGGCGGATTCAGGCTGGGATTCCATGGTAGGTATCTTTGACCAAGAAGAGGGGTCATACATGCAGAGATACATAGAAGTGTTACTTACCGTGAAAGTTAAAATCTAGTAGAAGCAGTACTTGTATTAGTAATAGCCGCAGTGACAGTAGCAGCAGTAAAGAAGCTCTAGTACTCAGGGGTGTCAGACTGGGGGTGGAAAGGGGACTGAGTACCCAGGGCCCTCATGTGAGGAGGGCCCAAAAACATGCTAGAATGAATAGCTTTGGATGCGGGGAGGGGCCCATAGAGAATGCCTTTCTACAGGGCCCAGAATGTTGTGCTACGCCCCTGCTAGTACTACTAGAAGGCTAGAAGTTGCAGTAGTAGTAATAGGAGCAGAGATGATACTATTGTCCTTGTACCAGTAGAAGTAATGGCAGTATTTGTTGCTGTAAGAGTAGCAACTGCAAAAGTAGGGGTGGTAGCAGCAGCAGCAGCAGCAGCAGCAGTATTCTTGCACTTTCTAACATGTCTAGTGGACCTAAGGAGTCTCCTCTGCCCCCTGCTGGTCAGAGAGGACACTGCACACTCCATTTCCACACCCAACAAACAGCATTTGTAGGCCTTCTCACATGAAACCAGCAGTGAAGATGATCTGTCTTCCTTCATCTCATTACCTCCTTGAACTCTGCATGAGCCAAGTCTAAATGGCCTTTAATGTTCTACCAGCACATGTAATCACATTAGTTTTACATATTCTGTATTTGGGATACAATTAAAACAAAGAACAGTGAGTTTGCAACAGGAAAAAATAGCAACCAGATCATGTGGTTCTGACTGAAACAGCTTTAATTATGAAGTAAATAGTCAGTAATTAATTACTCTACTAGCAGCAAATAAATAATGCAGTTCATAGAGGTTTACTATTAAGAAAAGTATCTATTTTGTCGAGCTAAAAACACCGTATTACTGTTTGAGCTTACTATTAACGTTTTCACTGTGTACCTAGCAACATCTGATTTGAAAGAAACTCTCCTTGACTAAGGTCTGCACAGCTAAAAAGGCTTTTGTGTGTGTGTGTGTGTGTGTGTGTGTGTGTGTGTGTGTGTGTGTGTGTGTGTGTGTCAATGTGATCAGGAATTCATTAGTTGAGAGGAAGCTCTATGCCACAGTCTGTTTTATGTCAGTCTGTCGCACGGAGATTTTTTTCCCAAGGCCAAGAGGATATCCCTTACACATACACACATGCATGCACACACTCACACACACACACACACAAACACACACACACACACGTACAGAAACATGAACGCTGATACAACCACACATGGAAACAGAGAAAGTGATGGAAAGAGTCAGCACACACGCAGCATAAAGACTAACAGATAACAAGTGTATAGAGGTTTATGTCTTAATTCACACAAACGACAATTTAATTCAATAAATGAGAGATCCATAATTCCCCCCAAAAAATGTGTGAAATCCCATTATTTAGTTAGACAACTAAAACCTGTACTGTAAGATTGTTCAAAATAAGTTTGTCTGAATTTAACTCAAACAAAAACAAAACGTGAAATTTGATTCAATTACTTAGACCCCTTAAATCATAAATGGCATAAAATTGTTGTCATCTATGGTTTCATGTTAATGGCCAGGAGAACCCTGCAACTTATTATTATTATTTTTTTTTTACAAATATCAACCAGCAGCAATATAACACATATTTGCACAGAGACGGAAAATAATGCTAACCCCCCCAAAAAAAAATTGGTGATTCGTTTGGATTTACTTTTGTGTACATACTGTGAATTGTTAATTATTTAACTGTGAAAATATCATCACAATAAAGCAATACATCTAAAGAAATAAGAAACAAAAAAAGAAATTAAGAACATAAGCCACCGGAGCCTATAGGCTCACATCGACTGCGGGGAATAGTGGTTACATACAACGTATACAAATACAGCCACCCATGTATCACCGCTCTTAGACGTAAACCTTGTATCTCCATTTTGGTAATGAAGAAAAGTAGCCTGGATGCATATGTTATTATCTGAAGTATTTAGAAAGTGTTCTACAGTATGGTGCAGAATTGGAAAATGACTGACGTGTGGGGGAGCGTGCAATCCTTCAATCCTTCAACAGCATAAACTGGAGGTACGAGGTTTTCACCAGTCAGTGACACTAGGATCCCTTATACAATAAGTCTGGAGGAATACTTTGACTGTTCGTATACACTCACTCCTTCATTTATCAGCGAAGGAACGTGTCTGTGGTGCCTATGTTGTGGTTGAAAAGATGTGTGTGTGTCCATGGTCTGTCAGTCTCGTTCCAGGCCACTCTGCAGTTCTCAGCAGCTCTGCACTGGCTCCAGTCTGACACCCCTGGACTGGACTGGACTGGACTGAAGGTAGGTCTCAAACCAACCAAAAGAACCTGCAACTCTCTCTGCAACATTCACAAGAACATGCTGTAATTATTTCTGTGAAGGAACTGGATGCAAACAGTAGCACAATTTAAAAATAGATATTTATCATTTTGTTAAACCATTGATGCTACTGGGGCAAATAAAACTGACAGTTTTTACATGCCACGTCTTAATCTGCAAAGGTATTTCTACAGAAGCCAGACAAATACAGAAGAATAAAAGTATAAGTCTCCCAAAATGGAAATATTCGAGGAAAGTGGGCCATACCTCAAAAATATGTCAAAAATAAACTACAGTGCTCCAGTACAATGTACCTTATCATTATTTTCCACCTCTGCTTTTATTTCCAAACAGCTTTATTTCCAGTCTGTTTACCACATTGGCTAAGACGACACATTGTTTGAGAATATCATGTTGATATTTTCTGCTGCCATCAGTAGCACGAGACTGCATGCTGCGCTAATGTCCTCTAATGATTGAAAACACACATTAAGCGTCTGATCCATTCATTTCAACACAGATTTGAGCATTTAGACGGAGAGGATGAGGCGACGGAGAAAAAGAAAGTGAGGGAGTGCGCGTGACAAATAGCAGCTAAAAGTGGCTGAATAACTAAATTGCTCCGATTAAGGTTTTAAACGGGGCTCGTGAACGCGCGCCCCTGTTATAGAGAACACCGCAGTGGTGTAGTCTAGGTGATACGCAGGTATACGCAGTATACCCACTAAGAAAGCTCCAGGATTTCCATATACCCACTTCAAAATGCCCAATGACACCTAACAACATACTTTCCAATATAATTTGGACATAGGCCTATTTTGAATTGTCATCTGTGTTTTTCGTCTTCACATAGTCTAAATAAAGGTATTTCCACCGTAAATTGGTGCGTAAAAGTGTATCCGAATACAGGAAATGAAGTCGTTGATGCTCAAAACTTCCCTAGAGGAGGACACCCAGACCCCCCCCCCCCCCCCCCTCCCCCAAAGGCAGATTCTGGCCAATATACAGTACAGTATACCCACTGCAATACATTAGACTACACCACTGAGAATACGGTGCCTAAGTGAGCGCGCAAATCCTATTTACCTGACGGAGGAGAGTCAGCGGTGGCTTTATGGATCATCCAAGAGCTCGAGACGCTGTCTGTGTCTTTATGGAGGAAACTGTGATGACTGTATACGGGCCAGAAGCCCACGCATTACTAGCGCGCGACAAGACGCCAAAAACAGTGTTGTGCTATTTTAGAAATGGGCGTGAATTGGCCGATATAATGATGTAATAAATATTAAAGCTCTTCAAGGCTAACTTTTGCTTTGACAACACGGTTTTGTTGATTTACATTCTTTGTTTCACACTCTCTCTGTTTAGTTGAGGGGATTAAACGGCTTTCAAAGTTAATAACAAGAGCGTGTCATCTCAAGCCAACAGTTATTGCTCATGGTGGTTGTAAAATGATGTGACCGATTTTATTCTATAAACCGTTTAATTCCTATATGTAAAACACTCTAAATACGTTAACCACAATCAAAAGGGCTGTAAGCTTGTCTTTTGGAGATATTAAAATGTTTGCAAGATGATGTAGGCCTATATTGATTTGTCAGAAATAAAGCATTCACGATTAGCCTTACATATCTGTGTGCTCTGCGTCGTTCTGTGCTTCTTGGGAAAAGCGGTATTAGATGTGATAGCTTATATTATTTACTAATAAAAAAACAATGAAATCACGATGTAGCATAAATATAGGCCTATTTATAATAATAATATGAATAAAATAATATCAATCGACTTTGGCCTACAATACACACACGCAGACTTAGAATGAATATTGTCGAAATGGGACAGTTAAGCTATGCAATGAATTACACAAACTAACCCAATACCATAGGATTTATTGTGTTGTAACCTATTGCATTTGTATCTTCATTTTATGTTCCGGCATACACTTATTATTATTATTATTATTATTATTATTATTATTATTATTATTATTATTATTATTATTGTTATTATTATTATTATTATTAAAACATATAGGACATTGTTACAGCTAGTACAATCTGCAACATGATCAAACCAATCCATGTTTAGCTATATGCTCTAAAAACACTTGGGCCTTTACATTTTAAAAATATGTTCGGCTTCTGTTTAAAACGTATCGTTTGTTTTAATAATGATATGATGCTAAAACATATTAAGGGTATTATCATTTGCACTTCTTGGATAATAGCCTATCTATTTGTATTTATTTGGCGCATGGTACGTAATTATTCCTTAATAATAAATCAAACTAAAAAAAGGAGAATTCTCATATTGCTGTTTTGACCGCCGTGTGAGGACATCATGAAGAATGTCCCATATGAGGCAGTTCACGGCAAAATGTTCCAAATTAAAAGTTGTGCTTTTAAAGAAGTGTGAGAGAGAAAGAGACAGAAGTCTGAGCAAAAGACAGGCTACATGAAGTCAATGACGGTAATTGAATGTTTTTAGTTGTGAGAGATGTTGATTATACAGCCTGTAAATGGTCTTTGCGCGGTGATAACGTCAGTGCGCGAGGCTGAACGATAATTAGAGCATTTCAGTTTGAAATATGAAAGCGACAGCAAGTTTATGTCTCGGTGTTGATTTCCACATAATACCGTGTTGATGCTAATGGCGCCTGTGATTAAAGCGGGTTAAGTGGTTGACCCTTTGTGTGTGTGTGTGTGTGTGTGTGTGTGTGTGTGTGTGTGTGTGTGTGTGTGCGTGCGTGTGTGTGCGTGCGTGTGTGTGTGTGTGTGTGTGTGTGTGTGTGTGTGTGTGTGTGTGTGTGTGTGCGTGCGTGTGTGCGTGCGTGCGTGTGCGTGTGTGTGTGAGAAAGAGCAAGGTTTACCTGCTGATGATTGTAAAGATGATAAATGGTAGCTAGTTGAAGTCCATTGCAAATTAAACGGGTGGGGGGGATAATACACATTCGAAGACACGTGCACGCAAGCGCGCGCGGTCCTGCCGGTAAGCTATAATGTGTGAGGAACGCTCGGTCTCCCGCTCACTATAAGAGCAAATTAGTCGCAAGAGCAGATCACCGATAGGGCGGAAACACGCGATCCATCAACGTTGGAGTGTGTATGTCTGCAGGTTATACTCACCTTGTTTCTTTTTACACTATTGCGTCTGTTCTAAAAGGAGTTCAAGATGCTGGTCATGTAAATGAGTTGCCTATTTTGTGATTTAAGGAACAGTTTTGAAGAGGCACCAAAAAGAAAACCTGTAGGAGTAAACCAGGGCTTCCCAATCTGCCAAGGACCCCATAAATCCACATTAGACCCCCAACCCCCCCCCCCCCCCCCCCCACACACACACACACACACACACACACACACACCCAAAATGCATCTGAGAATAAGGTTAGGGAGTGTGAAATGGCAGTCAACAGACACAGACATAACTCATATGTATTTCATCCTAAGTAATTTAGGAAGCCGGTACAAATATTACAGCCTATTTGGAAAAACTTGCCTGACAAGTCTGTTTTCTTTTCAAATTCAAACATACTGGAAGAACCAAGGTACTCTTGTTGAATAATATATTATAAAGCCTTTATTGATGCAGCTGATGCATAGCAAAAAGGCTAAACAAAATATGCATTGCTGCACACAGGCCTTCTTCAGGGTGACTAACCAGAAGTGAGTTACAAACAGGACAAATAAAGAACAAAGACAGGAAGTGACATCATACTCAAAACCATAGGAAAATAGACAAATAGAGAATGAATGAATAAAGTCCCAAAGTGCTAAATAATAGTGGAAAACCGGAAGGTTAATTTATGGATATATACTGCAAATAAACTTACAGGACTGTTCTTTAGTGTTTTATAAGACGGAATGCACTCAGCTACAGTGAAAATAACATAACATGATATAGCCTAATTGCCCATTGTTCTGTGGTATTAGAGCGTTACACTAATACTGCACTCCCACACAGGAGCAAAATGGAACCAGTGAACATGATTTGCAACTGAAAATAAGTTGACAAAACAAAACTACAATAATTAAATCCCCTTTTAAATATCACGGATATAGTTCCACTCCGCCAGCCATGCCAAAACACTGATTTACAAACTTTAATATCCAATGGTAAATAATCTCAAAATGAAATAGCACACAGGGGTGTCAACGTAAAACACAGCGCTCTCAAACCAGAGAGCAGATTTGGTGCCTAAACTTAACTGTCATCGCCGCATGTCGCTCACTGTTTCTGGCTAAACTCCACTACCACGGCCCCTGAAAGGACCGTCATCTGGCGGTGCCTGTAGCCGGCTCACAGTCACCTATTGGCGGCTAAACAACTGCCGCTGGTAGCCGGCGTGCCGGAGCTCTGTAGCAGCTAAATAGAACCAGCAACTGCTGCTGGGATTTCTTGTTCTATCGCACTATTCACATTACAGCACTTAACTTAGTTTAAAATACTTCTATTTTAGGTATATAATATATGGTCTATTGGTGAAGTAGATGATCACTGGCAGGGATGTATAGACCAGAAAGGGGGAAATCTCACACATCCCCCCCTCACCCCCCCCCCCCCCCCCCCCCCCCCCGGCAAATCGTACCCTGATTGTGTCTTACATTATCATAACATAACAATTGAGTCTCAGAAACAGCTCGATGTTAGCAGCTATAATTTCCAGTTGCTATGCTTTGATTGGGCCATTGAACTGTTTTCCAGGTGACAGTGCTAATGACACACTAGATAATAAATTATGAGTGTCTTTATTGGTATACTTTATCATCTGTCCTGCAAAAAAACACACGTCAACCTGTGTATTTGCAAGACGGATGATATCAAATGTAGAAATGCTGCTTCTGGCAGTCAGGAAAGGATGAGGCCGTCGGGTGTATTCACCCTTTATTCAGCATAATGCAGGTTATTAAAGTGCAAATGTGGCTAATACATGACCTGTGGAATAATAAGGCTGTGTAAAGTATTAAACTATTTACAATATCAATTGCATCACATCTGAACACTACTACAAATGTGTTTATGACAAGTTCTGTTACAATATATTCTGTAATACAGTTAGCAGGCAAAGTTAATTACAAACTGCACTAAAAAAATCGATCTACTGACAACCTAGCAATTCTATTCAGCAGCTAAACCTGACTTTAGTGGGCCCAATCCAAACTGGTTCTCATGCCCAGATTTGGCAATGTGCCTCACACATTTGGTCCAGCTTTCCGTGTGATGGCTCTGGGTTGGGTTTTTGAATGGAGCGAACAGCACCAAAGAACAACCGACCATATCATTGAAATAGCAATGTTCTCTCCTAACCTGTTCCCTGAGTTTTAGTCGTAACTCCATGACTCATACACTTTACAGAGCCACCGAGTGACTCTTGTTGCTATTCATTTAATTTAGTGCTATTATGAATACACACTTTAAATGAACTCTGTTCCTCGTTTCTCTGCAGCATTTCTGTGCTTTGGCAAAATAAAAACACTGAGCAGCAGCTGCAGTGGAATTAAACTTGTATTATGCCAGCTAACATTCACCAAGTCTTTAAATTGTTTCTCTTCCTCTTTGATCCAGAGGACAAACATTGCTTCATGTTGCATACTTGTTGGAAAATAAAAAAAAATGCTAAACTGGATATAGAGAAATCTTCTGACCAGCAGATACTTCATTATCTATCCATATATTTCTTTTTCTGTATTTATTGTTTATTTTATATTAATGTTTAATATTTGTTTGTTCGTTTGTTTATGTATGCACCTTTCATCAAGGCAAATTCCACATAAGTGTACTTGTTGTGGCAATAAAACCTTTTCTGATTTTGATTAGCAGGGTTTGTTGGGTAGAAACTAGTGCTGTCAGTTAAACACGTTATTAACGGCGTTAACGCAAACCCATTTTAACGGCGTACATTTTTTTATCGCGAGATTAACGTTTTTTTTGGCCTAGCAAACTTTGTAGTTTTTTCACATGCTGTTGCAACAACTAGTAACGTTAGAAAAACTACAACACCACACCGGATCTAGCTAGACCGGAAACTAAACAACAGGCACGCCACATACTTGTTTGGGCTTGGAGCTGGCCAAAGTGTAGTAGGTGTCGGTACACGATCCGTGCCACCTGCACGATCCGTTCTGCTCATGCGCTGTTGTACGAGGATTTACGATCTGTTCCACGCTAGCCTCCACTGGGAAGCTAACGTTAGTTTAGCTAACAGCTAATTCGGCTAATAGCTAGATTCAGTCTAAAATAACGTTAAGTCAAACTTAATGGGAAAAGCAGGCTACAGCTAAATTAAGACTTTACAGTAATAACAACAAATACAAGTATTGAGTGATTATATTTTAAATGAGCACAAGTAGAACTGATGTAACAGCTGTTATATATGTTAACGTTTATTTTCGAGTTTTATTTTGAGGGTCTTTTAAAGTTTACATGCTGTCTCAGCTAGCGGTTAGCCGAATTAGCTGTTAGCTAAACTAACGTTAGCTTGCCTGTGGAGGCTAATGGCAGACCGCTACAATCAGATAGCGGTTAGCTGAATTTGCCATTACCTAAACTAACGTTAGCTTGCTTATGGAGGCTAAACGGCAGACCGCCATAATCACCTAGAGGTCAGCCAAATTAGCTGTTAGCTAAACTAACGTTAGCTTCCCAGTGGAGGCTAGCCTGGAACAGATCGGGCAGTGCCATAAATCCTTGTACAACATTCGCGCATGCGCAGAATGGATCGTGCAGGCAGCACGGATCGTGTACCGACAGTAGGCTAACGTTACGTTTTGAGTGGAAGGCGAGCGCGAGACGCCGAAATGGATGCCAATAAGATTCTGAATGGAACGTTTACTTTTAAACTACACAACTACACAAGAACAAACCTACAGCAGCCATAGCTAAGTGGATGGCTACTGCATGTTGGCCTTTGCCATGTTTATAAGAGCATTACAATGAGAAAAAATAATGGGACAAAAAGAAATCAAGGGACATTTAGAATAGATAAAAATGTGCACTTAATTGCGATTAATTGCGAGTTAACTATGACATTGATGCGATTAATCGCGATTAAATATGTTAATCGTTTGACAGCACTAGTAGAAAGAAAATAGTTCCTACATGAAACTGCTCACAACCAGGCCTGTAGATTTTGTTGAGTAACAGGGCCGTGAGTTTAGTTAAGCGACATTGCTAGTTTTTCAAATGTATTGTTTTGGCACTTTGAGCACCAAGCAAGCCGAGTGCCATCTAGTTCCATTATATTGGACACAAGGCAGACCTCTAAAGCCAATCTCTTCAACATTGGGCAACTCTCACCAAAACAATCTAATGTTACATTGATAAATAGCACAACACGTATGAGGATAAATACATTTTTGGGGGTCACTTTAATGCTGTAAACACCATTGAGATTATTACCTTTTAAATTGAGATGGCGGTTTGCTAGCAAACAGTTGCCTATTTACTCATCCAGCTGATACAGATTAACATGATCATTTGGAGGATCTGAGGAATTAAAGTCCAATATACACTCTCCTTGTTTGGTCTTCACTAATTATTGTGAGAAATACCTCTTTAGCTGCTAAAAGCCTTTGAACAAAGTGGCATGTTTGTCTGTTGTTTGTTTCCAAGCAGGTACTGGAATGCGGGTTTAAATGCTTTTTTTGCTGAAGAAAGCTGCCTGCTGCGGTGAGAGTGAATCGAAACAGTAAAGTTGTGTGCCAGAAAAACAAAACAACAAGCTGACACTATGAAGCTCTGTAGAGCTGGGGGGAACTTCAGAGTCAGGTAATATTTTCCCTATAGGCTCATCACTACCACAAGTCAGTGTTGCATTGTTAATATAAAAATAGTGGTTATAGCTGCTTTAAAGTTCAGCCAGCAACAATATCTACTCTCCTCCATCATAGTTGCTGCTGATAGCTTTCCCTTAAGACTTCTAACTGTTGAAAATGGTTGTTCTAAATAAAAGAATCCCCCTCTTAAAAGTTAAATGTTATTGGTTATTTCTAATATCACTAAATATCTAAAACAATAGTGACCACCAATGAGAGAGCTCCCCGACAGCTCAGCAATACAGAAGAGAATGGGGTGGTGTTGGGAAGGGTTATTTTGACTTGTAAAACCATATACAATGACACATGCTTCACATAGGCTATTTGATTGTGATTTACCTCAAGACCTATCTAATGGTCCTGACAGTTCCCCTCTGGCAATAGTCATTAGTACTTACCACTAGATATAGCTGCAGTATGTTTAATATACTTTGTAAGTCCAGCGTCAATCAGTGCACTTGTGGCAGCACCATGCAGTGCAGCCTTTGGAAATGTAGACAGTACTATTACAAATGAGCACAACGTATCAGTCCAACCCTATAGTGTGTGTGTGTGTGTGTGTGTGTGTGTGTGTGTGTGTGTGTGTGTGTGTGTGTGTATGTGTGTGTGTGTGTGTGTGTGTGTGTGTGTGTGTGTGTGGGGAGGGAGGGTCAGGAGTTAATAAATTGTCAGTGAGCTAAGCTCCTCAGAGAGTATTTCTATTTTTTTTTTTACCAATGAAGCATCTCTGCACCACTTAGCTCAGCTCAGAGAGAGAGAGAGAGAGAGAGTGAGAGAGCAACAGAGAGACATCATTCCACAGCTGGTTGACAGATGGCTAGAGCTGACACACACATGCATGACCTTTTTCTCATCTACGGTGTATATGTAGCTAACAGGCTACAGCTAAGACAGCAGCTAACAACAAACACTGTTTGGTTAGAAACATGTCTGCTTACCACTGATTGGCTCCAAACATTTTGTGTCCATTGGCCCGTCTCAGCTCAACTCAAACCGGCTGATGGTGGCCAAGTTGCCAGTGGCTGGTTTTAGAACGTAAGGGACGTCACCTGTTTCAACAGCCAATTTCAGCTTGTAAAGTCAGCTACAAACTATAGAAATAAAATGATCCATAACTGGCATTTTAAACTCCGGTCAATTTGGGAAACATCCTCCGAGCTAGAACCGACAATCAAATTATATTTATATCAAATTTTTAGAGTAAAATTCTCATCACACACTCAACAGCCATTTTAATTCCAGAGCTCGCCTCCCTACGTGCACATATTCCACTAAAACAAGTTCCTTCCCAACATACCTGCTTCTGGCGATTAGCACCATCAAAGACAATTGTGATTGGTTTAAAGAAATGCCAATAAACCAGAGGATGTTTTTCATCCCATCCCAGAATACTGTGTGCACTAGACACTCTGACAATGCAAGACTAACCAAAACTTTATAGTTTGCACTCCAAGGGCTAATTAGTGCACAATGTGTGGTGTAGTTCCTCTGACTTCACAGCTAGAGATGCAGTTGTAACACTGTTGGAAGCAGTGCTGGATTAGGAGGAATACTGTATTTTGGTTGGTTGGCTTCAGCCATGAGCAGTCACATCAGCTCTGTAAGTGTATGGATGCCACAAGTCACTGTTTATGTGATGGAAAAGAACAGTCTGGAGTGGATCTGCCAGAAAAACTTTTCCCAAGAGGGAACTAGGACTTATTCAGCTTATCCTACTTAGCACTCCCTCTGGCCTGAAGCCTGTGTGTTATGTTAACTTCAAGTGCAGTGCTTTTCTGCTGCACGTATTTTTCAGTGTTTGCGTGTATTTCTGACTTTCATTTCTTTCACTCATTTTGCTGTCATGCAGTGTGATTATTATTTTGCAGCAGGTTGTCTTTCATTGTGATATTCAATTTCAATTTGTTATGTTGAGGAATGTTTTTTTTAGAACAATATAGAACAATCAAAGCAAAAAATTATATTTGTTATAAAGAATCCTTCCTTGTCTCCCTTCTCTAGTGTGTTTCTCAGTCTCATCACAAGACTTTTTTTTGTTCATTCACATAATGCTCAGTGCTCACCTCGTTCAATTTCCTCCTTCCTTCCTGTGTCTGTGATGAAAACATAAGCTAGCAGCTCTCTGCTGTCCTGGAGCAGCACTAGCAGCAGTAAATCTATCAGTAGACGGACACAGGGAGACAGGGAGAACTAACAGTGATCGTGTCCTTGTGTGTCTTCCGAACTAATAAATCATCATTTCGCTCGAGCTGCGTGGCTCTGCCAGCTGCTGCTGAGTGTTGTACAACATCTGACAAGAGGTGAGCCATGGACAGCGCTAGTCTGGACAACAATGTGGATAACAGCTGCCTAGAAGGGTCTGAAACAAAACACTCATTCAGTTTCTGTAATCCATCCGCTGATCATTATCTTTGAAAAATTAAATCAGAAATTGTAGCAATGCTTATTTCTAGGAAAGGAAGCAAGTAAAAAGGCCCAGTTGCTTGTTTGATGATAGTTACTCGCTGTGCATGTATGTGCATGGTTCAGCTCAATGTCTGTGCTCATTAGCTCCACATCATCTTGTTGCATTAAGGTTGGTAACTATATGTTGATTCATGTTGTGCTTGAGTGAAATACGCATCCATCATGGCAAAGCTCCTGACACTCCTGTGTCTAGATAAGGCAACTCATTTGTGGAGATTGAGTACATTTCAATGCTTAGAAACATTTTTTCTGCAGTTGTATTTTACTTGAAGATTTCCATTATATTTCACTACATTTTAAAGGGGTATGTGATGCCTATTACTCAAGCGCGTAACTGTGGGTTCAACATTGGGGGGTTGAGATTGACATTTTGTGCATCAAACATTTAAAGGTGCCCTGCCACACATATTTCAGTACTTTATGGTAATGTCTACATTTCTACCATGGACTCTGTAACATTTCTTATGGAAAAAAATGCCTTGGTTACCTTGTTTCAAGCCATTCTAGCGTGGTATAGAAAGCCTGCAGGAAGACTCAGCTCGATTTGTGCCAGTTCTCATTAATATTCAACGAGTTAAGCTGCTTGACTCTGATTGGCTAACAGCTAGCCAATGAGAGCCTGGCTATCAGCATCCTTTACCCAGAGCAACTGGGCGAGCTCATGAATAGTGATGAGCTCAGGCAACACCACGTCAGACTGACCAGCTTTTGTAATTGGTCTGATTTCTCTGCTTATTTCTTTTCAGTGGCTAGAGCTGACAGAGGAGGTAGCAGTTCATTTTCACATTCACGACATAACACAAACACATATGGACCTAACATATTTCAAAAAATGCAAGTAAAAACGGTTTTGTGTGGCAGGGCACCTTTAATTTGCTGCATTCTGGTGAATTGTTCTGCAACAATTTGTGCCTTTTCTGAATCAATGTATGGTGCAAGCAAATGTCTTTATTTATGGAAAGGAAATTATAATAGGTTTTTGGGGTGGGTTGCACTGGCCCCTGTAAATTATGCCTATGTTATTACTCCACTATTCCATTGAGATGTTATTGCTTTTTTCATTACTGTAATTAGTTTGTTGTACCCCAAGCTGACAAAAACCAATGTATGGAAAGTCTTGCAAAAGGACTTAACGAGTCTTCCCTCAGGTCAGACTGTGTTCGAAGCTGTTAAAGTTTTTCCCATGATATGCTTTATAGTTTATACCTTTTGTCTCTCTTCTCTTTGCTGTTCTCTGTCTCTCTTTCACTCACTCCTCCCCTCTATGCTTGCACTCCTTCTGTCTCTCATTCCTCCCTGTCGCCCCTTCTTAAAGTAATTGAACTTTGAAGGATTTTACAAGATTAGGACTCTCAGTGGGACTCCAGTAAAATATATGAAAAATGTGAAATTAGTTGAAAAATTTAAAACGCTGAAAACTAAACAGAAAAAGCAGGCTAAACATAAAAAAAGTCATATCAAGGTAGGCTATGCAAAATGGTCTCCACATTACAATTATTTGGCAGATGTTTTTGTCCGACGAGACTTACATTGTCATTTCCCTGTCTACAGAAGATATAGGCCTGTGTGCATGAAATACCTACATGAAATATGCAAATGATTCTGTAGGAAGATAAAGCATTGTCAAGGACATTATTTCTTTTTTCCATAATTGGAAAACTTAACCCAGTAGGTCTATACACAGAAACACACCGGCCCATATGTGTCGAGCTCAATTGATGGCTGACAGTGGCAAAGTACTTCCATAGTTTTTTGTCATTTCATGTAGTGTTTTACAAGAATTTCAGCTTCATCCAAATACTTCAGCCTGCAGGAACTACTGGCAAATATGTTAATTAAATTAGCACTGAAGCATGGCCTGGCAAAAGTACAGCTAAAAATCAATGGCAGACACAATGGTTCCTAGAAGTAAAAATGTCTACAATGGACGAATATGTACCTATATCAAATAATACATACCACTAACAGTATGTAGTTCTCTTGGTCATTTGAGAACTCCATTTTTGAAATGTGTGCATATTAATTAGTTTGTTAAGCCTTATTATAAGCCTTATTATAAGTATGCAGAACCATCTAGATTTGTTTACCATGACAGGACAGTTTGTACTGATACCATAGCTTGTCAGTGAATCAGATCAGATTCAGATTCATTTTTATTGTCATTAAGCAGATTACAAGGACAGAGCTAATGAAAAGCAATTTAATTAAATGCAAATAAGGAGTCACCTTTGTTCTGTTTTGCCACATAGAAATTTGAGGCCCCTCACCATAGTTAGGATTGCAGTTACTTGACAAAACACAAATTTAAAAACAGCAATAACAACAGAAAAAGTATACAGGCACAGGAATCCTTTGGAAAGGCCCGCATATGGTGGTAACAATTTGATTTACCGTCCTTCCAATGACCGGAGGAGGACGGTGGGAATGTGTGGCGGAGAAACTAGCCACACATTACAGAAAAGGCAGAACATTTTATATCCAAAGGTTTGCATGTTTAGAAATCAGCTCCACCTTACTCCTCTATTATCATCATCATCATCATCATCATCATCATCATCATCATCATCATCATCATCATTTATACCCATACGTTCTCTGTCAGATGGAAAATGTGTCTTTGCAGTTTAAGATCCATTAATACTGAAATATTATTCATCAGAGATACAGGTAGGCTACTAATTCATAACTAGTGAATCTGCCTGAATACCTATCTACAATTTTACTCTACATTATATGTAATTACAGTTTTTTTCAATTGCTTAAGCACTATTTTGAAAGCAGGGACCGGTTTTTCAGAACACTACACACAATTAGCACATCCACACACACAATCAGCAGAACACCTCAGACCCTTTATAAAAAATAAAAAAAACATATTTTGTTAGCATGTAAAACACATGGTTTCATATGACTTAATTCTGTTTGAACCAGTTACACACTGCTGTTGCTAACCTAAAACACTTTTAGCAATTCTACTTCTCAGTGATTAGAGTACTGTAAATGAAGTACACAGAGGAAGTGCAAATATACAGTAAGTTCACCAAACACTACACAAGACCAATGCTGCAGACAGAGGAAAATATAATTTATTTCTCTCCATATACCCAAATCAATCAACATGTCAACATTGAGAATCACAACAACATGTCCCAGTTTTCATACAGCTACTAAAGTAGTGTGCATAACACTGTTAGCTTAGCAAACAAAAGACCCACATAAAATAATGTCTCAAGGTTACAATTACAGTAAAAAGGTCTGAAAAGACTTACCTGCTGCATTTTATAGTGCTTAAACCTGAGTGGTGGGTCTACAGTTAAGCAATCGTGTGTTTGTGCACCTGATGGCTGTGTTCCACAGATTGCTCATAGGTGTGGTCATTTGACAGTCAATGCTTTGGAATTGCAAGGAAGTGACATCATGATATACTTCTGTGTCTAATGTATACAAGTGTGTTTTGTGTTTTGCAAATCACTGTGTGTATTGTTTTGCAAAAAGTGTGAGGCTGACATTGTGCTTATAGTACATCTGGGCCAATGTTTGCTCCTTGAGTTTAAAGTGCCCATATTATGAAAAAATCACTTTTTCTGTGATTTGGGGTGTTATTTTGTGTCTCTGGTGCTTCCACACGCATACAAACTTTGAAAAAAAAAAACCATCCATGCTGTTTTGAGTGAGACACGGTTTCTGAATGTGTCGTGCCTTCAGTCTCCGGGGGGAGCTGGTCAAAATCGGCAGGGCTTTTTACGTCACTAGCCGAGACGAGGGGCCTAGGGGGCTAACCGTTAGCATGCTAGCGCTAGCATGCTAGCTCGTTCTCAATGGCAAAACACTGCTACAACACACACAAATTCACCCTAATCTACAAAATAAACTGTATAGAACTGCTTCCATGTCCCTGTTCTGCAGGTATTCCACACAAAGTTGGAAGTGAGCCCTCGTTTAGAAGAAGTCTTCCGGCTAATCCTGCCTCGTACTACTGAAGTTGGAGAAACAAACAGCTAGCTAGATGATGTAATCCTTACCTAGCTACTGAGCATGTGGTCTTACCTAGCTACTGAGCATGTGATCTTACCTAGCTACTGAGCATGTGATCTTACCTAGCTACTGAGCATGTGGTCTTACCTAGCTACTGAGCATGTGATCTTACCTAGCTACTGAGCATGTGATCTTACCTAGCTACTGAGCATGTGGTCTTACCTAGCTACTGAGCATGTGATCTTACCTAGCTACTGAGCATGTGGTCTTACCTAGCTACTGAGCATGTGGTCTTACCTAGCTACTGAGCATGTGATCTTACCTAGCTACTGAGCATGTGGTCTTACCTAGCTACTGAGCGTGTGCGACTGCCAACAAAGATGTTCCAGCAGTGAGAGGTCTCACTCTGGAGCTAAAACAGAGACCTGAACACAGGGTGAAAAGAGGAGCTGCAGCAATGTGCAGTACAACAAAAATATGGTGTTTTTTGAAAATTAAACCATGTAAACCTATTCTGATACAATCTCAAATTACAATTATGAACCTGAAAATAAGCAGAATATGGCCACTTTCAGGTTTTTATAATTGTGTAATACTTGGCAAAAACTGGAAGATATATTGCACAACGCTTAATATGTTATTTTGGAATTAGTCTCGCTTTGCCAGACCTTAGTCCACACAGTATTCCGGGATGGGAGAAAAACGTGCTCTGGTTTATTGGCATTTCTATAAACCAATCACAATCGTCTTGGGAGGTGCTAATCTACGGTGGCCGACAGGTCAAACGCACTGTTTTCGGAGTTTGTGTGCTTTTCTTTTTGCATAATTTCTGTATTTTAGGAGCGTTTGTGTATTTGGTTGTGTTGTGTGTATTTGCAGCGTGTTTGCTAAATGCTGCGCATGTGTTGTCAAATTAATGAAGATGTTTTCTTAATTTGCTTGTGTTTTGTCTATTTGCGTGTGTTTCATTAAGTTGCAGTGCGTCGGCCACTGTACTAAGCGCCGGGCGGAGCCACTGCAAAATAGTCATGCGAGAGGAAACTCAGATTGGACAGATAGTCTAGCTAGCTGTCTGGATTTACCCTGCAGAGATCTGAGGAGCAGTTAGCCATAGTCCTCATAGATCCACCAGAGTTTAGAATACCAACACAAAGAAAACTGAAGGAAACGGAAATCGGCGAAAATACATGCATCCGTCGGATTTTCCTGCGGCACCGGAGCAACCCCAGAAGTGGAAGGTCGTGGATATAGACTATTTTTGAATAGTCTTAGAACAATTTTGTCATTTATATCACCAAAATCAAAGCAACTTCCCCTGCAGCACAAAAAGGTGTTTCTTATCTGATCACAAGACCAGTGTGTTCTCCCAATGAAAGCCATCTGGGGAAAACACTCAAGCATGTTGTTGTTTATCTGCTGCATGCAATAAAAAAGGAAAATTATCGCATGAAGGAAAAGAACTCCATAGTCTAATAAGTCTTCCATAGATATCAGATTTCACCTGTAAATTGGCAGTTTTAAGGACATCTCACAAAGAAAGACACACAAGGCACAGCTAGAGTATATATACATGCATGAATGTATACATCTTGAAGCTATTGAATTATTTTGGGAGAAAGTGGGCTTGTTGTTGAATTTAGGTGAATTTAAAATGAGCTCATGTCTATAACTTTCTATCTTTGAAATAATATTGAAAAACTAAATGTGTTTGCCGTCATTTAGTCTGCCAGGGTTTCCAACACACGCTCCAAATGTGGTTCCAGCCTTGCAACGAATGAGTTTTAACCTCGAGAGGATGAACACATATACAGTAACCTGTGATATTTAATAAGACGGGACAATTAATAAAGGGAAGTTGGCAATGCTACTGACATAAACAGCCTTCCTTTATCTTATCACTAGCATTTTCTTGCAGGTATTTTGACTGGTTGTAAACTTAATATGTAGAAAAATAAGACAGTATGGGATCCTGTATATGTTTCATTTGATATCACTACTTCCTAGGGGTGGGGGTAAAAAAAAAATCGATACAGCATAGTATCTATTGATACACACATGCCAAGTATTGATCTTTTATTATATATGTGCTGGTCAGATTGTCTGCTTGACAATCCCATTTTGCAGCAATACAATTGAAGTGAGATGAGCAAACAGAGAAATGTATCATTTTAGATAAAACTTTAATTCAAAAGTTTACTTTTGGGAACATCATTTGAAATTGGGAAACAGTTGAAGTTGGAAAAAAGGTAATAAATTGAAATATATATGTTTAAAATCCCAATAATATCGTATTGTGACATAAATATCGTGATGATATCGTTTTGTGAGGCCTGTGGTGATTCCCACCCCTACTCTTTACAAGTATATTGTACATTGGACCTGTGCCCTATAAGAAGTGAAGTGTATAGGCTTTGTTATCTATTTTTAACATAACATAAAAAAACATCTTCAAGGGTCTTTGTATATTGTTTCATGCAGTTTTAAAGCTTTTCCGTCACAAGTTACCCTAACTACAAATACAGTGGTCAGAATCATCATACTAACACTGTTACTAATCATGAGACCGATATAACATGAGAAAATGGTCTCGTAATGAAAGTAAAAGTTTAGCAGTAAAAGCTGGGCCTGCAGCAGGCTGACAGCAGCGCTGTGAAATGACAGAGAGAAACAAGAGCAGCAGGCAGGGAGACAGAAAGCAGAAATGGTGTAAATCCTCCTGTGTTTGGAGGTGGTGGTTTCTGTGGGTTTTGATGGCTCTGTTTCAAGGGCTTTAGCTTTGATTTAGCTCACAGTGACAGAAGTAGCAGTTGTGAGGCCAAAGGTGTATTTAAAGCCTGTGAGAAATGCCTTTTAACCTAACATGGAATTTTATACGACAATATATAATACTATTTCACTCTGAGTTTGACTTGAAAATACACAATGGGTCAGTTTTACAATTCTAAAGTGATAATCTGTGAGATATTTTGTTCCAATTATAGGGCAAAGAGCTGTTTGCTGTAGTGTTTCTGTACTGCATTTCCCAGAAACCATCTGCCAGTCAGACTGCATGAGAGATAGTGTGACATCGTTATTTAGACTGTTGACACAGCTTGAGTTTCTTCTCTTCATCTGCATAGCCATGCTTACTGTCACTCTTCATGCTAACTGTGCTCTTTAGAGTAACACTGTGTGACTTTTGGTAAATAGCACCAACTGTGGCCACAACTAATTGGCATTAACAAATGATAAAGGTATTGTATTGGATGATAAGGGTGCATTTTATTGCTTATTAATTTAGCTTTTCACTTATTAGGAAGAATAATTTCCTTCAAAAGTCCCACTTTAAGCTATGAACAAAAAACTTAAACTGGAAACGTAAAGTGCAGAAATGAAACATTAAACAATTAAATTAATTCTTGTGGTATTCATGTAAAGCCATATTGGGTTCATTTGCTCCCACTGATTTTTAATGGAGGAAGTTGATTCTACATATTTTGAAATAGCTCCTGTTTCTCTTTTAATTTTCCATAATCATCACCACATGTTCCTCTTACTAAATGGCATTACGTGGTATTATGTAGTTAATGTTCTTTTCATGCTAATAGATGCTTTTACATCAGCTACATTAAGCCCTTGCCTTTGCCTTAGTTTGATATCTGTGCTGTAAACCTGCCTTGCTGTCAGCTGTCACCTCATCTCGCCATCCCCAGTCTGTCCTAACGCACTGCCATGTTTTTGGCTAATTTAAGCACATTCACAGCAATTTTATTAATGTGCAAGGCCCCTGTTAAATAAATGAATGAAATCAAAGTGAACTATGACACTGCATTAACAGTATTTATTCATAAGGTGCAATAACAGTATCTATTTTTCTTAAATGTACTGTTTTTTATATGCTGTCATTCAATATGTGCAATATTAATATTTATGATGCTGCCAAACTCCTTATTTTAGTGTTATATTTTAATGTTAAAATAAATGTAGCATTAGTATTTTTTTACTTTTGTTTTTAGTGAAAGCAGTATTGGAACAGAATTCCGTTCATATGTGCATTCTGTATGTACAGTTGAATGACAATAAAAATCTATCTATCTATCTATCTATAAACAGAGTAAAAAAATTGTATTTTTGCTTTTTTAAATTTTATTTTTTTTAAACACATTCTCGTCTTACTCAAACCAAGCCTTGTGGCCCCACACAGCTTGAGAAATCTTCAGTTCAAGAAAAGGGCATTACAGTGTGCTTCATAAGCCCAATTTTGGCTATTTTTGACTCTCTTTTTTAATTACTCTGTATTTACAGTTTTTCTCAGTCACTTTGGTGCATTTCTCACATCACTATTTACATTTGCACAACAGTTAATGCAGTTCTCAAAACAATTAGTACAAACTGCAAAACCTAGTTGATATCCTGCAAAAGCGTGTCACTTGCTCAAAATGGATAGCTCATTCCTCAAAAGCAAGTATTCGTGTCAATGAAAGTGTCAGTGTCATCAAGATGAAAAGTGCTGACACCATTGTTTATGAACAAGATAGTCAAATGGCTCTGTCATGTTTTCATTATGACAGTTTACTCTGTAAATGTTTTCCAATGCAAAAAAGTCAGATCTTGGTGACACTACCTGAAAATGCTCCTGACAGCATTATATACATTTGCACAGCCATTTGAAAAATACAGTAAAGTTACACATTACTGTATTTAGGGAGGTAAATGCGTACAAGACACTGTATGTTTCACATTTTTACTGCATATGGTCTTTGCAATTCTAATTTGCTCACAGCATTGTGCAAAAGAAAAAATACACCCTTATTTATAACAAAAATAAACTCCCTTTGGGTATAGCTGTGCACAACGGTAAACAATATTGCAGTACATATTTGAACTGAACATATAACATACATAGTACTGTAATCATTCATGAACATCCAGACATTCCTCTCTGACTGGCCACATATTTTCATCTACATCACAGCAAATATCATCTCTTGCAAGGCAGCGAGGAAAGTATCTCCTCGAGTGGCGAATCCACCCTCTGCAGGACTCTGCTGTGATGTCATCACATGCTGCATCCATGGCCGCTAGCAGGGCCATTTGGGTATGTGGATGTCGGTCATATACCTTCCACCTCCAGGAAGAGAAAAACTCTATTATATGCTATTGGATTTAGGAATGGTGAGTAGGGAGGGAGATATTCCTCCAGCATCCTATTATGTGCTGCAAACCACTGTCTGACGACATCTGAGTGGTGAAAACGCACATTATCCAAAACAACAACGTGCTTGTTCAGATGGTCTCCAGTTAGACCCCTCTCATTCTCAGGGATTATGTCCCTGTAAAGAGTGTCTAAAAAAGTCAGCAGATGTTGTGTGTTGTATGGACCAAGACGGGGGATATGGGTGAGGACGCCGTTTTCTGAGATGGCGGCACACATAGTAATATTCCCTCCTCATTGGCCTGGGACATCAATGGTTGCTCTCTGTCCAATGTGATTCCTTCCACGTCTTCTACCTTTTGCCAGATTGAAACCTGCCTCATCAAGGTATATGAATGTGTGCAGCGGTTCCCTGGCCTCCAGCTCCAGTACATGCTTTATTACAGAAGAGGGAGTGAGAGAAGCTATAACAACTTTTCCTGTGTAACATAATGCATTTTGGACAACATATTGTACAGTATGCACTGTGAATACACATACACAGAACTGTCATGTAAGTGTAGTGCATGACACTACACAAAGTAAACAGTTTACAGCACTGAACATTAGAATATGCATAGAACACATACATGTTTTACCTGTACATACTGGTGACGTATATCCTTCACTCTGTCGCTGTTCCGTTCAAATGGCACATTGTACAATTGTTTCATGCGCATTTCATTCTTCCTGAGCACTCTGTTAATTGTAGCGACTGAAACAGATTCAATATTCCCAAAGACGTTGTCATCCTCTATAACAGCACTTTGTAGCTCTCTCAACCTTATGGCATTGTTTGCAATCACCATTGCACAAATGGCTTCCTCTTGTTGCTGAGTAAAAATGTGCCCTCTTCCACCTCTGCAAGGTTGTTTTGCAATCCTGTGTGATGCAGAGTAAAATTACAGTAAATATGTCAAATCTTTACTGTAACACTACTGTACACTACAATACACTAAATGTGTGATGCAGTAAAGCTGTACGTCTAAATGTAAAATGTACAGTGACAAGTTATTGTCCCACTGCAAGCTTCATGTATGACACAATGACAGTAGTGCAGTGCAGATTGTTTAGTGCTGATTTACTGTCCATTTATACACACCTGTTCTCCCGACGAAATGTTTGAATAATTGAATTTACAGTGGTTCTCCCAACATTTGGCTGCACCCTACGACCAGCCTCAGCCATTGTGAGGCCGTGATTGACAACATGATCCACAATTGTAGCCCTGATTTCATCAGGGATCCGCTTATGTACTTGGCCTCTTCTTCCTCTTCCCCTGTTTTGTCCCCTTCCCCTTCCTCCCCGCACCATCACCCCTCTTCCATGAGGCTGACCTTCCATTTCTGTGTCACAGTATTGTAGAAAAGGTACTGCTTGGTTCATACATGCTTGTAAAGTGGGGGTTTATGGGATTCAGCTCTGACAGTGATTGTAGAGAAGTGGCCTATCATTGGTTGCAACTAATGCTTCACACACTAGTTCAACATTTTTGTATGTAATGACTCAAGCAATGAAATGAGGACTATTAGTTTTATATGGAATGACTATTCAACATTTACAAGTATAGTTAATTTTGACTGACATGACATAAGCAAATGATAATGTTATAAAACAGCAGAGAGTTGTATGAAAACAATTGATGCATGTCCAAAAGCATTTGCAATTTGTTGGAAGGAATGAGAAACTGCTACTATGATGTGCACAAATGACTAAATGTTGTGGAGGTTGAACTAACTGTTGTGCATTTGTAAATAGTGATGTGAGAAATGCACCAAAGCGACTGAGAAAAACTGTAATGATTTAATTTAATATAGACTCACATTCACATTATTCCAGTGTATGAAATATAAAAACAGATTATCACTTGAAAAGTTTTGTCAGATGTATTCGGTATTCTTCTGTCATGAATGTGTAAGCTTTCCCCCTTATTTATGAAAAATATGCTCAGTTTAGTTATGTGATCAAGAGTTGTTGCTGATCTCTGATTTTTAAATCCACCATCCACCATTTATTCTAATCACACACACACACACACACACACACACGCACGCACGCACGCACGCACGCACACACACACACACACACACACACACACACACACACACACACACACACACACACACACACACACACATAAACGCACACATTGAAATCTCTGAAACCTTCTGTTAGTATTCATATAAAATGGCCACTAGTCATTCCTGGCTCACAGCAAGCGGCAATGTGATATCAATTAATTCTGCTTTTTTCCATGTTTTTTTCTTTTCTTCCCTCTGTAAATCCTTTTTTCTCTTGTGTCTTTAATTGTGTCAGCATCTCTCCCTCTCTGTCTGATGTCAATGCATACGGGTTAATATCCTCTCTGTCTCTCTCTGTCTTAATCCTCTCTTTTTTCATTTTAGTTTTTATTGATTCTCCATCTCTGCTTCATGTGGCTGTGCTTTTCATTTAGCTCGTAGCATTTTACTAGACTGCCTTCAGTGGTTGCTTGATGCTAAAAGGCTTGTGGACTAACCCAATTACAACATCCATTTACCAATACATGAGCTCTCACCAGGGACAAGTCCACCATGTCCTGTGTTCGGAGACTTTCCTGTCCTGAAAACTGCCCACATAAGTCGATGTTTTCAAGCAGCAATTACGACACATATACATGTTTATAGTGGTGGCGCCCTCTGGTGGCCGTAGTAATTATGAAGGGAGCAAAGCAGAAAGTAATGTGAGAATAAAAGCGCCTAACTCCACGTAAGGAGGCAGATTGGGGTGGTAGATGGGTCAATCAAATACAGGACTTTGACCCAAGAGACCGGGTTTATGGTCCGTTTTAAAATAAAAGTAAACGGCAAGTTTCTTTTTAACTTTATGGAACAAACAAAACAAATGGAGCCATGTTCTGCATCATTCGGCAGTGAAGTAACTTAAAAGTTAACTACTGTTTTTTTCAACCTGGACTATGTTTTTGTGTCTAAGTGACTGATGGGAATAACAATCTTTGACAATGGTCCAGTATTTAACAAGATTGCTGCAGTCGGCAGCGGCGCAAACAAGCTACAATGTAAGTTAATGGGGCAATTGTCCAGCTTGTATTTACCTTCACAAAAGTGCTCGTTTTGCCGCTGACAGGCTCAGATTAATATTCTAAGTGTCTGACAACATTATGGAAAGGATTTCTAAGGAGGTCGACCTTTCTGTTTAAGAGTTAGATCCTTTTTTTAAACATAAAAATATCCGCAAAATTGTGTTCGCTAAACCCACCAGACTCCATGTAAATAAACAGTCATTTTAGCATCTTAAAATACACTTCATTCAAAGTCGACAGAAACAAAATAAAACTATCAAAAGCAGTTTTGGGTCGTCTTGCCACTTTTACAACCATCACAACTCGAAATAAACACGTAGTTTACCGATTTACATGTGAAAATATGTTGCCTCTATACACGCTAAAAGTTTAGCTTTTTTAAATGGAGTCTGGTGGGTTTAGCGCTAGCGACTTCAGAGCTGTTTCTGGTTAAACAGAAAGGTCTCAAAGAGGTTTAAAAGGTCTATCTCTGTAGGGATCCTTTCCATAATGTTGTCAGACACTTAGAATATTAATCTGAGCCTGTCAGCGGCAAAACAAGCACTTTTGTGAAGGTAAATACAAGCTGGACAATTGCCCTATTAACTTACATTGTAGCTTGTTTCGGCGCTGCCGACTGCAGCGATCTTGTTAAATACTGGACCAATGTCAAAGATTGTTGTTCCCATCAGTCACTTACTTCAACTTTCCAGGTTGAAAAAAACAGTAGTTACCCTTTAACAAATGTACTGATTTGAACCCAAACCAATCTTTTTTTCTTCTTCTATAATTAACTAAGTAGTTCTGGTGCCTAAATGTAACCAAACTGCAACCGTTTCACAACGTTAACATGTTTAAAATCGTGACCGTTACGTTCTCTGGTTTAGATATGAGGATGGAAAACGCTCCTCTGGGTCGTATTATAGCAGTGGTTTTCAACCTTTTCGAGTCGTGATGCCCCAGAATAATGTCGAGAAACTGAGCTGCAAACCGGTGTAAACAGCTGTTTTAACACGCCTCCCCCTGCTGATTTTGAGTGATTTTTGCGAATGCTCTGATTGAGACATGTTAACAAATAATGCTTTGCTTTAATGGCAGTTTACGTTTAGCAGCTATAGCACCTAGCCTTGTCCAATGTGCTCCAGGCTCTGTGGATTTTTTATGCATTTGTGACAATTTCTCTCCCTCTGACCGCGCCTTCAGAGCCCTTTCTGTGTTCCAGGACCTCCTGATTTACAAATGAAGTTCTGAATATAACACATGAAATGTACCAAACACAGTAATGTAAAAACCATTCTCCAGTCTACAATATGTTATTTCATTATTTTTTTCCCCCCAACCATCTGGCGACCCCCAGAAATGATCTTGTGACCCCCCTTGGGGTTGAGAACCACTGTATTAGAGGGTAGGAATAAACAACCTATCGTAGTATGGTTTTGGAGGTCTTGTTGACCCAAACATCTTTACTTAAATGAAGTACAATTTAGTTCAACTTTGATTCTGGGGCCAAATGTACTCCAAATCCAAAGTATGGAGAATACTTTAAAATGCTCAAAATAAAAAATAAAAAAAATCAATGTATTGATGTTTTTAAACCATTAACATTTATCTGTATTTCTCTTTAAGTTTGTTCCAGGTAGCCATTTGAAGTGAAATATTCAAACCCAAGATTTTTATGGTTACACCACTCCATCATCTTGAATTGTACACACATGTCCAGGTGCTGAGTCCAAAAACTGTCATTGTGATTTCTGCCTCCCAAGGACTCGTCACACTAGAACACTCCCTTTAAACTTCATTTCATTTATTGCATTAGAAAAATTACGTTTCAAGTTCAAATTTCCTTTTCATCAGGTACATAAGCAAAGCGAGCGAAGAGAGCCTTCTACAGTATTCCTTGGGAAGCAGAAATGCCCAAATACAGTTTGACATATTTGGTATTTTTTGGAAACTTTGGGATCTCCTCTAGAATTTAAGGTGAAGTTCTGTGGGGTTAAAACCATGTTTGACTTTTCTATTCCACGTTTCTATTGACTGACGCACCAGTTAACAGAATGGGTTCAAAGTATTCAATATTAAATATGAATTGAAATCATCTGAATGAAATTGAAATTGAAATTAAATAATGATTTGTTAAAATGTATAAATATAAATCTAGGTGTTATTTCACATTGGGCACTGATTTGATTTGTTGTGGAGATATGAGTGTGACGTATGTCCTATGCAATTAATATTTATTTTTTATTTATGCATTTAATTCTCGGCCTCCTTTTTATTTAAATCATTTTCATTTATTTTGTAAAATTTGTAAAATGGTATTTAATATGTGAATTCACATAACTGAAAGAAAATATAGAGTAGAAAAATATGACTTTAAAAGTTTAGGCTATCTTTGTTCTTACTATTATTACATAAAAATAAAGTTTTTTTTTAAGTCTTTGTACAAAAGCAATAATAATGTAATGTGTCATAATAATAACGCTATGTGTATGTATTATTATTACTAGCAGCAAAGGTAATAGTCAGTATGGATGAGTGTTGGTAGTAACCGTAGTAACAGTAGGAGTAGTACCTGTAGTGTCAGCGGGGTGTGTTAGCAGGCGCACTGTGTGAACCGGCCTGCAGTGTGTGTGTGTGTGTGTGTGTGTGTGTGTGTGTGTGTGTGTGTGTGTGTGTGTGTGTGTGTGTGTGTGTGTGTGTTGCAGTGTCAGCAGCAGTGGCTGATCATGCTGATGAAGTGCAGAGGCTCTAGGGCTCAGGAGGCCATCCATCATCTCCATCAAGCTTAAGTGAGGCTCTCTGGACTAGGACGCCACCAGACGACGACCCAGGCCACAGGTCTGAGCTGGACTAAATAAACACCAGCCCCTTCATCATCATCATCATCATCATCATTATCATCACCCTCCTGAGAGCCAACTTGGGTCAGCAGCAGCAGCAGAGACTGAGCTGGTGGGTTACATGGTGTTGTATGTTCATTATTTTCTTTCTTTTTTTCAATAGCACATAACATTACATATTAATACATTCATTTTGAAAATCCCATATTCACTCTACCACATCATAAGCTCTGGCAACTGTACATGAGGTTGACAGTAATTCTACATCCTGGGAACATTCATGGCGTCGAAGTTCCTCACATCCATGCTAACACACGATAGAAAATTGGATTTTTAACTACAGGCCACTTCAGTACCTTATTCAACACAAACATACATTTGGAGAGTAAACGATTTAAAAAAAGAAAAGTATCAATTCTGCTTGAGGTCCAATAGATGTTATAACTGATAAGATGTGGTTGATTGACACATAATGAATAGTGAATTAATAAGCATGAAATATCATAAAAATGTAAATTCTCGCCTTTTCTATCACAAGTGTGCTTTAACAGTTTAAATTACAGTCACTGGGTTCAGCTCAGATCTGATCACCGAAAAATACATACATTTGTAGAATACAAATCAAGATGGCAATTTTTACAGCTGGTCTTGATTCACTAACTTCATGAAATCATTTTCTGGCACATCCCTGAAAGAGAAGCTCACAGTGGCTGTCATTTTTTCACACATATAATCCCAGTGTACACCTTGTATATATAGCATAATCTTTGTAGTTAGAGCAGTGAGTTGAGTTACTTTTCTCAATGGTGCTAAACTGATCAATTGACAGAAAGTGTATTTATATCATTTTTGGAAATTGTTCAATTATTTAAGGAAGTTAAGTATTTATATTAAGTATTAAGTATTTATATTGTCACATTATCGGACTGTTGGACAAAAGACATTGTTAGTTTATCTGATTAAGGCAGATTACTTAAAAGTTCGGTTAAAAAAAAAACTACATCGCATGAACAGCAATATATAAAGTGAATGTGGACTTTATATTATATATATATATATATATATATATATATATATATATATATATATATATATATATATATTCATTATTATTATATTGTACTTATGTATACTTTATATAGATACTAACACTGCTGCTACTATTTCATTCTTTCTTTTAGCAAGTCAGGTCTGTTTTCATTGCAGATATATAGTCAAATACACACAAGATTAAAAGAAAGTGTAACTTTGTGGAACTTTTACCTCCGTCGGAGAATGTGACTGTGTGTGTGTGTGTGTGTGTGTGTTTGTGTACATGTGTGTATGGATAGGTCGTGTAGCTCTGCTCCCTTTTCATTTGCAGTATATATAAAACACCACCACCCAGGAATAGGTCACACACACACACACACACACACACACACACACACACACACACACACACACACACACACACACACACACACACACACACACACACACACACACACACACACACACACACACACACGTCAAGTGTCAAAGGTCATATTGTGTCTGAAGAGGATTTACTCTTTTGGCTGTTTGATCTCAAACATGCACACAAACACATTCATGCATGCTGGCACGCACACACGCACTCGCGCACTTACTCACTCACTCACTCACACACACACACACACACACACACACAAACACACACACACACACACACACACACACACACACACACACACACACACACACAGCTGTTGGATGACCTGGATTCCTATCTGTTATTCTGTCTTTTATTAAAAAGAGATGTGGTTGGGTCTGATAATGTGGTTGCTGTAGATAGATCACCATGTACTTGTTTGTTTTTGTGAAACTTCTTGTATTATCAGATTTTATTAACATTTAAGGGGAGACACCCCAGGTAGAACCATCATTTATCAATTTGGAGTTTTTGGGCTATTTAGCTTCCATAGCATGTCTTCTTTCAGACTATAGGAGGGGAGGGGGCAACATCCAAAATACACATTTAGGTGTTTATTTTACCACTCTTTACCTATTTGCACCTGCAAATTTCTCCTAAATTCACCAAAGTTAGACAATGCCTCATTTGCATATTGCAAAAAATAACATTTCAGAAAACTTGTAATACAAATAAAATCAACTGGGGAAGTTTCATGGTGATATTTATTCATCTGTAATATCTTGCAAAATGTCTGATATTTTATAATCCATATCTTTAAAGGCCATTTTCTCAAAATGGGTTTTTCTCAGACTCTGAGTCAGAAATCTCCACTTCAGTAGCACTTACATACACCAAACTTTCCAGATACATTCCTATCTATATCCTGAAGGTTTCGACGAAGGGGCTTGTCCAGATATCATTCATAGCCTGATTAATGTAACATTTTATATCTAAAAACTGGCGAAAATGGATTTTTTTATGGCTGTTGACACCATATTCTGATTTACGGAGTGATAAAAGGAGATATCCATAATTCCCTCTCTAAAACCCTTATGACTCTAATATGTCAACAAAATAAAAGAAGCATTTTGAACCTGGCTTTATCCAATGTTCAGGTCTCTTTTCTGGAAATGTATGCAAATTAGCGCATATTTGACTAGATAAAGCATAACTTCCATGTTTAAACATATCATTTCAGAAAACCTGAAATAGTTTTTTTTTCTTATTTTAATTCCAAAGGCCAAGGGAACATTATCAGGATGCGTAGTATCCTGGATCCATGAAATATCTGGCCTTTAAAAATAAAAATCTGCCTGCCTCTATGGGAATTTACAGGGGTGTACTTACTTATGCCCCCTGTATTTTAAAGAAGAACATTTATTTATTTACGATACATTATTCATTCATAAAGAACATTTTCCAACAATTTCCAGAACTACATTTTTATACCTCAAGCTGTCAAACTGCAGGAGATTGAAACATGTCAGCAAAATCAAGCCTAGATTTAATGAGTCAGATATTTGGAACAATGTCTCAGTACATTTTGTCATAAAGTGCTCTAGTAACTACAAAGAAGAAGAAAACACACAACAGGAAGTGGATTTCCTTCATAATTTAAAGAAAACAAGTATAAGTTATAGAACTAAATCAGTGTACATCATCAGCAATAATCAATCTTCAATTTTATTAATGTTCTGAGTTCAGCCATGGTCAGATTTAAAATCTAATGACTCCTCATTACAGACTCTTAGAACAGAATTTACTTGGATAGAAAACAAATCAAATAAATAAATACATGTTGGTTGGTATTGCAACTAGATATCTAGGATATGATATAAACCCTTAGTTATAAAAAGGTTGGTTTGTTTTTTTTAAAAACGGCTTCACTGTGTAATCCTGTCTGTTCCTATGGTTACATTCAGACCACTGTGACACCTCACTGTTAGCTGTGGCTACATGCTAGCTGCTGGGACTCAAAGCTACTAGCACAGAGTGACAATCATGCTGCATTCAGGTCTGATGGGAATCATTGTTAAACCGATTCATTTGGAAAAATACAACAGCTGAAAATAGAGTGAAGTCATCAATATGTCCTTATTTGTACAGTACACTTTCATTCCTCCAGACTCGATTGTAGTGTTGCCCTCCAGATGTAACAGGCTCCCACTATTTCAAAAATCCTGCACTGACAAATGTAATCCATCATCTAAAATTACACGTATATGTGGCCTATTACTTCACCACACTGCTAATTACAGTGTCAAATAATAATATCTCTTTTTTCCATGCGTGCACTGTTAGAGAGCATGAATGAAAGGCTAACTGACACTTGGATGTCGAATTTTCAGATGCATAATGATCTTTTCTCATTCATCTCTGGAAGAATGACACTGCAGCGGCTGTGGTGTTTTACAGTCATTATAAAACTACACGTCTAATTTAAATTGATGGATAATGCTATTATATATCATGGCAGCAATAGCTACGTCGTGGGCTGTTTTTCAGAGATTTTTAAAAAAACAATGGAAGCCTATGACTTCAGGAACTAAAGCTGAAGCTGTATTAATTACGTGTGCATTGTGCAAAAATGAATTATAGCAGTATTCATCAACCTATACAATTTACTGCAGTCGTCCACAGACTTTAGCCAGTGGTATTGTCCTTCCGTGACAGTTCAAGAGCCAAAAATTGTAGAATGACTTGATGGAAATCCTTCATTTTTTCACTTACCATTCTCTTTCTCTACACTTGACTTTAGCCATTTCCTGGATAATGATGCCAACATTTAGAGCCAGGTCTATCACAAAACACTGACTTCCCAAATACTATTTGCCATCCTCATAAAGTAGCGTAACATAGAAGCTGCTGTGCTCTATCTGCTGCACAAGAAGCATGTCACCTCCAAAGCACTGAGATTATACATTTCCCTAACGTCATGTGTGTCAGAAACAGTTTTAATACATTCAGTTTCAATCATAATCTGGACAAAAGCTTGCAGAAAATATAAAGTAGCTGGTTCCGACACTGAAAAAACGACTTAGCTTTTTTGACGTGTGTTGCCTTTCAGATTCATTCTAAAACAATCCATTTAAATGTATGCAGTTTCTAGGATTTACATGTCATCGTCAACGTTCTTAAACTTGGAATTTTCTCTTCGGTACAGAACAAATTCACAAGTGGTCCAAAAGCCATCACACCAGCCATGTCCTTTCTCCCCTGGGGTGAATGAATTTGGAGTTTAAATATGAGAGTGAAATCAACTAAAATAAAATGCACAACTGAACCAAACTTAATGCTACATTACTGTAACATTCTGTCCATTACATGATCATCATCATTTCTTGCCAATTTACTGAGAGGTAGTTTTTAATTGGCATATTTCAGACCGCTCTGCGCTATGCAATTCTTCTTTTAACTCTTTGCTAAAATTTTGTGAATGAAACTGCACACAAACAGAGTGGAACAGGTAGCCCTATAAGGCAGTTTTAGCCGTGTTGATTATGCTAATTATTAAATCTCACAAGCACACACCTCCTCACGGACAGGTGACATTCATCAGACTGAAATGAGCCATTTACGTCAAGTTTGTGCAGATGGTGACTCGGACTTGGAACGCATACAAGGAAAAAAAAAAAAAGTAAGATGGATTAAGCATATGTATATATATATATATGCATATATATATATATATATATATATATATATATATATATATATATATATATATATATATATATATATATATATATATATATATATATATATATATATATACACACACTTGCATGAGGCCCAATGTGTTGTTGTCTTGTTACTCATAAAATGGAGAACAAAAAAACATATCTAATATGAGCCACAGACAACCAGATCTAGTTGAATCTTGACACTTGGACATTCTGGACAACATATCAAGTCAACTGATTTGCAGAATAGCTCCCATGTACCTTTGTCATTAGTTGCTGGTAAATGTTACTATTGATATTTGTGAGTGGTCTTGTGTTCGCCTCATAATAACGCCCCCCTGTGTCTCTTCCTACAAGAATTGGGCCAGTGTTTGTCCCACTGGCGAACGTGAAGCAGCTGTCCAATAGGAAATCAGCAGGACTGTCCCGGCATCTGTGACAGGCTGAGGGCAGTGCTTCGCTTCCCCCCTCCACCAATCAGTAGTCATTATCCGTCAGTGCAGTTATCATAGCTCGTCTTACATAGGCTGCTTCTCATGTCGCTTATTTGATAGCTCCTCGGCTGAACCGGAAGTTGTTCTGTTCCTCCGTGAAGGCCATCTCAAAGCCCTTATGTCCACCCAGAGGAGGGAGCATCGAGGAGGGATCATCGAGGAGCTATAGTTGAGGATACAGAGAGCAGCCTTCCCGGAAGCCGTGCAGCTGAAGGAGTTGCTAACTCCACCCAAACAGCTGACAAATGAATGTGACGCATCAGAGGAAAGGACGTCTCCTCCCTCTGAAACACCTTTCCTCGGTTCCTCTCTCCTCCCATGATTCCCTCGCGTCTCTCCCGTGCATCCTCGGTGGGAGGGACTAAGACGCAAGGAAGGGAGGCAAGTGGAGGAGTCGAGGAGGCAATTTAAGCAATATGAGAAGCAGCCATGGTTCACTTTAAAACCTCCTTCTTTGCACTGACTTTGGTTTGAAAGACATTTCAGATGTGTCACACCTTTGATTCAAATCTATGAACATTACTAATATTCGGTAGCACAGTCTCTCTCACAGTGCAGTGAATTGTATTTGTTTGTTGAACCTTTCTAGTAAGATTTATTGGTTGTCATGAAAATTGTAAAAAATCAATCTCCACAATGTTTTATACTTTCCAGGCATGTATAGGAACCCAATCACCTGTTCCTATTCTTCAGTGCAGTATGACGATTTTCGACTGGTCAGCTGGTAGGTGGAGCTACGCAGCCACGTGGCCAATCAGGTATATGTTGTCATAGAGGTGGCCTACAAAGTCGTCGGAGACATTGTGTGCTGCTTGGCGAGTGTTCCTGATAAACTCCCTCTTGGACATTTTGTTTTTGACGTGGGGGCTGGTCAAGTCGATGGACAGCAGGATCAGACTGTAGCACAGCACATACACCGCATCTGCAGAGAGACGATAGTAGGCCGTGATCAGCTTTCACACAGAGCTCAGCTGTGTGCGGCACTAAAGAGAAAAAGGTTATTAGTGTTCAAACTGAGAAGTCAAAACCCCACTAGAGTCCCATATAGGCTGAAGTTGCTCTGGTCAGAGAAAGACAACCCTGTCATTGATATCAAGCATGTTTTCATACAGTCAGGAATTTGACCTCAGCTTCACACTACAGAACAATGCATAGTACATCAAATTCAACCCCTGAAAGGTCCAATATGTAATATATTTATTGTAATAAATCTAAAAATGACCCCAATGCGTCATCAGATATTAAGGAAACATGCTAAGTTGAAATTCTCTTTTCTGACAACAATGCTAATGCCAGTATTTTCTCCTTTTGAAATTTCCGTTCCGTGACTGAATTTCTGCTTGTGTTTTGGCCTGTGTGTTGTTATCAACGGCCCAGTTTGACAGCCAGGCCAGGTTGCCAGATATACCTGTAAAAACATAAACCCAGCTCGCTACAGCTGTAACGTTAGTACAGCCATGAAAGCAGCAAACAAACAAACAGGATCAACGGAGATAGATTATATCCAACCTAAAACAACGGCATGTTTCTAACAGTTACGTGACCAGAGACGTAACTAACCCAGGGTAAATATTGGAGATGTATTTGAAAGATGGAGACAGCTTAGAGCCCAAAAGGACGCCGAGTTGCTGAACAGGTAAGCATTAGCTTCAGGCTAATTTATCACGACAGGGACAGGCATTTGATGTCATTTCAACATTTGTGTTCGGACATTGAATTATATAGCTAGAGTACCCGAGTTGGTTACTCACAAAAACAATTGAGACACAGCCAGTAAAGTAAAGATAATGCCGCCATGCTAACCCTGCTAACTGCTAACGTTACCGGAAGACCATGTCAGGCAGGCCACGGCTCTTTACAACGTGTAGCCTGTTCAGCGGCCGTAGCCGACAACGGTGAGTAATTTGAAGCCAAGAGAGGGGGGCTGTAAATCTGGAGGATCGTGAGTTTGCAGTGTGTTAAGCGATTGTTGCCGTAATTCTAAGCCAATAAAGTGTGTTCAGTCGGAGAGGACAGCAATGTAGTGGTATTTTTAGCGGTTCCTATCGTAATTCTAAGCCGAGGAAGAGTGTCTGTCCGGCGGGTGGAGAGGACAGCGAGGTTGTTGTGTTTTTAGCGGTTCCTACCGTAATTCTAAGCCAAAAAAGTGTGCCTGTCAGTTGGGTACAGAGCTCCACATGAGCACGGGCTTTAATGACTGTCAATATAGCCAGCATCTAACGTTAGCTACTCTGCTGTGCTGTGGAGTAATGTCTGGCTATGTGAGACAAGCGTCTAGCAACATTGTTGTGGATGCTGCGGTCTCAGCCTGGCAACCTCCGTGAACTTTGAGTCTGGGGAGGAGGGGCCGGGGGAGACGACTCTCTCCAGTATTTTTATTTGTACTGCAGTAACTATTTTAAATACTAGCGGTCAGTATTACATATTGCACCTTTAACCCTCTGAGGACAAAAGACGCACCAGCGAGTCCAAGCGATGTTTGACAACATTCCTACTCAAAAAGCGATATTACAAAATTTCATTTTAGACATTTATTTACTATTTTATTCATATATTACCCTACTTTTATGAACTCAAGACTTTTGTAAACTTGTTTCAAGCACCAAAACAATTGCGTGTAGGTATGTTTTTTGAGAAATATTTCCGCTTTAGGGCCAAATTATCTCTTTATGCATTGCTCTGGAACAATTTTGGGCCTCACTATACAGAAAGCAGTATACAGTGACACATGGGGATCAGTTATATGCAAACACCCTTAAAAGTAGAAGATATCTAAAAATGCCCGTAGACCTTAGAGGGTTAAACCAAAATATGACTGCGAGAGGAACCACCATAAAGGCAGAGAAAAGGTCTTATATAAGTCTTAAGACTTATTATTTTCAATTAAATCTAAACAGAATGAATGAGACATATAAATGTATACTGTGCTGCTAATAAACGCTAAGCTGTTCTCCACTGCTGTGCCCAAGACTTTCCAAAGGGAATGGAAGGGGCAGAATAGAAGTGAAATAAAAGGGCTGATTTCAGAAAGGCAGCCACCCATCCATCTCTAGCCTTGGGCTCAAAACCATTACACTAATCCTTCTAATCATATGAGAAGCTCCAAGGAGTTAACAGTAACAGAGTCAGGGATTGGTTTCTGTATGGTCTGCTGACATTAACAAAGCCCTTAGTTGCTTAATGCACGGCCTATTGAAAATACTGAAGCCAGGGATTACTTGAAAATAAAACCTCGACGGTTTCCCCCTCATTTTGTGGTTGGGCCAACGGGTCAGAAGTGTAGCAGCTTCAACATCATTTCTTCTGTTACTAGAGTGTTTGGCGTCCTAGCTGCAGTGCTGATGTCTGGTTCAAGTTTAATGACTCTGCCTTGAAATGTACTGAATGTATTTATGTTCTACAGAGGATAACGCCTCTTTCATTTGGGACAGTCCATGAGCTTTCCTCTAGCACCACCTTAAGGTCATATTGTCACTGTACACAACCATGAGCACAATCGGTGTGCAAATGGATCATTTTAGTTTACCACAGATGTATTGCGTTTGTGTATATTTTGTAATGTAACAAGAAATTGCAGGATTGAAAAGCCCAAAATATGTTCACTGTAACATAGGAATAGTGTCACCCTAAAATGTAAAATGTCTCCCTCAGCAAATATCTTGGTCACAAATCCTGTACCTTATCAACAATGTTTTTTCAAATATATATATTTTTTAATTCATGATCATATTCTTTTTTTTTTGTTGTTGTTGTTGTTGATAGAAATAAATGTTGCCCAATATATTGTTATATCTTAAATATTGGTACCAGTTGGGCTTATTGTAAAACATTAAACAACTGTACTGGCATGACATGTACTGTGTACATTTAGGCCCCCAGAAGATGAATTATCTTGACTGTGAAAGTACACAACATCTTTCAGAATCTGATGGAAAGTTTACAATGAAATGTACTAAGCATGCTTCCTATATCACAAACCATTTTGGTTATTATATGACATTTCCTCTGGTGCTACTCTTTGGTCACCTTATCAAGACTTTAATCTTCTGCTATTCTTGCACCTAAAGTTCTATATTATATACCAGGGGTCTTCAACATTTTTTAAGCCAAGGACCCCTTAACTGAAAGAGAGACTGAGCAGGGACCCTCTGCTACATACAGTATATTGTATAAAATGAGGTTACATATTAACCTGGGCCTACAATAACGTGCAGGGTGGCCTAAAGCCTTTATACATACCTTTTTAGTGCATAGAATACTAAGCTATTAAAATAATAATTGTTGTTTTAGATGACTACCTTACCTATAGGCCAGTAAGCCCACCATCAATTTATATTTGCAAATAATATGTTGGATTCATGTTAAGACATTTGAATTGTTGAACAAAACTTTCAAAAATTACATTCTAACTTATAACTCTTCTTTTCTCTTTAACTTTATATAATATATACATTATAATAATTGCTTAACGTTTGATTACATCAGGCATGTATACCTGTTATGAATGTCCTTCTGGTGGATCTTCTTAGTCTCACTGAATTTATTAGACCTAGTACTTAAAGCAGGGCTGTAGTCAAGTCCACCTTTGTCGAGTCCAAGACAAGTCCAAGACCAGGACTAGTCGAAACCCAGGCAAGACCGACTCCAAATGAGAGACGGTCAATACCGAGACAGAAAAAAAAGAATCCTCTTCAAGACTAACTTACCTGTTCATAATGTATGTGATGTGAGATATATCTTCTACTTTAAGATGATAATTTTGCTTTATTTTTTTGTAATAATCAAAAAGCAAGTGCAGAGTAACAGACTATAGGATCACATTAGGCCATATTATTTACTTAAAATGGAAATGTTCCCATTCTTGAACTTATTAAGGCCCTGATACACCAACCCGATTATCGGCCGTCTGACAGTCTGGCGAGGTCGGTGACTCAAGTCTGTTCGGTGTGTTCCGTGCCATCGTCCGTCGGAGGAGCCGTCGGCCTTCATTTGGGCCGATTTAACATGTTGAATCGGAAGGCGGGCAATCGGAGTCAATGGCCAATCTGATCGGTGGAGCGCTAACCCAGAAATGATAAGCGGGATGAGCCTGACTAACACCTCTCAAAATCTGACGAAAATCTTTTAAACTGACCTTTGTCGTTCTGAAATGAAGACAGATTCAGCAACTGCACGGCCTATTTCTCACCTAAAATGTTTTCAGAAACACGTTTCGGTGAACTATCTTCGTAAAATATGAGATTGTATTCCAAACGAAGCCGCCATTATGCCCAGTTGTAAAATCCGGGAGCAGCCAGACCCATGTGACGCGTTCGTCCAATCAGCTGCCGGTTTTCATTTTTTGGGCGACAATACAGATTAGCGCCACCTGCTGTTATGGAGACGTATTACATCTCACACACGCGCAGAACGCACGCTCAGGTCGATGTCTCTTCGGTGTGTTCCGAGGCACTTTTTTGACCAACTCAGGGAGGCAGTTTGTCCGACTGCCTTTTTCTGCCGAAGGTCGGCCGTCGGGTTGATTGTCAGAGCCTTTACTTGTCCTGAAGAATCCATAGTACAAAGTGCTTGCTGACATTGTGTCTGTGGCCTAAATGAAAAGGATTGATACCTGATGATTGAGGTATTTGATGCAGCCAGTTGTATATCAGGCGACCAATCTCAACGCCTGTTTTAGATGGATTTTGAATTAAACTAATACCCGTTTTCTGAACGAGCGTGCTTCATCACAGGTTTTGTTTTGAAGGAGGAAGTTACTTTAGAAAAAAAGCAGACAGTGCTGGACTCAGTCGAGACCAACTAGAATATTTATATTTTTTTATATTTATTTATATATTTATATTTATCCAATGGCCGAGTCCGAGACAAGTCTGAGTCCAAATACCAACGAGTCAGAGACAACAGAAAAGCGCCTTGAGTCCAGACTCAAGTACTACAGCCCTGAGTTAAAGTGCCCATATTATGAAAAAAAATGAAAATGTGAAATGTAAAAGCTTAAATGGAAATACTTAAATTTAAAATCTCAAAAAGAAAAAAAAGAAATTATTTTATTTTAGCCTTTCCCCTTTATAATTTTCAATTTGACATTTTATCTTTCGAATTTTACGTTTTACATTTGACATTGACATTTTAAGATTCACCTTTTACATTTGGATTTAACATTAAGCTTTTCATTTAGAAGTGACAGGTGTCAATTTAAATGAGGAGGCGTGGCCCAACGGCTGGTGGGAGGGTCTGAAACCACTTCCAGCTGAATCTCTGAGCATTAGCCAGTAAGCAAGCGATCCCGGCCACCGCCAGCTGGCTGTCACCTAAGACTGGAGCTTCCAAGTCCGACAACATATCAGAGCAAATGTGCAATTGGCCATACATTTTTGTAAAACTGCCCATATTCAAACTGTACACAGTTCATTTCTCGCATGAGACAGTCTCAGAAATGAATGGTTCCGACAGACCTGCCCCCACTGCTAAAAAAAATCCTAAAGGAAACACTGCTTTTTGTGGAGTTTTTCCTTCTCTAAATCGAGAGTCTAAGGACAGAGGATGTCATTTCTGTAGAGATTTTAAAGCCCCCTGAAGCAAGTTTGTGATGTTGAGCTTTTTAAGTTAAACTGGCTTGGCTTGACTTGACTAAACTTAAATGATGAATTAGTTACAATCACAACAAAGTATCCTTAGTTTCTGCACAGACTTTTTTTAGTTGGGACAGACTAGACTTTATACCAACATACATTTAGTGTAAAGATAACTTTTGTTGTTTGCTACCAAGCACCATTTTTCACAAGTCTGCCTACAACTACTGTGTAAATATTGAATTAACACCAATAAGCCTAGAACTACAAAAACCTTTAGTGAACATATAGTATGTGTTCTGTATTTGTGTGTGTGTGTGTGTGTGTGTGTGTGTGTGTGTGTGTGTGTGTGTGTGTGTGTGTGTAAGTACTAACCAGGACTGAGGCCCAGGTCTCTCACAAGGCCAGGGTTACAGGTACAAAACCTGTGGCTGAACTTGGTGATGAGGGTTTCCAGATACTCTCCTCTCTCCTCTGGTGCGTGGATGTGTCTGAAGAAATCCCGCAGAGCGTTGGGTAGAAACTGGTTACTGAAGTTATGGAGGGTCACCAACTCGTCCAGGACATCCCGCCTGCACACATATACATAAATACAGACTAAAGTTACTGAATTACGAAATTTGGAATTCTAATTACAGGGAACCAATAAAAGTATATTTAATATCGTAGACACAATAAATAAACACCACTCTAGTGAAATAATAATACAAAAAAGTCTAATTATTTCATTTCAGGGCATGGTTGTAGACCTTCTTAAGGCAATACAGAAGTATCAAATGAGCGGTTGTCACAGAAGTATCAAATGTAAAAATGTAAACTTTTCATTATCACAAACTGTTGTGGAAGTCAAGTGGTGAGTTTGTGGGTATTCTGTATTTCAGTGTTAACCTTTCATCCAGGTAAACCCTCAGCATCTTCCAGTTGAGCCGTCTAGTGTAGAAGATGAATTTAGCCAGCTCTGTCGGATGATCCACTAGTATACCTTTAGACATGAAATACCCGATACCCTACACACACACACACACACACACACACACACACACACACACACACACACACACACACACACACACACACACACACACACACACACACACACACACACACACACACACACACACAGAGAGAATCATATCTTCTGAGTGTACATGTAGGTCTGTAGTTTCTTAATCCATCTAGACATACACACACACACACTGTAATGTGTAAAAACATCAGAGGTTAAGAATAATGACATTATCAAATACATAATTTTGTCATGACATCGTTCCAGACACCAACATGTGCACACACTCCACGCGCACACACACTGTGAGGTAGTGTGTGTTTGGCCACGTTTACCTCCTGTGAGTTGGAATTGAAAGTCAGGCTGCCTTCATCTAGTTGGAGGTACAGTCTTCTGTATGAGAAACCAGCAGGTAGTCTTCTGTTGTAGATGGAGCAGTGTCCCCATGTGGACTTACACAGCCTGATGGATACACACAGGGGTTGTAGAAGTAAGTAAAAAGTACACAATACCCCATACATGTGGAGAAAAACAGGCTTGTCTGGCAAGTTGACAGACAACTATTGACGAAAGACAGCATGTTGACAGAAACAACAATTCTGTCTCCTGTAAGTCTACCTGCCATCATTTATTTTGTATACAGTACAGCAGATCACACAATACAACTGTTCAGAATCATTTATGGACCTGCATCAAATCCCCAACTCATTAGTTTAATCACCACAGAAAGATGACAGAAAGTAGAGTTGAACCTTGTCCTTACCCTTGCCATAGATATTCGTCATTTCCCAGGTCCTGCCACACACAGCCCGCCAGGCACAGATCTGTAGCATTCAGGTACGACAGTATGGTGATGCCTAATTCGGGTGGCAACATCTCCAAATCTATAAAACCGTGCTGTTCCCTACCTACAGTCACCAAGAAAAAGAAGGAGGGAGGCAGCCAAAGATGAGTTTGAGAGAAGTGCAGAGCTTTTCACAAATAAAAGTTTATTTTCCTGTTTTACTTTGTTACTACAAAAAAAGTTTCTTCTGGAAGGCAAGAGATGTCTTTGTGCAAAATGTGCTGAGGTGCCAAGAATACATCTACGACACTGTAAATAAGACACAGAGAGCAAATTATGTTCAATTTGCTTGAGAGAAGAAATGTATTTGATAGATAATTGTATCTTGAAGACCTGGCAAGGAAGAACAAGACAGACTGCGCCATGTCTTCTGTTGAACACACCGCAAAGATCAGACAGCTCTCTGTCACTAGCTGCCTCAAAATTCTTGTTCAATGTGTGAACGGACACTTTGAAAAAAGTGCAAGTGATGGTTAGCCACTCATCAATGTTGACTTGATGTATCATACTGACCAATTAAGAATGGGGACTCCTGTGCCATGGTGCAGGGGTTGAGTTTGGTTTAGATTTAATCTATGCATTGTTCAAATAAAAAAATAAATCAAGTGAAGTGATGGCTTCATCTGTAGGTAGCAAACCAATCTCTGTTTTTTCTAACTGTGCTGACTGTATGCACACGCCATCAGAAATAATGGAAAGTAGACGGGCAACCAAAGTACACTGAACAATCCAAAAAAAACAGAGAGAGTTAGTAGTAGCTATATCTGTGTGTGTGTGTGTGTGTGTGTGTGTGTGTGTGTGTGTGTGTGTGTGTGTGTTCATTCATACCTCCCATGCGTGTTCTCAGCAGATGATAGATGTCAGGGCCATGACACTGCTGAGGAACTCTTCTCTGGGGACCTCCATCTCTCCCTATGAACAAACAAACATTCATTCATTACTTGCTTCCTACTATTTGGCATGACAGGAAAGTGGGAGACTATCCCAGCATGCATTATTATTGTATTGTATTGCATTGTTGTCATCATTTAACTTTAAAAAGTATTTTACCGATGGATGGATGGACTCTCATCCATGCAGTCACAGTAGAACAGTGTAAACATTTTTAAAATTAAAAAACCTACAACTACCAGAATGCACTGCGCCGCACTGGACCAATAACAGTCCCACTTGTGGGTGACATAATGTGAGCACTGTCTCGTTTTACAATTTCATCTGAGTTTGAGAGAGAGAGAGAGAGAGAGAGAGAGAGAGAGAGAGAGAGAGAGAGAGAGAGAGAGAGAGAGAGAGAGAGAGAGCATTTTTTTTAAACCAATCACAATCGTCATCGGCGGCGCTAAGCTCCGCACGGTGCCTCTGTTAAATAGCCTCTGGAAGGAACTTGTTTTGGTGGAACATGTGTACGTTCAAAAGTAGTTTTAGTCGTGCAACAGAAAACTCAGATAGGACAGATAGTCTAGCTAGCTGTCTGGATTTACCCTGCAGAGATCTGAGGAGCAGTTAGAGCTGGGCGATTTTTTTTATAAAAAACTCGATTTACGATTCCATCCCCCCCCCCTTTCCATTTAAAACGAAATAACTGCGAACTATAAATATATTTTAAAAATACATATTTATTGTACTTAATTAAAGTGCATCAACATAAACAAAATTGCAAAGGCAAACCCTTTCTCTAACTGAAAAGTCACTGTGCAACAAAGATTGTTAAACATCCAAATTATTTATACTGTATTTGGATTGAGCTAATAAAACAACAAAAAATCCTGAGGTAACTCTTAGTTGAATTGAACATGTAAACAGTAACACCATTCGCCATAAAAAATTTAATTGCAAAAAAATAAAAAATTCTAAAAAAATCAATTTTTGGAAAATATTAATCGATTTGACCTACCAACTCGATTTTGAAATCAAATCGATTTTTTTCCCAGCCCTAACCATAGTCCTCAGAAATCCACCGGAGGTTAGAACGCCAACACAAAGCAAGAGGAAGGTGACGGACATCTGCGAAAAGACATGCATCCGGCGGAATTTCCCATTTTCTATTGGGATCAATAAAACATTATCTATCTATCTATCTAGTTTAGAAAATATGATGTTTTACTATAAATTAAACTACCCAACAATATAACGGCCCGATTAGCAGATTAAACACTTAGTTGATTGACAGAACTGTTTGGATCCAGTTTCTAAACTGTGAGGATTTGTCTGCACTGAGTACTTTTAATCCTTTAAGTACATTTTCCTGATGATACTTCCATCATTTTACTTAAGTTACATTTTCAATGCAGGGCTTTAACTTGTAAAAGAGTAATTTTACAGTGTGGTATTAGTACTTTTACTGAAGTAAAGGATCTGAATACTTTTTCCACCACTGGCTGAGTTCCCACTACAGGACCTTTACAGTCATCAGATGGCTGTACTGTTCACACTACACAACTTGCTATCTTGTTGTCTTGTTTTCACACTACCTGACTAACTGGCGACACCAGTTTCTGCACTGTGGTGGAAACTGCACCGTTTGGGTTGAATTTATGAATTGTCCAAGTTTTTGGACAGTTTTAAAGAGTGTCTGTCCTTTTTATTGATCTTTCATAAATGCTATTGTGTCTGGGGAAGTCACTCAAGGAACATACTGACAGTGATAATATATGCGTGAAATATCGGTCCCCCACTGTCATTGACTCTCAACATTTTATAATGTTTTATCATGAATTAAATGATGCTTGTTAAGCACTATACCAAAAATAAATAACAAATATATACACTCTTTGTAGTGCAAATAACGTAAGTGGCCTGATGTTTATACTTGTGCGCTGGTGTGTGCGTCGAGCCGGCATGTGTGTGTGTGTGTGTGTGTGTGTGTGTGTGTGGGGAGTGGGTGATAGAGCGAGGGAAAAGTGAGAGAGTGATGGTGATTAGCTCCAGAGCGAGTAGCGACTCTAGAGTCATATAGTAAGAGAAACAAAGTGTCTCCCCTGTTCTTTCTGACCACGGTGGGAAGTCTGGAGCAGGAGAAGTTAACCCTCTCCTTGATTTCATTACGCCATACCTGTCTTTCTCTCGTTGACTGACTCGCTTGTGTTGTTCTTGTGCGTCTGACTATGCGTGCTTTCGAACACCCGCCCAACTCTACCTCTGATTGGCTTGCCATGACATTTTACTCAACCTCAGCCAATTGTCAGCATGTATGCGCTTGTGTCGTGCACTGCCCACTAACCAAGGAAGAACAGTTAAAAACTAGAAAATGCATTTCCTGCAGAAAATGCGTGGGAATGCTGAATAGCTGAATTGCTAAAGCTAAACTGGTTGAATAGCTTAAATCCGTAAGAAGAAGTTGAAGTAGTGAGAATAGTTGAAAAAGTGGGAATCGTTTTAATACGTGTGAATTTCATTAAAAAGTTAAAAGCTTATGCTAAACTGAACTGTTGGCTTCAAAAGTTGAATAATGACAAAAGACGTAGAACATTGTGAGGTCTGAGTATATTTTCTAACTATAATCACTCACAAATGCAGAAATATGAAACAAATAGTACGAAAAATCTTAAAGCTCAAATGCACTACACTACTAGAAAATCAGGAAAATTGTTAGAGTTGGAAGCTAAACTGCATTACCTAAGTGAAGAGTTAAAATATATTGTTAGAAAAGCTTGAAGCTGAACTGTAATACTGTCAAAGATGAAAGCTTAAATGAATTACCTAAAACGGCTGAAAGAAGAAATACTTTGTATTATTATCAGACGTATACACTGCATAGAACAAAAAAGCATCAATCTAGCTGATATGACATGTGAAATATATTAGGTGAAAAGAATGGGGCTGAACAAAGGAAAGAGAGGGACAGAGAGAAGGAGAGAACAGAGGAGAGAAAGAGAGGAGAGGAAAAAGAGAGAACCAAAATAAAACATGAATAGCTGAATTGCTAAAGCTAAACTGGATGAAAAGCTTAAATCAGTAAGAATAAGTTGAAGTAGTGAGAATAGTTGAAAAAGTGGAAATCGGTTTAATGAGTATGAATTTCATTCAAAAGTTGAATAACACCACCAATGTATAAAATAATTTATTTTTATTTTATCTGAAATTATGAATCAGTATGGAAGACATACAATTGTTGTGAGAAACATTGATGAAAATGCAAAAATATGGAACAAATTGTTTGAAAAATCTCAAATGCATTGCACTACACTGATGGAAAGCTTTGAAGTTGGAAGCTGAACTGCACATATGTTAAGAGCTGAAATACATTTGTAGAAAAGCTGGAAGCTAAACTGTAATACTGTCAAAGATGAAAGTAGAAGTGAATTGCCTGAAAAGGCTGAAAGACTGCTGATGCTGTCTGTGAAAGTGTTGTCATGGTGACGAGTGTTTGTAAACATCCTTTGATCAGTTAACGACCGTGTCACCTGCTGTTGAACTGCACCACACCTGCTAATGCTAATGTGTGAGTGACAGTGTGAGAGAACCCTTCAAACAAGCCTTAATAAATCCACAACAGTACATGCTATCGAAACAACGACTTCACCGTTAGAGACACACGACCTTTGTGAACGTATTCATGTAACATGTATGTTGATAAACTTAAAAATGTGGGCATATCAGCGATTTAAAAAAGTGGTTCGCTCTGCGTTTCGCTGGGAAATGTGGAGGACGTTTAACATGGCAGTGAATGGAGGGAAATGTGGAACTCTTGTCATTTGGAAGCTCATCGAGCCAAAAGTATAAGACCTATCGCATAACTGAGAAAAATACCTACGTTTTGATGTATAAATTGTGTATGACAAGTTAAAATTGTGGGTGTGAGAGCAATTTATAGAGAAGGGACAAAGATAATTTTTTTAAGGAGCTGTGCTCTGGCGATGACATCATCCACTCTAGCTTGTGCCATACACACTCACTAGAAACGCAGAAAAATCCTGAAATGATCACTAAACTTAAACAGCTTTTTCACAAAAACTGTAAAAGATATCAAACTGAAAAGCAATAGCCTAATACCTGAAGTTTTTGTGAACATTTTAAAGTTTGTTTGCTGTCTATAGGTGAAAGTATGGAGGGGCTGAAAATTTTGGGAGCGGAAGAAGATTTGAAGGATTTGAAGCATGCTCTCATTGACTTCAATGTTAAAAAAAAAGTGTTAAAAAGCTTAATATTTTAAAAAGTATAAATAGTAGAAAAAAAGTTGAAGAAGTCCCATCATTAGCTGAAAGAGCTGAACATTTTAAAAGTTGAATGGTTTTAATAGCTGAACGTATGCAGAAGTTATAGAGAGCCAAAAAACGTACGGAAGAGGGAATAAGAAGAAGAAGAAGAAGAAGAAGAAGAAGAAAAAACAGCGCGCCGCATTTTTTGGCAGTAACGGCAACGGCGTTATTAAGATGGGAAGAGTAATCAATTAGCTTACTCGTTACTAAAAAAAAGTAACGCCCTTAGTAACGGCGTTATTTATAACGGCGTTATTCCCATCACTGTTCTGCACGCAACCCATTCAGCCTCCTTTTTCTTATGCTAAACAGCTATTTTGTATATATTTGTTTCTGTTTCGGTATTTATTGTTTATTCTTCTTAACGTTCAATATTCTTATTAATGTTCAATATACTTTGGATACTTTATCGTCTTTATTTCAAATATTTTTCTTGCTGTATACTTTTGGATCATATGCCTTTTTATTGTGCTCCCTGGCAGTATGAATGTGTGTATATGTTTTGGTGGACTGTAGAAACTGAATTGCCCTTCGGGGACAAATAAAGTCATCTGTATCTGTATAGGTTGGTTTATGTATGCACCAAAAGCCAAGGCAAATTCCATGTAAGTGTAACTTGCTGTGGCAATAAACGCTTTAAAAAAAAAATTCTGATTCAATCTGTGGAATTAAAAAGTCTAGTCAAACTATTAAATAAATCCATAGTCTTCATTTCATTCACATTAGAGGTTCATAATGCTACTTCAGCAGTCTTACACAAATTACATATCCTCAGCCAAAAGTAACATTCATGTTAAAAATGTTCATTACCTTGCTCTTGTCTTCCTCCTCCTCGGTCAGCCAGTCGGTCTGCAAGCTCTTCCTGAAGCTGCTGCTGTTGTCTGGGAGGCAGCCTCCACAGTGCTTGACCCATCTATATGGCAGCACAGTAACACAGTACAAACAAGTCACTTTGATGATAATATTTTATAATATGCTGTATTACAGTTCACCCATATGTATGGTAATAAGTGGCAGACGGTGCCTGCACACTTCTCATTGTGCATTTTCTCAGTTATACCTCACAGGAAAAGTACTGTTCTGGAACAGTCAGCATTTCACAACTGCTCGTATATCAGTATGTTTACATGCAGTAATGTGACCATACTTAGGATGATTTGTTTTTCATAATCCCATTCATGTATTGTGCGTGAAGACATATTTTGATTACATACATTGAACTAAAACTAGTTCTAGTTAAATCTAATCCATGTGTCTGTCAGAAACACTGCGACTGAATATGATCACAAAAAGGTTACGACTCATACTGAAGACACTAACATTAATCATACTCTATGTCCACTGTACTGTACTTGTAGGCTGTCACTATAATGAAGACTTAACACCGGTCCATAGCGTCAGGATCAATCAATAACCCTGTAACACCAAGCATCCACATTTCAAGTAAATTATATATTTAATAGTGTTGAACACATGATTTAAACAAGTAAATATCTGCCAAATATACACTGTACCATACCCACCTACCTCAGATATAAGTAGGCCTGTCGCGATAGTCAATAAATCAATTAATCGCACGATAAAAAAAATGAGCTCGATAATTTTTCCGGCCGCGATAATTTCCATTTGCACGCTTGTTTGTTTTCCTTGTCTCTCTCGCTCTACCAAAGAGAATGGAGGACCACTCTCGGTTCCTTAGCGTAATGAAGAGTGAAACCTCTTGTCAGTCCAAGGGAGGCGGGACTTCTGGCGGAGAGAGAGAGACAGAGAAAACGCTAGTTGTTTCCCGCAGCACTTTGCAGTTAAGGCGGCGTCAAAAAAATAAAAATAAAATAAAAAGTATATGAGCGATATCCGCCGTGTTATTCGGTGTCCGGTTTTCTCCCTTTCATTCCAAAGCACACAGTTGACAATCTGCAGGTGGAGGCGGTGGAGACAGGCTCGGACATACACGCCGCTGTGGACGTGTCAATCTCACAAGCGGTTTCAGGAAAGTGTCGGCATGTGTCCGACAATGCACAGAACATTACAAGGACACGGGAAGGGGGTGCTGAGGGAGCTGCAGCACCCCCTGCTGGCAGGAACTGGATTTTTTATTTTTTAAATAATTACTAATTCACTGTCTGACATTATTTATATTTTTGTATATCAAATAATGAGGCAAATAGCAAAAAATGGTTATAGATAGGTTGAATATAGCCTACTAAAAATAAACTGCTGCTATAGAGGTCAAAGTGACAGTGAGTCAAGTGACGTGATTCGCTGAGAAGCGAGCAGACTGAGGCTAGTTGACTGGAAAGTTAGTTGTAGAGAAGAATATGTCACAGAAAAGGATACAAGATTTTTTCTTCCAGCATAGTAATGCAGCTAAAATTAGCAAGATTTCATCTGTAGATGTTACAGTTGATATTTACTCATCCACCGCCGAGGCAAACTCTGTTGGGGCAGCTGAAGAGCCAGAGTCTGAAATAACGTTAGCGAGCAACTCGGCTAACGTTAGCAGCACCATCATAGCATCTAACGATAACTTTACAGAAGGATTGGAAAAGCCCTGTCAGCCAAGCAACTTCAGTTATCCTGGAAGGAGGTTCGGGACAGAAACTTTTCAACGGTCTTTTCAGCTGAGATGAGAATGAATGATAAGCCGTTTCTTGTCTTGTGTCAATTGTTGTGTTAGAGTGCCATCTACTGGGCACAATTGGTAATTATCCTGAAATACGAGAAGGCACAAGTTAGGCTATTCAGAAATTGTTGGCGAGGTCAGTGCAGCCTGATTATTAGCATACATTTTCAAGACAAACATCTCTGGAGTGATTTTGACGATCAGAAAAGTAATTTACCTTAGCTATACTGAAACAGGCTAATGACGTAAAGTGCGCTTCTGTGATGTTAGGGTCCGCACAGTGGAGTCGGCGTGGCGAGTACTGTCACATAATTGTGGAACAGTGGAATTTGTGGCTGCCCAGGACTTTTCTAAAACTTCTCACTTTCACCTATACACTAAAAGGGCGTATTTAGCTGTCAAAATCCAAAACATTTCCTTGGGGGAGAAATCGTCAGACATCCATTATTTTGTTATTCAGCACCCTTGGTCAAAAATAGGTTCCTGCACGCCTGGAACATTAACCAGTTCAAGCCTACAGCCGTTTGCTGACACGGAGTGCGGAAAGTGTGTCAGAGGCTCCCAGACGGTGAACTGAGACTCCATTACCTGCTTGACGGTCAACGGTTAATGATCGGTTATTTAATTTCATTGTGCTTTCTTTTGGAAGGCTGGCTGCCAAAAATCGCCACTTACTAACTAATTAATTATCCTGAGGTAAACAATAGCTATCAGTAAACAGAAGTGACGTGGTGGCTGGCGTCTGGTGTGCGCGCCAGTTTTTGTGTGTGTGGGTGTGTGTGGGTGTCGGCCCACCCCCGCGAAGCTCCGACCTGCAGACAGCAGAGGAGCAGAAGAAAGTAGCTGCTCCTTCGCCAAAATGAAGACTGAAAAACAGAACTATTTTGAAAAAAACATTTACTCGCCATGTGGCAGATAGCCACATAGATATAGATAGATACAATTTATTAATTATATATTATTTAAATTTAATAATTTGTGTTAAATAATTGTTAAATGTAGTACAGTCTGTAGTCTATCGCACACACTCGAGGAATGCTGCAAACATTTGACAGCCAGTAGGCTATAATTGCCTGGGAGAACATACGTGTTACAAACGGCAATTCCACAACTGTACAACAGCGTGAAAGACGACATACTAAAGGAAATCAAAGACATATTGTGGATATTTAAAATGTCTTCCAGTTCCAGTGTTAAATATTCTTTAGAAATAAAAGCGTATTGATCTTTGAAAAGGTGTACCTGCATTATTATGCCATTATCAATATAGTAGATGAAAATGGTCTCAGAACAACAATATTATCGTTTATCGAAATAATTTCTGGGACAATTTATCGTTCAACAAAATTTGTTATCATGACAGGCCTAGATATAAGCAATCTGTTTATTAATAATTCTTTATTTGCACTTTTGCATTGCCCTATTATTGTCTTACTGCATATAGCTGTTTGTTTACATGTATGTATGTAGGCCCTATGCGTATGCATGCATGTGTATGTATATATTCACTTTTTTATATACAAACCTATATCTGTACATATAGTCGTCAAATGTTTGTTTACCTTGTTCAGCTTTGTTGTCCTTATTTTTTAGCCCTATATTCTTTGAGAGCATCATAGGCCAGAGTCAAGTTCCCTGAATGTGTTCACGCTTACTTGGCCATTAAAGCGGATTCAAATTCAAACAACATGTACTAATCACTGGGCAGAATGATTCTCAGAATGTAACTCAGACTATCCATAGAAATGCATGCGATTTATTTCATTAGACTATCCAATACAATTCAACA
>CM042317.1:1962500-2132500 GCA_023566125.1 Zingel zingel | reverse complement strand
AAAATGTAACCTTAGATAGTTCAAACGCTATCATTACTGCTTTCCACCGTGTTGTCATTTCATTTTGTGTTTTCTCACTGTGCTTACTAGGAATGGGCGATATGGCCTAAAATCCATATTGCGATATACATTGCAGCCTCTTGCGATAACGATATATATCGCGATATATAAATTATAATAGAACCATTTCGGACCAGGTTACATAGACCCTAAGGAAACCAAACTGCTAAATGTATTATTTTTTTTAAAGAGAAAGAAACGTAGTATGTAGTTTTGAGAACATTTATTGTTCAAAACTGTAATTATACAACATAATGTTGCAGATAAATAAAAATCAAGTACACTAATTGCAGAGACTTTGACAAAGAAAAAGCTTAAAGTATTGGGTGTCTTCTCTTTAGTGCAAACCATTCTAAAAGGCACTACACTTAGTTAAAAAACTGGTGTCTGTTTAGTTAAGGAACAGACACTGTACTGAAAATACTTTAAGTATTAGGCAAAGATGCACAGATACTTTAAATAAAAACTCAAACAAAGTTTCTTACCTGCAGCCTAATGTAATGCATTTGAGCACACACACACACACACACACACACACACACACACACACACACAGACACACAGGAGAGTCGTGACTTTTCCCCATGGGCCGGTCTGATAATAGTTATACATTGCAGGTTGTTAGCAACACCATCGGGCGGCCTGGCGCCGCTGCTTGCTGGTCAAACTGTGCAGCCTCTGCTCAACCCGTACGGCGCGGGCCGTAAACTTCCCGGTACATTTTTTTGGTCCCACTCCGCCGCTGCACACACACACACACACGCGCGCACACACACACACACGGCCGTATGTTCAGCGGGGAAGTACGACGTCTGCAAACACCGGCTGCCAAGATTCCAATCGTCCGTTATATAGTAAATTGTCAGGCTGATGAAAGGCTCCGTGGTACGGCTCCACCACAGGTCCGTTGTAGCGGCTTAAATCTAAACCAAGTCCAAATAATGGATGTTGCACCGGTCTTTTTCACCAGCTCCTTGTTTCGCTTTTAGCCATGTTTACTCAAGGTGACGATGGCGCGTTGCAGCTCGTGGCTCTAAATTTCGCGGGTAGATTGTGTCACCAACATGAATTATCGCGATAGTGCAATATAATTAAAATCTCTATCGTAGGCCAATTTTGTATTGTTTATATTGCACATCGTCTCTATCGCCCATCCCTAGTGCTTACCTGTAACACTATCTGCTGTTTGGTTCATATAGACACCAGCATTTTGTGCTCTCTGTCTCAGGTACAACTAATTTGCCTAGTCGTACAAGGTACCTTGTTAAACTAGAGACATTTTGCAATGAGATCACACCAAATCGGGCGGGCAGGAGCATAAAGTGGTGGGGGGCCCTTCCCTAGCCCTCTACTTCAAAAGCCCTTGCTTGGACCACACCTAATTTCGAACTCTGTCTTCATTTTGATGTCAACTACACACCTGTTGTGACTGTATCTTCCACAGATGTCAGCCAGGGGCATAAAGTGAGGGGGGTCCCTTCCCTACTTCCTACCCTCCTACTTCCGGCCCAAATCAGTTGTCTATAGCCCCTTTCACACAGCCAGTTCAAGGGAGGGGCAGAGTTGTGTCACCTTTAAGCCGGCAGCGGAGGTAGTCACAGAGCCGTAACAGAGCCTAACCAACGTCTGTGTGGAAGGGACAGCCGGCCAGGCGGGACAACGTGCAGTATAATGCACGAGTCGACCCACAGGACGGTCGGAAAGTGACAAAGCAGCGTTCAGAGTAGCCAAAGTTAATAATAACTTACAGAAACATTGAAGCCATATTGTTCATGGACTGCGGCGGTCCGTCTCTGTCTTTCTCTCTACTGACAATTGTGCTACTATAAAATATACTATATAAACTTGGCGGTGTGTGGGTACGGTTGGGTTTGCGATGTTGATTGACGGTACGGATCTGCTCACACACACTAGGCACCAACAGCTAATCTCCCTCTTCTCCCCCTTGCTAAGACAAACTCTTTTCTCATTTTCGAACTCAGTCTTCATTTTGATCTCAACTAAACACCTGTAAAGTTTTGTAAATGCATTTTTGCGACGCTATCCCAGTGACAAAAGCTGGCCACAGACATATAAGGGGCTTTCCGACCAGAGGGATTTTTGCAGTTCTTAGAACTAAACGTTCCTAGAACACATTTTTCGTCATGTTCGTGTGACAATTTGGGGATTTTTAAGTTCCTCTGGCCGCAGTAGCGTACTTTTTTAGCTCCTACTTCAGAGCAGGGTCTTTTCCCTTTTCCTAGGTGTACTTGATTGGTCGAACTTATAAGTCACGCCCACTGCCAACTCGGAACTTGCAGACAGAGCAACAACCAACAACGGGACATTTTTAACAATTTTCACCATCTTATTCATCATTAAATTCACTTCTAACAACGTTTTAGGCAAGAAATTAACTGTTTAGATTTAGAATATAGGCAGTCTTGCGAAAATTTATGCCAAATTGACAATTTGCTTCAAAGTTTTCGGAGTTGAGAAGCTCCATGAAGTGAGGCGACAGCCAGCAGGCGCCTGCCCCGGCCTCTAGCTCGTCACTGGGCCAGTCATGCTTAGACACCTCGCTGTGAGCTGGAAATCTCTCAGACCGGTCACACACACACACACACACCTCGCTGTGAGCTGGAGGTCTCTCAGACCACTCTCGTAAATAAGAGGCTTTTATTTCGCCGTTGACGGTTCGTTCGTTTAAATATCACAACACATGTCCATCATAAGATTAACGGGAACCTGTGGTTAACTGTCTTTTCGGAGTTAAACTCCACAAGTGTGTCCTGCGGCTCGCTGGCCGTCTCACACACACACACACGTCCACAGTGCAGCAGGCAGAGGGGTCTGTTCCGAGTACCAGTCCCTATGGCCACTCTCAAAAAGGGTCAACAATATCAGCATTGATGTCGCGGCTGGTACTCATGCTCAGATTTGGTAGCTGCATAATATGATTGTCACTCCCTGCATAAACACACCCGTGTGTGAACTTGATTTTAACGCAACTATAAACTGTGACAGCTATTTTCAGCAGTGGGCAGCATTCACATTACACATCAGAGTCTCTCTTTTCTCATTTACATTTTTTCTCACAATCTCCCACGTTGTTCTTTGTTTCTCCACTAGCCTTTCCAAAGGAGATCCCTCTGCTTTTCTACCAATTGTGAGCTTTACCTTCACGTCATTCTCTCCACCTTTTGCAAAGCAACTATTGGAGGCTGGACTGGAGCTGACTGGCAAAACTGACCTCCGATTCACTGACACTCTTTATAAGGTAACACATACACACATTCTGAGAGCATTGTTTTTACAGATGCAGCATTACGAAATGCTGTCAAATTTCTTAATTCACGTTCGCCCCCTCCCTCTGTGAAGCACAGCGACTACTAACCCACTAGTGTACAGTGGACTCTTAGTTTTACGTTCACGTTTATTCTACTAACATGCACTGCTCTGTTCAACTGTGAGTGTGTGTAGGTGCTGCGAGATATCTTCCACTATAAACCCATACTGACCAAGCAGCAGTTCCTCCAGTGGGGTTTCTCTCTAAGGAAAATCTCTGTCATCTGTGACATCATTAACTTGGTCCTGCAGAAACACAACCAACTGAAGAAGGTACAGAACTTTTAATGTTTTTTTTTTTTATTTACATACTGTACATGTCTGTGTGTATTTAATGTAGATGCACATTGGGTAGCTGTAATCTGTCACATTAAAGGCAGCCAAGCATTCTGCCTTTTACTTAAAGGTTAACTACTGTTTTTTTTTCAAAATTTTCAAAAGGTGGTCGACCTTTCTGTTAAAGAGTAAGAACCTTTTTTAAAAGATAAAAAACATCCGCGAAATTGCGTTCGCTAACCCAACCAGACTCCATGTAAATAAACAGCAATTTTAGCATCGTAAAAATACACTTATTCAAAGTCGACAGAAACAAAATAAAACTATGAAAAGCTGTTTTGGGTCATCTTTCCACTTTTCCAACCATCACAACTCTAGTTTTGGTTGAAATAAACACATAGTTTACCGATTTTACATGCGAAAATATGTTTGCTCTGTACGCGCTAAAAGTATTGCTTTTTTAAATGGAGTCTGGTGGGTTTAGCGCTAGTGACTTTAGAGCTGTTTCTGGTTAAAAAGAAAGGTCTCAAAGAGGTTTAAAAGGTCTATCTATGTAGGGATCCTTTCCATAATGTTGTCAGACACTTATATTAATCTGAGCCTGTCAGTGACAAAACAAGCACTTTTGTGAAGGTAAATACACGCTGGACAATTGTCCTATTAACTTACATTGTAGCTTGTTTCTGCGCTGCCGACTGCAGCGATCTCGCTTAATACTGGACCAATGCCAAAGATTGTTGTTCCCATCAGTCACTTAGACACAGAAACATAGGAAAAAAATGGTAGTTACCCTTTAAGTAAAAGTAGCAATCCCATAACATTAGACACCTACTATAAATACAGACCTGGCAAGGTGTTTCCTGCCGGCCGTCAAGGCGTCCTGCCACCAAAATGGAAGAGTGTCACTGCCACTACTACTGTAACAAATTAGGGCGTAAATAGAGCAATTGCCCAAAGTTGGATGACAAGATAGTTGGACTGGCAGCTCTTGATCAAAATATTAATGATGCTCATAATGAAAGATTCCTTTCAAAAGGTTTTTGTGCAACAGTGGCAGAGGGCCTGCATGTTCCAGTCACCATACTAAGGGACAGCCATAAAGCGTACTAGCATAGTGGTAAATAAATACTCTAGACGTTAAACAAATTGTGTGACACCACTATCTGTGCCGCAAAAGTAATGAAGATTATAGGAAATAACACAACAGTACACAAATATCATTCAAGAAACAGCAATTCTGTAATGCATCCAATAGAATTGTGCGTTTACATGTGTTGTAGCCGAAAGTCCGATGTCCTGCCTCACAGAAGGATGACAGAGGGGAAGCTCATCCAACAATGGCTGATGCAGACACTGTGAGTATAGTGTAAAGTGTCATACCACCACTAAAAGTACAGCTGTGGCCTCTGAAATGCAGCGATGGCTGCAACCCCATCACAGAAAATGCATATGCACAGTGCTGAAAAATCGGACAACATTTTTTTCTCTTTTTGACTTGTTTTACTTGAAGTGACTATATGTAACTTTTAAATGTTTCTTAAAATGTGTACATTTTCATCTGATGATCATAAATGACCTGTAAAAGCAAACAAGACTTGAGAACGCTATTTTTACAGTATATAGTTTTTGCCTCTGCCCGGGTCCAATTTTTCCCCGAGAAGTCACAGAATGATTTACGGCAGGTAGACGGCGCTACGGTAACACATTCTGACGGGTCACAGATTTCTTCCTAACATCAGAAAAACCTGTGTTAGTGAGTATCCAGCCAGGTAAAAGGTAGCAGGAGATTTCTTTATATAGGCCTAATTGTATTTTACTTTCATTTTAGAAGTTATCTGCTGTAGTTATGGCTGATAATGGGGCAGGGCCATCACAGGAAAGAAGGGAATTAAACGAAGAACAACTGAAAGCTGAAAGGGAAAGACGACAGGCGAAATCGCGAGTCAATCTCTGTCGGGCTTTCAACAGATGGAGACAATTACGGGATTGTAAATTATTTAAAAAACATCCCCGAATTGGCCCTCAGGTATGCAATATGTCTGTTTCATTCATAAAATAACTATACAATGCGCAACGTGTTGACAACATTAAATTACGTCCCCCTTCCATTTAGCGCAGACGTTTTCCTTTTAGTCCGTGTTTGTGTTGGCCTACTATTTTCTTTTCCCTTGTCCCTCTGTACTTACGTAACGCGTCCTTGGGTTTCATGAAATGCGCTGCAACTCAGTAATCTACAGTGGGCAATAAAGCACCGTGAAGAAAAGACCTTTATGACAGCAGGTGTGGTAAAAGCATTACCGCTTTTGTCCAAAGAGGTCGCTAGAATCAACACAAACAGAAAGTTACATATAGCCACTTTAAGGAACAGAGCAGGAGTATACCCATATATAAACGGGCCGTTGTGCATATTCTGTACTACACAATTTAAAAAAATAAAAAAGTAGGTTGGCTTTCTTTAGAATACAGATACCTAGCTCAAAAGCCAGTATTACCTTAACACAAAACAAATCAGTTGTCTATAGCCCCTTAAACACAGCCAGTTCAAGGTGGGAGTGTTGCACCTTTAATACCCCCCGTCGCTGTGTGAAAGTTCCAAAGACAGAATGGGAGGGGCAGAGTTGTGTCACTTTTAAGCCGGCAGCGGAGGTAGTCACAGAGCCGTAACAGAGCCTAACCAACGTCTGTGTGGAAGGGACAGCCGGCCAGGCGGGACAACGTGCAGTATAATGCACGAGTCGACCCACAGGACGGTCGGAAAGTGACAAAGCAGCATTCAGAGTAGCCAAAGTTAATAACTTACAGAAACATTGAAGCCATATTGCCCATGGACTGCTGCGGTCCGTCTCTGTCTTTCTCTCTACTTACAGTTGTGATACGATAAAATATGTGGTACTGAAGCATTGAGAACATTATAAGTGTACAGACATTTTAAAAAGACAGTAGCTCCGAAGACCGCGGCCGCCTGTATACGAGAACGCAACTGTCTTTATAATGTATCTTTTTAATCAACTGTCTGTACACTGACAAAGATGTCAATGCTTCGGTTAACGTTTAGGGACCCTCATTATGCTACCGTTGAAGTGTGGTGATATGTTGAGCCTTTTTAGTGGTATAAATAGCGATTAGTTTTTACTTTCCCTGTGCCCTGAATACTAGCGTTGTAAGCTAATCAGCGGTCGGTGCTAGCTTGTTTCAAGCTACAAACACATTGGATTAGCATGAAAACATGTCCCAGAGAGCGACAGAGTGGGTACACATCTGTTATTAACCCCTATGTTCGTTTGGCGCCAGAATTGTCCTTTAAAGACAGTTACTTGCATTGAACAGATGGCACATGGTCACAGGCACATTAAACCTACCTTAATGTCACTGAAATACACAGGAGTGTTAACAAGGATGTCAAGCGGTAAATGACTGTTAGCAGGTAGGGGGGGTGCTATTTAAAAAAAAAAAAAAAGGTGCGATGAGTCAGACAGGTGAATGATTAGAAATGTGCGTAGTTGAATGCCATTGTGTTTTTATGTGTTGCAGGTGTCCGAGAGGCCATTTGTTGTGAATCACGCAGAAAATTGCTCCACTTCGCACGCAAACTCCACAAACTTCCATTATGAAACCTATACCTCTCATAATGAAGTGCACTCCTCCAGTTCTCCTGCAAATGGAATCAAAGAGCTGGCAGGACGGGAGGAGGACTATGATAACATTCTTTACGTAAGCATTTATCAAACCAGTATAACGATTAAGCGAAAGCTTGTGATAGACTTTAGGAAAGGGGTTTGAGTTCCGTACTGAAACTTTTAAAGGCCAGTTCAGACAAAAGATTTGCAAGGAGACGAGTTGAAACTTGCAACTACTTGCAACGTGTCCGTCTGCAGCGTTCTAAAACCTGCTAGTTCACACCAAAGCGAGGAGATGGCGTATCCTCTCCATGGCAAAGTCTCTTTGTACCTAACTTCCGACTAGCAGGCTTTTTTGTTAAATATGAATGTGGATAATGTTAGTGATAGTGAGAGGCCTGCTACAGTTACATTTCTAGTGATGAATGGGTGAAAACTAGAGATGCACCGATAGACCGGCCGGTGACCGGAATTGGCCGGTTTTCATGTGCTCGGCCATGACCGGCGACCGGCAGGTCAGTCTGACATATGCCGATTTCATGCTGGTCAATGCTACAATTAACTGACAACATAAGTTCTACCAGTTACAGTTCTCAAGGACGCACATACACACGGACGCCACAGCACGCTCTCTTCTTCCTTTCTCTCAACTTCTCCGCCGTGTGTGGCGTGTACCCGCTCGCGGTGTGAAGGCGTGTCGGCGCTATTCTCCCACATGTAGGAACCTGGTGAATTAACCTGCAACATGTCAGCTGTTTGGGGTTCTTCAGCGTGTGTGCAGAAGGTAACAAGTTTGCAATATGCAACACCTGCAAGGAAAGAGTAGGGCGTGGAGGGACGACACCAAAAACCAAAATCACTTTTTTTTTTAGTTGATATTGGATGTGAAAAGAAGGAAATGGTTCTAACATTGACCTTTAGATGTGTGTGAATGTCCCACACCAGGAGTAATTTATGTAGTTCTATTTTATAGTGATCCATTATCTGTTCTAACATGTTCTATTAAAGAAAAGATAGAAAATAAATATTTGTGTGTGCTGTAAAGTGGTTAGAAAAAATGAAATCAGAATCAGCTAAAATCGGTATCAGCTGGCCTAACTCAAAGAAAATCAGAATCGGCCTAGAAAGTTCTAATCGGTGCATCTCTAGTGAAAATTTCTCTGATTCACGGCTTTGTCCGAGGCGTTCCTTCTCTTCAGTCACTCTCCAGCTCGCTCCACCGTACGTGCTTGCAGGCGCACGTTGAGCGCCTGCAGTTTGTAACAGAAATAAAATGGATTATGAATAGGGATGTCAAGATTCTCCAAATCCTCGATACGATTACATTTTTGATTCTAAGGTCACGGTTCGATTCTCTATTTTTACTTCTTTTTTTAAAGCACATGTTGCTATGTGTATGCTATGCATTTTTAGACTAGACTTGTATGTAATATAATATCTTAAATTTTGTTCGCAATGTACCACATTATATTGTCAAATTTAAAACAATTATTAACAACATAATGTAACAATAACATATCTTCAGTCAATTGGAACTTGACAATTTGTCAATAAAGTAAAAAGACAAAAAAAGTTTACCGACAATCCTGAGGGCAGACGCAGCGGCATTTGGTGTTTTAAGCCCCCAACGTCGTCTTCCAGGCAGCGCTGCTTGGAAGGCACTAGGATTAGGCAATGGTTATGGTTGAAGATGACGGTCACAGCGCATCCTTGAAGGCTTAGTTGGGGGCTTAAAACACCATCGAGCCAGCACAGCAGCTGAGCAGACCGATAGCAAAGAGGACGACTCGGGCAGTCTGCTAACTTGTTGCTCTCTCTAATATAACCAATATAAGCTGCTCTGTTTAGGCTACAAAACGTGCATGCAGGCCGAAATTCAACTGTGCGGTTTTGTTGGGATAAAGCTATAAGCAGAAGGACTATCCGCTAGCTGCTAGGCTAATGTGCAATGGTAAACACAGAATATGGTACACACACATAGCAGAGCTTGCAAACTGTGGCTTTTTTGTCAGCAACGCGAACGTTGTCAACATAACTCACTGGAAATCCAAAATACTTCCACACTTTAACACACTTCAGTGAAAGAGGAGGAGGTTCAAGTTCTGTCAATGGGTCTCCAGCATCTGCAGTTACCATGCTGTCTTTGACTGGCTGTATAAGTTAGAGGTTGACTGACTCGCAGCACTTCAAACACGTGTGGTTTTTTCCGCTTGACAAGCCGACCGGACGTGACATGGGGTCGTGGCAGGATCGACGATTCCATTTTTTTATTTGATATTCAAGATTGTGACGAAATTGTGACACCCTTAATTATGAATATTTTTTATTGCAGCTGACTTGACAAGATTACTTCTCTATTGGCTGTTGAAACAGCTGACATCTCTAACGTTCTAAAACCAGCCTCTGGAGACTCAGCTGAACATCAGCTGGTTTGAGACTAGACGGGCCGGTTCAGACCGCTGTGACTTTCCTCTGCTACGTTCTAAAATGGTATCGCCTCGTCGAGAATCTTTGGTCTGATCTGGGCTTAAAGGCCTGAAGTTCTGAGGACCACTGGATCCACCCCAGATCTTTCCAGCGGAGTTTGAACACACGCCAATTTAAAATGTAATGTTACTGTCTCTCTTTCAGTCATCAGAGGTGGAGGGAAGGCTCTCTGCACTGGAAGCTCAACTCGGGGGTCTTCTGTCTGGGCTAGACAGGCTTAGTATCCTGGAGAAACGCCTGGAGGAACTTGACAAACCGAGAAACACAGACAAGGTGGATAAGTCATTCTTTACGCTACTTCTTTAATATCTTATTTCATGTATTTTATATTGTTCTTTTTGTTGGACAGACGGCAAAGATAATTTAATAAAAATTACAATTGCAGATAACTTTTCTATTTATCATGTTGTATTCCAGAATGAAGGACAAGTCATCGCTATATCCAGGGAGAGCTGGGAAAATCTGATGAGCAGAGTCCTGTTATTGGAAACTAAACTAGATCTGAGCAATATACAGGTAGTGTTCTGGCTGTAAAAGTTCATTTAAATTTCATCATGTAGAATGGATTCACTGAATGTGTCAGTTTCTGCCTGTTATTGTCTTGATCCAATTACAGGCATCTTCACATGACAATTGCGGGGTTGTAAGAAATTGCTAATCAAAGCAAGAGCACTATATACTAAAATAGGGCTGAACGATTTGGGGGTGGGGGGGGCGTAAAGATGGAGGAGAGTAAAGATGGAAATATCCTAAAGATTAGTTCCATATAAATGCACGGATAGTTCGTTGTTTTGTCGTTAGTGAAAACAATATGTACCTTGTAGTTGAAAAAGGAGCCTCATATAAGAATGACATTTCCTCCTATGGAGTCCGTTCATTTGCATTCGGAGATCGACACTTTTTGACTGGCAAGATGGCTGATAGCGTAAACAACAACAGCTAACGTGTGCTGGAGTTCATGTGTAGAGCCCCTGGTGATACTTGGAGCAAAGTCTCATGTTGTGTCGAGCCTTCTTAGTGGTTTAAAAATAGTGATTTTGATGCGATCATAGTAGCGCCCCTAGCACTCGCATTCAAAAGGCCATTTGAACCAAAACGAGAATACGGTAAATCTTAAAAGTGGCGATTCCGTCCTAAATATGCTTTTAAATGAAAGTTTGCCTCGGGTACATTCACAAAAAGACCCTAGGTTGCATTTTGGCGAGAGTTACGCTTTACGGACACGATTCCACGAGGCTGGTTTTTAGCTTTGACTAAACGATTACACTCCAGCAAAATGTTTCTTCTTTACCCAGTGGGGTGTCTCTCTCTGACCACATATATTTAGGCTGTTTGACTCCCTGTGGTCTGTACATGCAGAATCATACAGATGTTTGTAGAGACGAACCTGCTCTTCCCAGCTGACCGCCTTGAAATGAAAGCGCAGCGCACGCAGTTAGAAAAATTCAGAGGTGCCACACACCGCGACAGCTTGCAGATCCTTTGCGCTGGAATCCACAGCTGCGGGACCCCATGGCAACCATTAATTTAGCTTTAACCTGTTAAAATCCACCTCTTTTGTCTGATTTTCAGTTGAGCTCCTGTATATCATTAATGATAGTATAAGCCTTTTCTTTTTTATTTCATGTTAAAACCGTATTTCCCATCCTTCCTTTGATTCCCAGCCTCAGCCTGTCACTCCCTCTCTACTACTCGGTCTCTACCCTAGCTCCATGCCCTAAGATCTCACAATGTGTTGCTCACATTGGTGGGGTTGGATCCCAGGCTCCTCTGGCGACATGTCAAAGTGTCCCTGAGCAAGGCACTGAACCCCAAGTTGCTCCCCAGATGCTCTATGTATAGCTGTCAAATGCTCCTAATACTTAGGATGGGTTAAAATGCAGTAATTGAATTTCACTACATTGTGCTGTCAATTGTATGTGTCGAATTCACGTTCCACCAAAACAAGTTCCCTCCCGAGGCTATTTAGCAGAGGCACCGTGGCTCTGTCTGGCGCTTAGCACCGCCCAAGGCGATTGTGATTGGTTTATAGAAATGCCAATAAACCAGAGCATGTTTTCTCCCATCCCAGAATGCTGTGTGGACTAGTCAGACCCTCCTGTGCAGCGCTGTGGAGGAAGGTCTGCCCTGAATACTAATACATGTATGTGTATGATTGGGGGAGGTGGGGGGCAGGTAGGGTCCTCATTTAGGATCCCAGTGGCCTGAGGGTAGAAGCTCCTCCTGAGCCTCTCAGAGCTGGCCTGGTGTATCCGGTACCTTCTGCCCGACCTCAACAGGGACCGACTTGTTTGTTTTCTACCAGCGCCTGGTGTAAATAGCCTATTGTATGTTCAGCTGAAAGAAACCACTCTCTGTAGGGCTCTGTTCGGTGCTATTTGACACTCTCAATGGAGCAGGAGTGGAAATTCCTCAGTATAAGAGATCACGGCGCACCATCACAGAGGAAATGCAGAGAGACGTGGGGATCCTCTCACACCGAGCAGCCGTCCCTCACCTGTGTAGACTGCCACCCGTTGAGAGGTGCACAAATATTTTCAGTTCATCACGAAACTGGCAGACCACATTTGACCATGTTAAAGGTGCTCTAAGCGATGTTGGGTGACGTTACTTATTGACGTTCAAAGTATTTTCAAACAAAACGAAGACTAGCTCGCTCCTCCCTCCTCCTCATCCCATTCCCTCCTTTCTGTGCTTCAGCGCACTACACACTCCGAAACAAAAGACCAAATTTTGGTCCGATTAAAAAGAGGTGGTCTCGGTTCGGACCAAACTGAACCCTGGTCCGGTTCATTTATATTGTGAAAGCATTTTTTGGGTGGTTCGGACTTTCGGACCAAATACAAGAAGCTCTGGCAAGCTCCTTTTTAAGGAATAGCTCGGTGCTTAGTGTGGAGGCTACATGAGAGAGTGTGTGACGGTGAATGCACTCAGAGCAGACAGCTGTCTGCTCTGAGCGTGCTCTCCAGAAAGAAAGTTCCCGTGTCTCGCTTCTCAACAACACAACAAAACGAAGAAAAAAAAAAAAAGAGCCGCGGCAGTAGGGGAGAGCAGCAGTCTGTAGGAGAGAGTAAACGCCCTTAGTCCAGGTTGCAGTGACAGTAAGGTGAGCATGTGAATAGACAGTTTTTTTCCCTGCCACAGTCAGACTGATGGCAAAAACATAATGGTTAGGGTTAGGTGCCTTGAAGTCAACCGTCGCAGCGCTGCCTGGAAGGAGACGTTGGGGGCTTAAAATACCATCGAGCATTAAAAAGGGATTAGCTTGAAACTAGCACTAAACCAGTTTTAAGATTAATCCTTGACCAAACACATTTTTAAAATGGTTGTTCCCCTTTGCTTTGTCACCTTTCTATCTTAGTTAAGTGTCCCGCCTCCATGTCCGTTATCTGCCTCCTCCTGTTCCTCCAGCTCCAAGTCTGATGCTTCCAAGGTGAGACAGACAAACTCGCCTTGCTGCCACTATGGATAAACACAGCTAACCTTTTCCAGCTTTTCAATGATTAGGGTCATCATTTTGCAAGTGACATCACCTTTTTTGGTTGTATTATTTCTTTCATGTTCTTATTGTGCTGTGTTGGGAACATCTCGGGGCATTGTTTCCCCTGACCATGCATTTAAATAGGACCGTCTTACAAGGCGTGGGCACCATCCAGTTCCCTCAATTTCCAAAAAAGTCACAAAAAAACCTGATTTTGGTGTTGTACTGAGTTGCATTATACTGTAAAGTGTTATTTTCAAAGTTATATTGTCTTCTCATGACCGCAAGATAATGACTTATTATTAAATATTATATCAGTTTTTCTTTTACAAATGCACTTCTAGTTTTCTATGTGTGCCAGAAGAAAACTGAATGAATTCTAATAATGTTAGCTGGTGGCATTAGCAAACAGATTTCCAAACAGAAAGCAAGCGTGTCTCAAATGTCCTGACTGGATGACGGTGTGTACTATTTGCTCCTACATAATTTGACTGAACAAACAAACTAGCTAGCCATCTACATGCATGTCTGCTTTCAGGCTATAGTAATTCTTTCTTCAGCAAGAACTATATTTTCTTGTCTGTCCTTTTTCTTTATCCAGGAGGACCTCAAGGACAGGCTAGAGAGGATCACCAACATGTAAGCTCTTAATTATAGTTTTTCAATATCAAATATACTCTTTTCTACAGACCTCAGAAACGGCCACTGAAAAGGAGTTCAGAATTTACCACATCATGGTTGTGAGATCGTTCTGCTCCCAGTTTTTTTATGACTTTGTGTGCTTAACTTTGTTGTGTTTCAGTTTTCCCAATTTCTGTTTTGACAGGTTGAAGGTGCATACACTTCTAGCGCCAAATCTGGCTTACCTTTTGTTATCTGTTTCGGTGTCAGAATGTTTCGACCCTCCAATAAAACTACAAGTTAACTCTGCTTAAGCTCTGATTCCTTTCACATAGGGATAATTACTACATCCAGCCCAGCTTGATAATATCAGTAGACACTTGGCCTTCCAAACTTTAATCCTCTGAATTTCTTTTGATTTTATTGAGAAGGTGTTGTTGTAGCTGCCATATTTAAAATCATATTATATTTCTAATACAGTATTGTTTTGCTCTTGTCAGATGGAACACCATTGGGACAAAATTCATTTCATGATTTTTGTGTTTGTGTATGTCTGAAACGTGTAGGCTGAAGAGCACCTCCAGTCTGCTGAAGAACACTGAATCCTCCGCAGCACACTGCAAATAAATAATGTTAAATTACAGTATGTAATATTACACCACAGTTTTGGTGCACTTTTCTATCTTGGCATTGTTAATGTACCTTTTTAAACCCAGTCTCGCATTGCCGGACCCATCTCTTTTGTATTTCTCTAAACCAATCCCGACCCTCCTGGGCGGCGCTAAGCTCCAGATGCAGCGACGGTGGCCTTACAAAACAGAGCAGAGATAGCGGCGGGGATGGACATCCGTCACGTTAGGCTTTATCCCAGCACTGTACATCTGTTAAACCAGATTAAATTAACGCCATTATGTACCTAATCACAAGCTACTTTAGATGAGAAACTCCTGTATGTGCTTTTAACTTTTCACAATGAAAATGAATGTCCAGTTTGAAGACCTCAGCTGATGAGTTGAGTAGATGATTTCCACTGTGTTAGCTCCTTACAAATAAATGCTCTATTCGTAAAACTGCAGGTGCTTGTTTGAATTGTTTTTCATTTAACTTTTAATTTTTTAATTGGTAACACTCATTTCTCTTTTAATTGGTAACACTCATTTCTCAACACGGAGTTCACTTTTTTTTTTAAACCTTTCACACAGTCATTTGTGCAGTTGCTAAAATATTTGAGAAATTAATTTTTAATCAATTAACTGATTACATCAATATTTATAATATTTTATCTCTACATCAATCTGGCTTTAGATCAAATTTTTCTACTTCAACTGCTCTCTTAGAATTTACAAATTATGTCTTTTTGGGTTTTGATAATGGTCATTTCGTCGGAGCTGCTTTCATTGATCTCTCAAAGGCCTTCGATATGGTTGACCATTACCTTCTACTAGATAAGCTTTACTCTATTGGTTTGAATAAACATGCTGTGCTCTGGTTTAACTCTTATTTGCTTAATAGACGTCAATGTGTTGTTTATCAAGGATTCCAGTCAGGTTATTTAATTGTTGATAAAGGTGTTCCTCAAGGCTCAACTTTAGGCCCCTTACTTTTTTCAATCTTTATCAATGACCTGGCACAAGTTTGTTCTCATTGTGAATTAGAGCTTTATACTGATGACACTCATCTATACCTCTGATTGGGATTTTCTGCAAGTTCAAAAAACTCTTCAATCTGACTTTGATAAAGTACAACAATGGCTGTCTATTAATAAGCTTCTGTTGAACATGAATAAGTCCTGAGGTATGGTGTTTTCAACAATACAAAATCGCCGTTGTGCTTCGTGTTTTCAAATAAAGTTTTTAGATGGGTCCCTTATGCAGATTGTGGAGGAATTTAAATATTTGGGCCTCTGGCTAGATTCCAACCTTACTTTTAAGATACACATCAATAGTATCATTAAGAAAGTTTATGGATGTCTTAACACTTACGTCTTATGGATCAATTAATTGCCTTTCATCTCCAGTCAGAAAAAAAATTATTTCTCAACTGGTAAAACCAATTATTGATTATGCACACATAGTTTATAGTAATACCTTTGAGTCCAATCTTAAACCCCTAATGTTGTATTCAATTCCCTTTGCAGATTTATATTAAATTGCCCATTTAAAACTCATTGTTTTATGTATGATTCATTACACTGGCTGCAACCCAAACAATGAAGAGATTACCACTGGATTTTGTTTATTTTCAAATGTGTTTATTCTAATTGTCCTGTATACCTTAAACAGCATTTAATACCTTATTGCTCAACATACTCATTTAGACCTCCAATGTCCAACATTTTTTATGGTACCAAGATTATTCTCTGTAGCTGGTAGGAGAGCATTTCAGTACAAAGCCCCTTTAGATTGGAATAACCTTCCTCTTCTTCTGAGGTCTATTTCTACATTTGGTTTATTCAAGTCGTCACTTTTTTCTTTTCTTGAAACTACATGTTCTTGTAATTAGGGACACCAAGGATATTATATATATTTATATGTGAGATGTGATGTTATCTGGTATGTTATATTTTGTCATAAGGCATATAGATATTTGACGTATTAGTTGTCTAATGCATTTGGCTGATTATTTTGTCAATGTACTTTTAATATGTGTGCAATGTGAATTGTGGGGTCAAGGGCAGGGGAGTGAGGCATTTTTTGTATATATGTTTGTATTTGTGTCTTTTTTGTATATGTATTGTATGATTAACCTTTGTGTTTGTATGTATGTGCAGGACCCCCTTGGAAATGAGATGCTACATCTCAAGGGGTTATCCTGAAATAAATTCAATATATTGCAATATATTTCGATACTGTGCGTAAGGCGATATATTGGGATTTTTTTTAAGTATAATTTAGAAAAACTAACAATTAAAAAAATGACATGATGTTCATAAAAGTCAAAGAAGTTTACTTTAGGTAAACAATTCAGGACACAGAAATCAAACTGCCAGTTTGGGATTGTGGTTTACAGGTTCTTAGTGAGGTAATTTTTATATGCTAAAGTAGGCCAAAGTTCAGCCAGAGCTACATTGTTAGCTTGTAGCAAAAAGTCAGACACTGCTAGGCACTGTTAGGCGAGGACACTAGTGGTGTGTCCCAGCATAGCCATCTAGCGGTAGGGGGTTTAAACACAACATAAACGTGAACCACTGTCTTACATGAATATTATTTTTATTATTTTTTTTAATAAAAAAAAAAAATTGCCTTTTTGAAAATCGATACAGTATTGCAAAATAAAATATCGCGATACTCAAGTGTTGATTTTTTCTTTCACCCCTATTATGAACTGAAGCCAACTAAACTACAAAGAGCACCTTTGTAGTCACCTGGTAACAAAGCAACCTCATCGACAACAAGTGAGAAGATGCAGAAAAGAGAGACACGGGTGTAACAGAGATGTGAATTGGGGACTGCAACTAACTGTCAGGCTATATCCCCTGCAGGGCTTGGGTAGAGTAGTTTGGGGCTGGCAGTTGCACCATCAAAATGCTTGGTGGGAGATCCAGTACATTTAGGGACACCCTGTAATTCTCTCTCTCTCTCTCTCTCTCTCTCTCTCTCTCTCTCTCTCTCTCTCTCTCTCTCTCTCTCTCTCTCTCTCTCTCTCTCTCTCTCTCTCTCCTACCGGTCCACAGAATAAGTACGTGCAGCGGAGTGCAGAATACTGCAGTGACGGAGAAGGGTCATATAGTCATAGAAGTCTTCAGTCAGCTGCTTAGCTCAAAGTACAGACTTTGAGCGGGGATTATTATTTAACGGGGATCAAAACATTAAATGTGACACTGGTCTGGGTTAAATCTAAATTAATTAAAGGACTGTCTTCAAGTGCAATATTGACTCTCACTATTTTTCCCACATTAAGAGTTTGGTCCAAGTCACAGGCATTTCTTTGTAAAATTTGTTTTTGTTATTTTATTTATAGATTATTATCGGGTGTAGTGCAATTCTTGACTTGGTTATAGGCTACATATATCTAAAGACAGGGGTCTTCAACGTTTTTTAGGCCAAGGACCGCTAAGCTGAAAAAGAGACGGAGCAGGGACCCCTTACTATATAGAATTGAGTTGCATATTAAACTGGGCCTACGATAATGTGTAGGGCGGCCAAGAGCATTTAGATATGCCTTTTTTATGGGGCATACAATACTAAAGTGTTAAAATAATGATTGTTGACATATTCATATATTTATACATCATGTTTTAATGTTAAAATGTGGAACAGTAACTGTATCTGTGGATGGCTACCTTACTTATAGGCCAGTAAGCCTATCATCAATGTGTAAATTAAAAAAAGATTTATCTTTACAAATATGTTGGATTCATGTTTATGTATATTTTCATATATATATATATATATATACAGTGAGGAAAATAAGTATTTGAACACCCTGCTATTTTGCAAGTTCTCCCACTTGGAAATCATGGAGGGGTCTGAAATTGTCATCGTAGGTGCATGTCCACTGTGAGAGACATAATCTAAAAAAAAAAATTCAGAAATCACAATGTATGATTTTTTAACTATTTATTTGTATGATACAGCTGCAAATAAGTATTTGAACACCTGTCTATCAGCTAGAATTCTGACCCTCAAAGACCTGTTAGTCTGCCTTTAAAATGTCCACCTCCACTCCATTTATTATCCTAAATTAGATACACTTGTTTGAGGTCGTTAGCTGCATAAAGACACATGTCCACCCCATACAATCAGTAATAATCCAACTACTAACATGGCCAAGACCGAAGAGCTGTCCAAAGACACTAGCGTCAAAATTGTACACCTCCACAAGGCTGGAAAGGGCTACGGGGAAATTGCCAAGCAGCTTGGTGAAAAAAGGTCCACTGTTGGAGCAATCATTAGAAAATGGAAGAAGCTAAACATAACTGTCAATCTCCCTCGGACTGGGGCTCCATGCAAGATCTCACCTCGTGGGGTCTCAATGATCCTAAGAAAGGTGAGAAATCAGCCCAGGACTACATGGGAGGAGCTGGTCAATGACCTGAAAAGAGCTGGGACCACCGTTTCCAAGGTTACTGTTGGTAATACACTAAGACGTCATGGTTTGAAATCATGCATGGCACGGAAGGTTCCCCTGCTTAAACCAGCACATGTCAAGGCCCGTCTTAAGTTTGCCAATGACCATTTGGATGACCCAGAGGAGTCATGGGAGAAAGTCATGTGGTCAGATGAGACCAAAATAGAACAATTTGGTCATAATTCCACTAACCGTGTTTGGAGGAAGAAGAATGATGAGTACCATCCCAAGAACACCATCCCTACTGTGAAGCATGGGGGTGGTAGCATCATGCTTTGGGGGTGTTTTTCTGCACATGGGACAGGGCGACTGCACTGTATTAAGGAGAGGATGACCGGGGCCATGTATTGCGAGATTTTGGGGCACAACCTCCTTCCCTCAGTTAGAGCATTGAAGATGGGTCGAGGCTGGGTCTTCCAACATGACAATGACCCGAGGCACACAGCCAGGATAAACAAGGAGTGGCTCTGTAAGAAGCATATCAAGGTTCTGGCGTGGCCTAGCCAGTCTCCAGACCTAAACCCAATAGAGAATCTTTGGAGGGAGCTCAAACTCCGTGTTTCTCAGCGACAGCCCAGAAACCTGACTGATCTAGAGAAGATCTGTGTGGAGGAGTGGGCCAAACTCCCTCCTGCAGTGTGTGCAAACCTGGTGAAAAACTACAGGAAACGTTTGACCTCTGTAATTGCAAACAAAGGCTACTGTACCAAATATTAACATTGATTTTCTCAGGTGTTCAAATACTTATTTGCAGCTGTATCATACAAATAAATAGTTAAAAAATCATACATTGTGATTTCTGGATTTTTGTTTTTAGATTATGTCTCTCACAGTGGACATGCACCTACGATGACAATTTCAGACCCCTCCATGATTTCCAAGTGGGAGAACCTGCAAAATAGCAGGGTGTTCAAATACTTATTTTCCTCACTGTATATATATATATATATATATATATATATATATATATATATATATATATATATATATATATATATATTATTATTATTTTTATTTTTTTTAATTTTTTTTTAAAACAAGAATTTGGTGGCCCCCCTGCAGCATCTCTAAAGACCCTAGGGGTCCTGGACCCCCTGTTGAAGAGCTCTGGCTTAAGAGACCCCTCATTGCCTGCTAATAGTATAGCCTAGTGTTGATTGCGGAGTTAAATCTGCCATTATACCCTGCATATAGTGTACATTTAATGTGGGTTTTAAAGTGTGCAGTGGTATTTTGTCCTATTGGAGCTCATGTATCTCTTACTGTGTGTATTGGGTCTAAGTATAGTAATAGCCTTTAAATTATTCCTGTGCATTTTTGCTGATTGTTTTAGTGCCTAGCTCATTGCACTCCCTTAAAGTTGCTACTGTGTGGCTTCACTCTGGTGCTATTGGCCTCCGCCTTTTACTGTTTTTATCTCATGCAGATTTTGTGAATAAACTATATATATTTTGTAATTGGCTTCTCATCCTGGTCTGTTCTGGACACTTACCCGTTTCCATCACTACACTACAAAAGAAAAATAGGACAGCAAGCCCTGAAAGGCAAGGTGAAACAGGTGAGACAGGTTTTTCGGGCATTCTTGGCCAAAACCTAAGTTTGAGTCGTACGTACTAGATAGATAGATCTCCTGGGTGTGTAGCCACAGTCATGGCGTGCCCCCTCCCTATCTCAGAATCAGAATCAGAAAGGTCTTCATTGCCAAGTACGTTGCACATACAAGGAATTTGTCATGGTGTTGTTGGTGCATGTCACACATTAAAATATAAGAAGGATAAAAAGAATATAAACAATATAAATATAAACATATACACACAGAATGTATTAATAACGATAAAATAAAGTAATCTACAACTGAGTCTCCCACCTCAGTTGTAGATCTCTGCAGTTCATCCAGAGTGATCATGGGCCTCTTGGCTGCATCTCTGATCAGTCTTCGTAGATTTGCAGTGGTCTGATACTCCTTCCATTTCAATATTATCGCTTGCACAGTGCTCCTTGGGATGTTTAAAGCTTGGGAAATCTTTTTGTATCCAAATCTTAAACTTCTCCACAACAGTATCTTGGACCTGCCTGGTGTGTTCCTTGTTCTTCATGATGCTCTCTGCTCTTTAAACGGACCTCTGAGACTATCACAGAGCAGGTGCATTTATACGGAGACTTGATTACACACAGGTGGATTCTATTTTTCATCATTAGTCATTCAGGTCAACATTGGATCATTCAGAGATCCTCACTGAACTTCTGGAGAGAGTTTGCTGCACTGAAAGTAAAGGGGCTGAATAATTTTGCACGCCCAATTTTTCAGTTTTTTATCTGTTAAAAAAGTTTGAAATATCCAATAAATTTCGTTCCACTTTATGATTGTGTCCCACTTGTTGTTGATTCTTCACAAAAAATTACAGTTTTATATCTTTATGTTTGAAGCCTGAAATGTGGCAAAAGGTCGAAAAGTTCAAGGGGGCCGAATACTTTCGCAAGGCACTGTATCTGTCCTATCAAATAAAGGGGGGAAAGCCCAAAACATTATCTATAAAGAATTATCTTAGGGATAATTGTTTGTTGAAGTAACATACTGTAGTGACTGTGGGTGGGGGGTTTGGGGCATTGCATTTTGGTCCTGATGTGATATGATCCAGAACGTTTTGTTCTAGCCCCTTGCTCTGCTTATTTGAATTAGAATTTTATTTGTATTATTTTATTGGTGTGAATGCTGAAGGCATTCACATCTATATTCTTCTACACTAATATTTATTTATTTATTTATATATAGAGCCATATTTTGCACCTTAACTCCTTCCACATTTTTCAACATAGAAACTACATTCAAACATCAAAACGTTCGGCTTGATTCAGAATGGTGTACTACTATTTTTAATATTCTTAACATTTATAATTTCCGAGATTTTCAACATTTAGCGGACATTTTTTTCCCATTAAAGCGGATGGACAGAATGTTCAAAGTTGACACATTTTCATCCATTTTCAACTGCTAGCTACTCATTCATACATTCACCAAGAAACTCCATTCCAACTTTAAAACGTTCCCCATCTTTCATACATTCAGCGTTGGTATTCAACTTTCAAATCCCATTAGTACTTTTTAAAATAATCAGTCTTCTTTGAGGCTTAGAACTAATGTCTTTCTGCCATTTTTACATTGGTGTGTATGGGACGGAATGTTCGGCCTCAGAGGGCAGGGCCCAACTGACAGAGTGGAAAGAGGCAGAAGCTACATTTTCTTTATCTTGCGATACCATCTACAGTTTTAACTCTTCATACATTACTTTTACATCACAATGTAGGAAATCCTGTGCCCTTTCTAACAATGTGCTCAGGGAGGCAATGTGACTTTCACACGAGGCACAGTGAGCTTCCAAGTGAAGCCATGTCCACCAACTGCCGCACTGCCTCCTGTACTAAATCCTACCAGAAATACCAGGAGGAGAAGAGAAACAGGCCCTTTTCAGACAGCTGCTGCCCTCACGTGTCTTACACAACACACACCATTCTTGGACAGGATGATCATCAGGGTGTTATGTCTCTCACAGTATTAAACATTAAGAGATAAGAGTTGGGATTTTTGAGATAAGAGGACTATAAAAGGTGCGTCAGAGCTTCGTTTCTGTGAGAAGGCCTCTCTGAGACAAGAGTCGTCATAGAAACCTTTAACTGCAGTTGGTCATGTGACCTGATCCCTGACATGTTGACCAATGCTGTGAAGTTACTGTTCCTAGTCTCTGTGAGAACAGTTGCTGGTGTTGAGGTCTGAGGTCAGTTATCAGAGTCACATCATGTTAGCTTACAAAAACACCTCTTCTCCTTTTTCCTCCCCTCTTCCTCTCTTCTTTCTCTACTCCTCTCCTCCTTTTCTCTTCCTCTCCTTTCTTCTCCTCTTCCTCTCTTCCTCTGTTCCTCTCCTACTCGTCTCCTCCTCTGTCCTCTCCTATACTAATGGCAAATTATTCCGTAGGATTATGGTTAATCTTTCATTAACTGAGTTTTATAAAACTTTTAATTTCCATTCACATTTTTTGAAGAACTCTCTGAAACAGGAGTCGTCATGGCAACCTGCAACTGCAGTTGGTCATGTGATCAGATCCCTGACATGTTGACCTGTTGCTGTGAAGTGACTATGTGTGTGTGTGTGTGTGTGTGTGTGTGTGTGTGTGTGTGTGTGAGAGTGTGTGTGTGTGTGTGTGTGTGTGTGTGTGTGTGTGTGTGTGTGTGTGTGTGTGTGAGTGAGTGACTGAGTGTGTGTGTGTGTCAGTGTTAATTTTGACAGCAAATTCTGATTTAGTCTTAGTCTTTTGAATAACACACCATTTAGTTTTAGTGTTATTTTAGTCATCTGAAATCTTTTAGTCTTAGTCTAGTTTTAGTCGACTAAATATCATAAACGTTTTAGTCTTAGTCTAGTCTTAAGTCTTTTAGTCTTAGGCTGAATCCCATTTCTCTATCTTACCCCTACCCCTTAACCCTACCCCTTAGTTTACTTAGTTAGGACGAGTTTGCAGAACTTTGCACAGTTTTGAGGACGTTTTCACAACAGAAAGGTTATTTACATCATACTTAGTTGTGTTTAGTTGCACAGTCTTAGTTACACAGCTTTGGCTGATTTCAGTTGACTTCGCTCGTTAGCAACATGCTAACGTTTTGCAGTGCACCCGGTCCGAGGGCAATGACATGTCTCATGAACAACAGAAATGTCAGAGCTAGGTCTAGGACGGACCGTTAAATCTGTGTCTGTATTGCATATTCAAACCTTAATACCATTCCATAACAGACTGATGGATACTTCCAATGACTGGAAATTCTGGAGAAACATTTAGTCAACTAAGTCCACTGTAGATTTAGTTGACTAAAATCTGCTAATATTTGGTCTACTAAAACTAGAATAAGACTAAAAGACTTAAGACTAGACTAAGACTAAAACTCTTATGATATTTAGTCGACTAAAACTAGACTAAGGCTAAAAGATTTCAGATGACTAAAATAAGACTAAAACTAAATGGTGTGTTATTCAAAAGACTAAGACTAAATCAGAATTTGCTGTCAAAATTAACACTGACACACACACACTCACTCAGACACACACTCACTCTCACACACACACACTCACTCACTCACTCACTCACTCACTCACTCACTCACTCACACACACACACACAAACAGTCACACATAGTCACTTCACAGCAACAGGTCAACATGTCAGGGATCAGATCACATAACCAACTGCAGTTACAGGTTGCCCTGATGACTCCTGTTTCAGAGAGTTCTTCAAAAAATGCGAATGGAAATTAAAAGTTGTATAAAACTCATTCAATGAAAGATTAACCATATACCATTAGTATAGGAGAGGAAGGAGGAGACGAGTAGGAGAGGAACAGAGGAAGAGAGGAAGAGGAGTTACACACACCAACAGACAAAAACACAGGAAGAGAGGAAGAGGAGAAGAAAGGAGAGGAAGAGAAAGAAGAGAGGAAGAGGGGAGGAAAAAGGAGAAGAGGTGTTTTTGTAAGCTAACATGATGTGACTCTGATAACTTACCTCAGACCTCAACACCAGCAACTGTTCTCACAGAGACTAGGAACAGTAACTTCACAGCATTGGTCAACATGTCAGGGATCAGGTCACATGACCAACTGCAGTTAAAGGTTTCTATGACGACTCTTGTCTCAGAGAGGCCTTCTCACAGAAACGAAGCTCTGACGCACCTTTGATAGTCCTGCTCTTATCTAAAAAACCCTAACTCCTATCTCTTAATGTTTAATACTGTGAGAGACATAACACCCTGATGATCATCCTGTCCAAGAATGGTGTGTGTTGTGTAAGACACGTGAGGGCAGCAGCTGTCTGAAAAGGGCCTGTTTCTCTTCTCCTCCTGGTATTTCTGGTAGGATTTAGTACAGGAGGCAGTGCGGCAGTTGGTGGACATGGCTTCACTTGGAAGCTCACTGTGCCTCATGTGAAAGTCACATTGCCTCCCTGAGCACATTGTTAGAAAGGGCACAAGATTTCCTAAATTTTGTTGTAAAAGTAATGTATGAAGAGTTAAAACTGTGGATGGTATCGCAAGGTAAAGAAAATGTAGCTTCTGCCTCTTTCCACTCTGTCAGTTGGGCCCTGCCCTCTGAGGCCGAACATTCCGTCCCATACACACCAATGTAAAAATGGCAGAAAGACATTAGTTCTAAGCCTCAAAGAAGACTGATTATTTTAAAAAGTACTAATGGGATTTGAAAGTTGAATACCAACGCTGAATGTATGAAAGATGGGGAACGTTTTAAAGTTTGAATGGAGTTTCTCGTTGAATGTATGGATGAGTAGCTAGCAGTTGAAAATGTATGAAAACGTGTCAACTTTGAACATTCTGTCCATCCGCTTTAATGGTGTGCCTTCAGCATTCACACCAATAAATAACTAAATAAATAAATAAATATTAGTGTAGAAGAATATAGATGTGAATGCTTACAGCATTCACACCAATAAATAAATACTAGAGAATGCAATTTCTGAAGAAATTGCGGTGTGAATGCTGTATGTTGAAAGGCTGACGCTACACTGCTGATTGCTGACTTGAATTGTGTTAGAATAAGGTAAAGTAGTGAGAATAGTTGAAAAAGTGGGAATGGGTTTAATAGTATGAATGTCTTAGAAAAGTTGAATAATACCCAGATTGCTTGAAAGGTGTGGCATGTTTTAATTGTTTTTAGTTGAAAAAGTGGGAATGGTTTTGTTCTAGCCCCTTGCTCTGCTTATTTGAATTAGAATTTTATTTGTATTATTTTATTAGCTTCAATATCTTTTCATGTACTTTACTGTACTATTTCTCTACTTCAACTTGTCATTTTATTTTTATTCAGGCTATTCACTTACTTTTCATCATTAACGTTATCTATTATATTTATGTATAGTTACATTGAAAATATTCTGTTTAGGAGGTGGAGATTTTATTTTAGAAAGAACTCGTATCTGAATTGTTCAACACTAGCAAAGATCCTTAAGGTACAATTTGTTTCCGTTTTTTTTAAATAAAGTTGTAACAAAAAAATATCACTAGCGCGGGAGATCTCTTCCTGTTTCGTGTTGAAGTCACGTGGTTGCGTGTTGTTTTTGACCACGGCTGGGCTGACTTTAACGTTCATACATACCGCATACCGTCCGGAGAGAAGCAGAGAAACCTCGAATATTTGGAAGATTATGGAGGAAATTCAGCCGCCGATGCTTGGTCATCTAAACGGGTAACTATTTGTAACTTTTTTGTCTAAGTTCGACATAAGGCGCAAACACCCACCGGGAGAAAGTAGAGGTACCGGTAACGTTAAAGGCTGTGACTGTGAGACGGCACACTGATATGCTGCTGGAATATTATATCAGTCCACATGCTGCTGTTTTTTCCCACAGTGCTAAGTTGTTTGGTTTGTTTTCCATTCAGTCAGTTATTTACTTTTCTCATATTTAAAACACCAGCCTGAGAGAATATTTACAATGAATCAGTCTGTCACCCTGTTTGTTACATTTAACGTCAACGTTATCAGGAATATATTGTTGTTCCCTCAGCCTCAGCAGTTTAGCGTGGTAGCAATACCACTGTGTAAAAGTAATCTATTACAATTACAAGTCAATAGTCAAGTTTATTTCATCCATAAAAATGGAAATTACAGTGCTCATACCTGCCTTAATGCCATAAAAAATAGAGCATACGTACAATACAATAAATACAATATATAATACAGTACAGAAATGATAAAGATGTACGTTTAAAGTGCTTGTTGTTCTGTCTAATAGTCTGAGGTATAAAAGAGAGAGAGAGCATACGGTATACCGCTTAGTTCGTGTCACAGGAGGCCTTAGCCTACCACTACGTTCCATAACCCTGCCAGTCAAATTACCATGAAGTAGGGTTGCACGATATTGACAAAATGTGATATTGCAATATCAGTTATGAATATTGCGATATAGATATTAATTTCGATATTTTTAAATATACGTAAAATTACAAAAGTTACGGGAAAATGCATCAAAATAGATTCATAACAAATAAAACAAATTTTCTTACAACACAAGGTTTATTTCAACTGACGTCATTGGACTGGTCCAACATGAATAAATAAATAAGGACCATGTCTACAGAACAGGACATGTTCTACTGGTTGGACAGTATACAATAAATAAAGAGAACAGGACATGTTCTACTGGTTGGACAGTATCAAATAAATAAATAAAGAGAACAGGACATGTTCTACTGGTTGGACAGTATACAATAAATAAAGAGAACAGGACATGTTCTACTGGTTGGACAGTATAAAATAAATAAAGAGAACAGGACATGTTCTACTAGTTGGACAGTATACAATAAATAAATAAAGAAAACAGGACATGTTCTACTAGTTGGACAGTATACAATAAATAAATTAAGAGAACAGGACATGTTTTACTGGTTGGACAGTATAAAATAAATAAAGAAAACAGGACATGTTCTACTAGTTGGACAGTATACAATAAATAAATAAAGAGAACAGGACATGTTCTACTGGTTGGACAGTATAAAATAAATAAAGAAAACAGGACATGTTTTACTGGTTGGACAGTATAAAATAAAGAAATAAAGAGAACAGGACATGTTCTACTGGTTGGACAGTATAAAATAAATAAAGAGAACAGGACGTGTTCTACTGGTAGGACAGTATAAAATAAATAAATAAAGAGAACAGGACATGTTCTACTGGTTGGACAGTATAAAATAAATAAATAAAGAAAACAGGACATGTTCTACTGGTTGGACAGTATACAATAAATAAAGAGAACAGGACATGTTCTACTGGTTGGACAGTATAAAATAAATAAATAAAGAAAACAGGACATGTTCTACTGGTTGGACAGTATAAAATAAATGAATAAAGAAAACAGGACATGTTCTACTGGTTGGACAGTATAAAATAAATAAATAAAGAAAACAGGACATGTTCTACTGGTTGGACAGTATAAAATAAATAAATAAAGAAAACAGGACATGTTCTACTGGTTGGACAGTATAAAATAAATAAAGAAAACAGGACATGTTCTACTGGTTGGACAGTATAAAATAAATAAATGAAGAGAACAGGACATGTTCTACTGGTTGGACAGTATAAAATAAATAAATAAAGAAAACAGGACATGTTCTACTGGTTGGACAGTATACAATAAATAAAGAGAACAGGACATGTTCTACTGGTTGGACAGTATCAAATAAATAAATAAAGAGAACAGGACATGTTCTACTGGTTGGACAGTATACAATAAATAAAGAGAACAGGACGTGTTCTACTGGTAGGACAGTATAAAATAAATAAATAAAGAGAACAGGACATGTTCTACTGGTTGGACAGTATAAAATAAATAAATAAAGAAAACAGGACATGTTCTACTGGTTGGACAGTATAAAATAAATAAATAAAGAAAACAGGACATGTTCTACTGGTTGGACAGTATAAAATAAATAAATAAAGAAAACAGGACATGTTCTACTGGTTGGACAGTATAAAATAAATAAATAAAGAAAACAGGACATGTTCTACTGGTTGGACAGTATAAAATAAATAAATAAAGAAAACAGGACATGTTCTACTGGTTGGACAGTATAAAATAAATAAATAAAGAAAACAGGACATGTTCTACTGGTTGGACAGTATAAAATAAATAAAGAAAACAGGACATGTTCTACTGGTTGGACAGTATAAAATAAATAAATGAAGAGAACAGGACATGTTCTACTGGTTGGACAGTATAAAATAAATAAATAAAGAAAACAGGACATGTTCTACTGGTTGGACAGTATACAATAAATAAAGAGAACAGGACATGTTCTACTGGTTGGACAGTATCAAATAAATAAATAAAGAGAACAGGACATGTTCTACTGGTTGGACAGTATACAATAAATAAAGAGAACAGGACATGTTCTACTGGTTGGACAGTATAAAATAAATAAAGAGAACAGGACATGTTCTACAGGTTGGACAGTATAAAATAAATAAATAAAGAAAACAGGACATGTTCTACTAGTTGGACAGTATACAATAAATAAATTAAGAGAACAGGACATGTTTTACTGGTTGGACAGTATAAAATAAATAAAGAAAACAGGACATGTTTTACTGGTTGGACAGTATAAAATAAATAAATAAAGAGAACAGGACATGTTCTACTGGTTGGACAGTATAAAATAAATAAAGAGAACAGGACGTGTTCTACTGGTAGGACAGTATAAAATAAATAAATAAAGAGAACAGGACATGTTCTACTGGTTGGACAGTATAAAATAAATAAATAAAGAAAACAGGACATGTTCTACTGGTTGGACAGTATAAAATAAATAAATAAAGAAAACAGGACATGTTCTACTGGTTGGACAGTATAAAATAAATAAATAAAGAAAACAGGACATGTTCTACTGGTTGGACAGTATAAAATAAATAAATAAAGAAAACAGGACATGTTCTACTGGTTGGACAGTATAAAATAAATAAAGAAAGAAAACAGGACATGTTCTACTGGTTGGACAGTATAAAATAAATAAATAAAGAAAACAGGACATGTTCTACTGGTTGGACAGTATAAAATAAATAAATAAAGAAAACAGGACATGTTCTACTGGTTGGACAGTATACAATAAATAAAGAGAACAGGACATGTTCTACTGGTTGGACAGTATCAAATAAATAAATAAAGAGAACAGGACATGTTCTACTGGTTGGACAGTATCAAATAAATAAATAAAGAGAACAGGACATGTTCTACTGGTTGGACAGTATACAATAAATAAAGAAAACAGGACATGTTCTACTGGTTGGACAGTATACAATAAATAAATAAAGAGAACAGGACATGTTCTACTGGTTGGACAGTATAAAATAAATAAAGAGAACAGGACATGTTCTACTGGTTGGACAGTATAAAATAAATAAATAAAGAGAACAGGACATGTTCTACTGGTTGGAGAGTATAAAATAAATAAAGAGAACAGGACATGTTCTACTGGTTGGACAGTATAAAATAAATAAATAAAGAGAACAGGACATGTTCTACTGGTTGGACAGTATAAAATAAATAAAGAGAACAGGACATGTTCTACTGGTTGGACAGTATAAAATAAAGAGAACAGGACATGTTCTACTGGTTGGACAGTATAAAATAAATAAAGAGAACAGGAAATGTTCTACTGGTTGGACAGTATACAATAAATAAATAAAGAGAACAGGACGTGTTCTACTGGTAGGACAGTATAAAATAAATAAAGAGAACAGGACATGTTCTACTGGTTGGACAGTATAAAATAAATAAATAAAGAAAACAGGACATGTTCTACTGGTTGGACAGTATAAAATAAATAAATAAAGAAAACAGGACATGTTCTACTGGTTGGACAGTATAAAATAAATAAATAAAGAAAACAGGACATGTTCTACTGGTTGGACAGTATAAAATAAATAAATAAAGAAAACAGGACATGTTCTACTGGTTGGACAGTATAAAATAAATAAATAAAGAAAACAGGACATGTTCTACTGGTTGGACAGTATAAAATAAATAAATAAAGAAAACAGGACATGTTCTACTGGTTGGACAGTATAAAATAAATAAATAAAGAAAACAGGACATGTTCTACTGGTTGGACAGTATAAAATAAAGAAAACAGGACATGTTCTACTGGTTGGACAGTATAAAATAAAGAAAACAGGACATGTTCTACTGGTTGGACAGTATAAAATAAATAAATAAAGAAAACAGGACATGTTCTACTGGTTGGACAGTATACAATAAATAAAGAGAACAGGACATGTTCTACTGGTTGGACAGTATACAATAAATGAAGAGAACAGGACATGTTCTACTGGTTGGACAGTATAAAATAAATAAATAAAGAAAACAGGACATGTTCTACTGGTTGGACAGTATACAATAAATAAAGAGAACAGGACATGTTCTACTGGTTGGACAGTATCAAATAAATAAATAAAGAGAACAGGACATGTTCTACTGGTTGGACAGTATACAATAAATAAAGAGAACAGGACATGTTCTACTGGTTGGACAGTATAAAATAAATAAAGAGAACAGGACATGTTCTACTAGTTGGACAGTATACAATAAATAAATAAAGAAAACAGGACATGTTCTACTAGTTGGACAGTATACAATAAATAAATTAAGAGAACAGGACATGTTTTACTGGTTGGACAGTATAAAATAAATAAAGAAAACAGGACATGTTCTACTAGTTGGACAGTATACAATAAATAAATAAAGAGAACAGGACATGTTCTACTGGTTGGACAGTATAAAATAAATAAAGAAAACAGGACATGTTTTACTGGTTGGACAGTATAAAATAAAGAAATAAAGAGAACAGGACATGTTCTACTGGTTGGACAGTATAAAATAAATAAAGAGAACAGGACGTGTTCTACTGGTAGGACAGTATAAAATAAATAAATAAAGAGAACAGGACATGTTCTACTGGTTGGACAGTATAAAATAAATAAATAAAGAAAACAGGACATGTTCTACTGGTTGGACAGTATACAATAAATAAAGAGAACAGGACATGTTCTACTGGTTGGACAGTATAAAATAAATAAATAAAGAAAACAGGACATGTTCTACTGGTTGGACAGTATAAAATAAATGAATAAAGAAAACAGGACATGTTCTACTGGTTGGACAGTATAAAATAAATAAATAAAGAAAACAGGACATGTTCTACTGGTTGGACAGTATAAAATAAATAAATAAAGAAAACAGGACATGTTCTACTGGTTGGACAGTATAAAATAAATAAAGAAAACAGGACATGTTCTACTGGTTGGACAGTATAAAATAAATAAATGAAGAGAACAGGACATGTTCTACTGGTTGGACAGTATAAAATAAATAAATAAAGAAAACAGGACATGTTCTACTGGTTGGACAGTATACAATAAATAAAGAGAACAGGACATGTTCTACTGGTTGGACAGTATCAAATAAATAAATAAAGAGAACAGGACATGTTCTACTGGTTGGACAGTATACAATAAATAAAGAGAACAGGACGTGTTCTACTGGTAGGACAGTATAAAATAAATAAATAAAGAGAACAGGACATGTTCTACTGGTTGGACAGTATAAAATAAATAAATAAAGAAAACAGGACATGTTCTACTGGTTGGACAGTATAAAATAAATAAATAAAGAAAACAGGACATGTTCTACTGGTTGGACAGTATAAAATAAATAAATAAAGAAAACAGGACATGTTCTACTGGTTGGACAGTATAAAATAAATAAATAAAGAAAACAGGACATGTTCTACTGGTTGGACAGTATAAAATAAATAAATAAAGAAAACAGGACATGTTCTACTGGTTGGACAGTATAAAATAAATAAATAAAGAAAACAGGACATGTTCTACTGGTTGGACAGTATAAAATAAATAAAGAAAACAGGACATGTTCTACTGGTTGGACAGTATAAAATAAATAAATGAAGAGAACAGGACATGTTCTACTGGTTGGACAGTATAAAATAAATAAATAAAGAAAACAGGACATGTTCTACTGGTTGGACAGTATACAATAAATAAAGAGAACAGGACATGTTCTACTGGTTGGACAGTATCAAATAAATAAATAAAGAGAACAGGACATGTTCTACTGGTTGGACAGTATACAATAAATAAAGAGAACAGGACATGTTCTACTGGTTGGACAGTATAAAATAAATAAAGAGAACAGGACATGTTCTACAGGTTGGACAGTATAAAATAAATAAATAAAGAAAACAGGACATGTTCTACTAGTTGGACAGTATACAATAAATAAATTAAGAGAACAGGACATGTTTTACTGGTTGGACAGTATAAAATAAATAAAGAAAACAGGACATGTTTTACTGGTTGGACAGTATAAAATAAATAAATAAAGAGAACAGGACATGTTCTACTGGTTGGACAGTATAAAATAAATAAAGAGAACAGGACGTGTTCTACTGGTAGGACAGTATAAAATAAATAAATAAAGAGAACAGGACATGTTCTACTGGTTGGACAGTATAAAATAAATAAATAAAGAAAACAGGACATGTTCTACTGGTTGGACAGTATAAAATAAATAAATAAAGAAAACAGGACATGTTCTACTGGTTGGACAGTATAAAATAAATAAATAAAGAAAACAGGACATGTTCTACTGGTTGGACAGTATAAAATAAATAAATAAAGAAAACAGGACATGTTCTACTGGTTGGACAGTATAAAATAAATAAAGAAAGAAAACAGGACATGTTCTACTGGTTGGACAGTATAAAATAAATAAATAAAGAAAACAGGACATGTTCTACTGGTTGGACAGTATAAAATAAATAAATAAAGAAAACAGGACATGTTCTACTGGTTGGACAGTATACAATAAATAAAGAGAACAGGACATGTTCTACTGGTTGGACAGTATCAAATAAATAAATAAAGAGAACAGGACATGTTCTACTGGTTGGACAGTATCAAATAAATAAATAAAGAGAACAGGACATGTTCTACTGGTTGGACAGTATACAATAAATAAAGAAAACAGGACATGTTCTACTGGTTGGACAGTATACAATAAATAAATAAAGAGAACAGGACATGTTCTACTGGTTGGACAGTATAAAATAAATAAAGAGAACAGGACATGTTCTACTGGTTGGACAGTATAAAATAAATAAATAAAGAGAACAGGACATGTTCTACTGGTTGGAGAGTATAAAATAAATAAAGAGAACAGGACATGTTCTACTGGTTGGACAGTATAAAATAAATAAATAAAGAGAACAGGACATGTTCTACTGGTTGGACAGTATAAAATAAATAAAGAGAACAGGACATGTTCTACTGGTTGGACAGTATAAAATAAAGAGAACAGGACATGTTCTACTGGTTGGACAGTATAAAATAAATAAAGAGAACAGGAAATGTTCTACTGGTTGGACAGTATACAATAAATAAATAAAGAGAACAGGACGTGTTCTACTGGTAGGACAGTATAAAATAAATAAAGAGAACAGGACATGTTCTACTGGTTGGACAGTATAAAATAAATAAATAAAGAAAACAGGACATGTTCTACTGGTTGGACAGTATAAAATAAATAAATAAAGAAAACAGGACATGTTCTACTGGTTGGACAGTATAAAATAAATAAATAAAGAAAACAGGACATGTTCTACTGGTTGGACAGTATAAAATAAATAAATAAAGAAAACAGGACATGTTCTACTGGTTGGACAGTATAAAATAAATAAATAAAGAAAACAGGACATGTTCTACTGGTTGGACAGTATAAAATAAATAAATAAAGAAAACAGGACATGTTCTACTGGTTGGACAGTATAAAATAAATAAATAAAGAAAACAGGACATGTTCTACTGGTTGGACAGTATAAAATAAAGAAAACAGGACATGTTCTACTGGTTGGACAGTATAAAATAAAGAAAACAGGACATGTTCTACTGGTTGGACAGTATAAAATAAATAAATAAAGAAAACAGGACATGTTCTACTGGTTGGACAGTATAAAATAAATAAATAAAGAAAACAGGACATGTTCTACTGGTTGGACAGTATCAAATAAATAAATAAAGAGAACAGGACATGTTCTACTGGTTGGACAGTATACAATAAATAAAGAAAACAGGACATGTTCTACTGGTTGGACAGTATACAATAAATAAATAAAGAGAACAGGACATGTTCTACTGGTTGGACAGTATAAAATAAATAAAGAGAACAGGACATGTTCTACTGGTTGGACAGTATAAAATAAATAAATAAAGAGAACAGGACATGTTCTACTGGTTGGAGAGTATAAAATAAATAAAGAGAACAGGACATGTTCTACTGGTTGGACAGTATAAAATAAATAAATAAAGAGAACAGGACATGTTCTACTGGTTGGACAGTATAAAGTAAATAAAGAGAACAGGACATGTTCTACTGGTTGGACAGTATAAAATAAAGAGAACAGGACATGTTCTACTGGTTGGACAGTATAAAATAAATAAAGAGAACAGGAAATGTTCTACTGGTTGGACAGTATACAATAAATAAATGAAGAGAACAGGACATGTTCTACTGGTTGGACAGTATACAATAAATAAAGAGAACAGGACATGTTCTACTGGTTGGACAGTATAAAATAAATAAATAAAGAAAACAGGACATGTTCTACTGGTTGGACAGTATAAAATAAATAAATAAAGAAAACAGGACATGTTCTACTGGTTGGACAGTATAAAATAAATAAATAAAGAAAATAGGACATGTTCTACTGGTTGGACAGTATAAAATAAATAAAGAGAACAGGACATGTTCTACTGGTTGGACAGTATAAAATAAATAAATAAAGAGAACAGGACATGTTCTACTGGTTGGACAGTATACAATAAATAAATAAAGAGAACAGGACATGTTCTACTGGTTGGACAGTATAAAATAAATAAAGAGAACAGGACATGTTCTACTGGTTGGACAGTATAAAATAAATAAAGAGAACAGGACATGTTCTACTGGTAGGACAGTATAAAATAAATAAGAACAGGACATGTTCTACTGGTTGGAAAGTATAAAATAAATAAAGAGAACAGGACATGTTCTACTGGTTGGACAGTATACAATAAATAAAGAGAACAGGACATGTTCTACTGGTTGAAGAGTATAAAATAAAGAGAACAGGACATGTTCTACTGGTTGGACAGTATAAAATAAATAAAGAGAACAGGACATGTTCTACTGGTTGGACAGTATAAAATAAATAAAGAGAACAGGACATGTTCTACTGGTAGGAGAGTATAAAATAAAGAGAAGAGGACATGTTCTACTGGTTGGAGAGTATACAATAAATAAAGAGAACAGGACATGTTCTACTGGTTGAAGAGTATAAAATAAATAAAGAGAACAGGACATGTTCTACTGGTTGGACAGTATAAAATAAATAAAGAGAACAGGACATGTTCTACTGGTTGGACAGTATAAAATAAATAAAGAGAACAGGACATGTTCTACTGGTAGGACAGTATAAAATAAATAAAGAGAACAGGACATGTTCTACTGGTTGGACAGTATAAAATAAATAAAGAGAAGAGGACATGTTCTACTGGTTGGACAGTATCAAATAAATAAATAAAGAGAACAGGACATGTTCTACTGGTTGGAGAGTATAAAATAAATAACGAGAACAGGACATGTTCTACTGATTGGACAGTATACAATAAATAAAGAGAACAGGACATGTTCTACTGGTTGGACAGTATAAAATAAAGAGAACATGACATGTTCTACTGGTTGGACAGTATAAAATAAATAAATAAAGAGAACAGGACATGTTCTACTGGTTGGACAGTATCAAATAAATAAATAAAGAGAACAGGACATGTTCTACTGGTTGGAGAGTATAAAATAAATAAATAAAGAGAACAGGACATGTTCTACTGGTTGGACAGTATACAATAAATAAAGAGAACAGGACATGTTCTACTGGTTGGACAGTATCAAATAAATAAATAAAGAGAACAGGACATGTTCAACTGGTTGGACAGTATAAAATAAATAAATAAAGAGAACAGGACATGTTCTACTGGTTGGACAGTATACAATAAATAAAGAGAACAGGACATGTTCTACTGGTTGGACAGTATACAATAAATAAATAAAGAGAACAGGACATGTTCTACTGGTTGGACAGTATACAATAAATAAAGAGAACATGACATGTTCTACTGGTTGGACAGTATAAAATAAATAAATAAATATAGAGAACAGGACATGTTCTACTGGTTGGACAGTATACAATAAATAAAGAGAACAGGACATGTTCTACTGGTTGGACAGTATACAATAAATAAATAAAGAGAACAGGACATGTTCTACTGGTTGGACAGTATAAAATAAATAAAGAGAACAGGACATGTTCTACTGGTTGGACAGTATCAAATAAATAAAGAGAACAGGACATGTTCTACTGGTAGGACAGTATAAAATAAATAAAGAGAACAGGACACAACTTTTCTTTCTCTTATTATCTATTTCTTCACTCACACTGTCACTCTGTTGAAATATGCACAGACGTGGTACGCACCATAGGGTCTGTCACGTAGTGGACCCGTGTGCTGACGTGTACCAACATGTGCAAGTGGCACGGTAACTGGCCAATGAAACATGATTATTATAACGTTTCAAGCGGGCTCTAAATCAAACACAACTAACCCACACAGCCAACAGACGGGACGCAGCACTCCACATTATTAACAAAATATTGCATACTTATTGTGACACTTTCGATATAATATTGCGCAACGTAATATCGCGATAATGATATTGAGTCGATATATCATGCACCCCTACCATGAAGATGGTGACCTGGGTCCCTTGTTATTTTCTGTGTCATTTTTGCCAGACGGTTGTCATATACATGGTCTACTGTATTTAACTGTCCCACCATTTTTCCAGCCCTTTTAGTCACTCTATCAATCCTGGCCTTCTCGGTTATCCCAGCATTCCCACCCCAACCCACCACACAGTAAATCCAAACACTACATATCACTGACATAAAAAAACATAATAACCACATCAGTATTCACCTTTTAAAGGACTGCAACTTCCTCATACAATATACACGTGGACTTTCATCAATAAGTCAACATGATCTGACCATGTTAGCCTATCATTCAAAACAATGCCCAAATACTTGTAGGTGTTCATTCTTTCTATTACTGAACCTTTTGATTTCCTCTGCCTCAGTTGTCATCTTATTTCTCCTGTAATCAATTACTAATTCTTTAGTTTTCTTAACATTGAGTTCTAGGAAATGAGTGTCCTACATTTAAAATCTTTCTTAAGTAAAACTACAGAAGAGACGTTACTATGACTAGGCTACTTAAGTATTAGAAGTACAAGTACTCATTGTGCAGGAAAATGCTCCCCTTTGGTGTTATGCTTTATACTGTATTATTCAATGATTAATCGTATGCATTAATAGGTGAGCTGTATTTCAATGAATCAAATAGCTACATGATATAGGCGTACTATTTGGTAGTTTAATCTATCATCAAGCATACTTATTTGACGATCAAATGTTAGCCTACATTTTAAATGCAATATTTCCCTCTGAGATATTGTGGAGTTGAGGTATAAATTAGCATAAAATGGAAACGCTCAAGTACAGTACTTGTCATTTGTTAAATTCCACCACTATTTTGTAACGGTATATGTTTAATAAAGCAGGCCTATAATGAGCACAAATGCTGGAAGATGGATTACGTGATAAATTGGTTGAGAACTATCATTGATGACATTTTTTGTTAATCAAGTAGGTAAGTAAAAACTCAAAACCAGAAATTCGCTGGTTGCAACTTTTCAAAAGTAAGGATGTATTCAAGCCAAAATCCAAAGCCGAAAGTCAAAGAGCCACTATGCACGCTGCCAAAGGCTTAAAGGTTTTGTGATCTAAGATAAACTTTTCATCTTCTCTCTGTCTTTTTGTGTGGTGTTTCTCTTTAACAGCACAACTACTAAACGGGAGGACTACCTGGAGTGGCCGGAGTACTTTATGGCTGTAGCCTTTCTGTCAGCCCAAAGGAGCAAAGACCCAAGCTCACAGGTGTGTGTGTGTGTGTGTGTGTGTGTGTGTGTGTGTGTGTGTGTGTGTGTGTGTGTGTGTGTGTGTGTGTGTGTGTGTGTGTGTGTGTGTGTGTGTGTGTGTGTGTGTGTGTGTGTGTGTGTGTGTGTGTGTGTGTGTGTGTGTGTGTGTGTGTGTGTGTGTGTGTGTGTGTGTGTGTGTGTGTGTGTGTGTGTGTGTGTGTGTGTGTCAAAAGCTGGGGAATACAGTATACTTGTGGGGTCCAAAATGCTGGACCCCACAAGGTTAAAGGTCTGTTTGAGGGTTAAGGCTTGGTTTTAGAATTAGGTTATGGTAAGGGTTAAGGTTAGGCATTTAGTTGTGATGGTTAGGGTAAGGGGCTAGGGAATGCATTATGTCAATGACGGGTCCCCACAATGATAGTGAAACAAACTTGTGTGTTGTTTTTACAGGCATCAACAGTACAGGAATAAATATAGTCTTAAACATTTACTGTATTCTGCACATTATGTAGGCATATCAAAAGTGATAATGTACAGATCCCAGGTGTAATTCAGATTTATAAGACTGTAATATTCGGGTTTTACCTTTTTGGTAAAAACAAAAAAAGAACAGTGTCTGTACAGATTGCAATGAGAAATGTCAATAAGGAGATCCAGACAGGTAGAACTATAGATAATGGGGTTGGCACTGTAGTGGTGAGCACTGTCTTTCTCACAACAAAGGTTGTTGGTTTACATCTGGAGGGTGGCTGGGTTCTTTCTGTATAGAGTGTAGATGTTGTGCTGGTGTTTGCCTAGTCTCGCATTGCCAGTCCTTCCTCCTCAGCGCTGCGGAGGAGGGTCTGGCTAGTCCACACAGCATTCCGGGATGGGAGAAAAACGTGCTTTGGTTTATTGGCATTTCTTTAAACCAATCACAATCGTCTTGGGTGGTCCTAAGCGCCGGACAGAGCAACAGTACCGCTGCAAAAAAGCCTCGGGAAGGAACTTGTTTTGGTGGGACGTGTACGTTCAAAAGTTGTTTGAAGAAAACTCAGATTGGACAGATAGTCTATCTAGCTGTCTGGATTTACCCTGCAGAGATCTGAGGAGCAGTTAACCATAGCCCGCATAAATCGATCAGAGTTTAAAATGCCAACACAAAGAAAGCGTAAAGTGACAGACAACCGGCCAAAATGAGGGACATCTGCCAGAATTTCTGGCAGCACCTGTACAATCCTGGAAATTAAACGTTATCGATATAATAGACTAGGGTTCACCTGATTATAGTATTCTAATCTGGATTCACATTCAAATTCCACCTTCCATAATGGCATAACTGGAAGGTTTTTATTACTATTATTACTAAGGTATTTATTATTAATAGCTTAGTTGTGCAGCATAGGGGAGAGGCCCATAAGCTAATTATTGCAAGTAAACAAAAGGGAATATGCTGTCAAAGCAAACCGTAGAGTAACATTTCCATGACTAAACTGTGGAACCTCTTTCCCTCTCTGCAGGTGGGGGCGTGTATAGTGAACCAGGAGAATAAGATAGTTGGCATTGGTTACAACGGTATGCCAAATGGCTGTGATGACGACCTGCTACCGTGGTCCCGGTCTGCTGACGACCGGCTTGACACCAAATACCCTTATGGTGAGAAAGCATTCACATGCACTTCTTGCTTTTTCCTTGCTTTAATTTTTAGATGATCATTTTGTGTTTGTTTTGTTTTCTGGAATCAGTTTGGTTGAAGAAAATGTGCACATACAACAACGTGCTTCTGGTTTCATCCACCCCAGTCAGGAACTCACATAGTATTCATCTCAATTTGTGTGGGAGGATTTCTGGAATTAACATAATCCAATTGTAAAGGCATTTGTGTACAACAAAGCCTGTTAGTCATTAGCTGTCCATACTGTACTATGCTGCTGAGTTCTCTTCATGTCTTAAGTGCTAAACTTTGGCCTGTAGAGGGTGCTAGAGGATAAATATTGAAGCAATCTCACTCTTTCTCCATTGATCAGATGCTCTTGCGTTCTACTTTATCTTTCTCTCTTCCCTTCTCTCTTGGTGCTCAATTTAGGGTGGGATGGTGGGCAGGGGATAAGGAATTTACTTTTTTCTACACTCATAATGAGGACCCTTTTCCTTATTTAGAAGGTTCTAATTTTTTTTTTTTAATTTTATTGTCATTCAATGAACTGACAGTTCCACGGCCTGGTGGTGCTAGAGGAAAGGTTAACATGATATGTTAGGATTTATCCAGAGGATTCATCCTTCATCCAAAATCCATGAAAATGTGTCCTGTTGGCTTTTAAAACTAAAAGCAAGTATAGGAGGGATGGACGGGCAGATTAAATTGACCAAGTAGTAGTCAGACTTCTACCTCCACCCCACGGTGGCGGCAGGTAAAATTCAAAAACAGCAACATCTTTTGCCAGATGTGGTGTCACGGTTACTCTGGATAATACACAGACCTCACTGTGGACAGTTTTCATAGGGACTATTTTCAACCAAATGTAAAATATAATGATTTATAACTGGTTCTATTATGGTGCTTTTAGGATGGAAGGATGTGTTTTTGGTCTATTTCTCCAGTTTCAGACACGCACCATCGTAGGAGCATGGTCGTTGTATATTATGCCTGTCTTGCCCTGGCTCGTTTGCGCTACAACCTAATTAAACTTAAAACAAGGAAACTTGACAACGTCTTGTATTGACTGCGGGCCATCTCAATTGCTCTGTCCCACAGTGTGCCATGCAGAGATGAATGCCATTATGAACAAGAACAGTGCTGATGTGAAAGGCTGCACCATGTATGTGGCTTTGTTTCCCTGCAACGAGTGTGCCAAGCTCATCATCCAGTCCGGTGGGTGATAGACACACACACTCGCACGCACATGCACACACACACAAATGGTACCCAACCATACTGCTAATTTTGTAACGTTCCGTGTCTAAAAAGAGGAACTTTTCTTGTCAAACCCCCTTCATATACTTTTGAATTATATTATCACTGTTTCCCAAATATAGATTTTGCTGCCCCAGAATAATCAGTTCCATATTTAGTCGCTTGTATGTTCAGTCACCTAACCTTAGTCTCTCGGCAGTAGTAGCCTGCCGAGAGACATCATCATTGACATCATCCATGTCAATACTGTATATTTTAAGAAATTGATTTTATGGTGTGTGTGATGAAAATGTGCGCTCCCATGTAGAACATTGCTTAAAAAGTAACAATTCTAGTTTATCAAGGTGCACAGATTTGAATTTGTGAGGGCATGTGGACATCCAGGCTTATCACTTATTTTCCAAAATCATGAGTTTGGATAGTTGAAATTCAGTTTAGCCTGAGAGAGAGAGAGAGAGAGAGAGAGAGAGAGAGAGAGAGAGAGAGAGAGAGAGAGAGAGAGAGAGAGAGAGAGAGAGAGAGAGAGAGAGAGAGAGAGAGAGAGAGAGAGAGAGAGCTAGCGGTACATTTACGAACACACTTATTTTTACAGTCTATGGAACGCACTAATTTCTGGGAAAAGAATGTCACGATTCATAAGAGAGACAGACTTGTAGCGGGTTTTGTATGATTTTACTTTTAGTTTGGATGACTCGTGCAGCCAGCCTCCACAGTCCCCGTGCTCAGCACTCAAGCAGCAGAGAGGAGCACTGGGAGCAAGATGCCTGAATATTAATTAATTAATCCCCCCCCCTCATAGTGGTGTTTCACTGTGGCCATCATCAAATGCCAAGTCGGTAGACATCACCCATCCCTGTTCTGAGGCCTTTGGCAACTTTGAATCATACGCAAACAGTGTGAATTTATACACAGGGTTTTTTCCTGCATAGAGAAATAAGAGGCGGTTCAATGCTGCCTCCAGCTCTCAACAAATCTCTGACTGGTATGTTCATGGAAAACATTATTTTCTAACCAGCATTGCAATTTGATTTTTAGGATGTATTTCGTGGCAGTAGCTCAGTGAGCTGGGTTGGGAACCGGAGGGTTACTGGTTCAAGTCCCCATACAGACCAAAGTATGGTGGTGGACTGGTTGCTGGAGAGGTGCCAGTTCACCTCCTGGGCACTGCCAAGATGCTGTTGAGCAAGGCACCGAACCCCCAACTGCTCGGGGCGCTTTTCTATGGACAGCTCCTTCACTCTGACATCTCTCCATTAGTGCATGTAGAGGTACTGAGCATGGGTGTGTGTGTTCAGGCCTCTGTGTAATGGGTATAATAACAGAGTGAAAAACTTTGTAATTTCCCCTTACAGGATTAATGAAGTATATATTATTGTATTATTTAATATTGAATATATCATTCCATAATTGACATACCAGTGTGTAACCCCTTCAAAAAAAATTATATTGAAATTTTAAGAAAAACGAATATAGTGAGATATATATATATATATATATATATATATATATATATACAGTGAGGAAAATAAGTATTTGAACACCCTGCTATTTTGCAGGTTCTCCCACTTGGAAATCATGGAGGGGTCTGAAATTGTCATCGTAGGTGCATGTCCACTGTGAGAGACATAATCTAAAAAAAACAAATCCAGAAATCACAATGTATGATTTTTTTAACTATTTATTTGTATGATACAGCTGCAAATAAGTATTTCAACACCTGAGAAACTCAATGTTAATATTTGGTACAGTAGCCTTTGTTTGCAATTACAGAGGTCAAACGTTTCCTGTAGTTTTTCACCAGGTTTGCACACACTGCAGGAGGGAGTTTGGCCCACTCCTCCACACAGATCTTCTCTAGATCAGTCAGGTTTCTGGGCTGTCGCTGAGAAACACGGAGTTTGAGCTCCCTCCAAAGATTCTCTATTTTGTTTAGGTCTGGAGACTGGCTAGGCCACGCCAGAACCTTGATATGCTTCTTACAGAGCCACTCCTTGGTTATCCTGGCTGTGTGCTTCGGGTCATTGTCATGTTGGAAGACCCAGCCTCGACCCATCTTCAATGCTCTAACTGAGGGAAGGAGGTTGTTCCCCAAAATCTCGCAATACATGGCCCCGGTCATCCTCTCCTCAATACAGTGCAGTCGCCCTGTCCCATGTGCAGAGAAACATCCCCAAAGCATGATGCTACCACCCCCATGCTTCACAGTAGGGATGGTGTTCTTGGGATGGTACTCATCATTCTTCTTCCTCCAAACACGGTTAGTGGAATTATGACCAAATTGTTCTATTTTGGTCTCATCTGACCACATGACTTTCTCCCATGACTCCTCTGGGTCATCCAAATGGTCATTGGCAAACTTAAGACGGGCCTTGACATGTGCTGGTTTAAGCAGGGGAACCTTCCGTGCCATGCATGATTTCAAACCATGACGTCTTAGTGTATTACCAACAGTAACCTTGGAAACGGTCGTCCCAGCTCTTTTCAGGTTATTGACCAGCTCCTCCCGTGTAGTCCTGGGCTGATTTCTCACCTTTCTTAGGATCACTGAGACCCCACGAGGTGAGATCTTGCATGGAGCCCCAGTCCGAGGGAGATTGACAGTCATGTTTAGCTTCTTCCATTTTCTAATGATTGCTCCAACAGTGGACCTTTTTTCACCAAGATGCTTGGCAATTTCCCCGTAGCCCTTTCCAGCCTTGTGGAGGTGTACAATTTTGTCTCTAGTGTCTTTGGACAGCTCTTTGGTCTTGGCCATGTTAGTAGTTGGATTCTTACTGATTGTATGGGGTGGACAGGTGTCTTTATGCAGCTAACGACCTCAAACAGGTGCATCTAATGTAGGATAATAAATGGAGTGGAGGTGGACATTTTAAAGGCAGACTAACAGGTCTTTGAGGGTCAGAATTCTAGCTGATAGACAGGTGTTCAAATACTTATTTGCAGCTGTATCATACACATAAATAGTTAAAAAATCATACATTGTGATTTCTGGATTTTTGTTTTTAGATTATGTCTCTCACAGTGGACATGCACCTACGATGACAATTTCAGACCCCTCCATGATTTCCAAGTGGGAGAACTTGCAAAATAGCAGGGTGTTCAAATACTTATTTTCCTCACTGTATATATATATATATATATATATATATATATATATATATATATATATACCGTTCCGTCGGTGCTTCACCTTATACAGTGGTATACATTTTAGACAGTACAGACACCCTGAATGCTTTAGAACAGGGTTTTTAAATGTTTTTTAGGCCAAGGACCCCTAACCTGAAAGAGAGACGTCTACATAAACTAAATAAAATAGAGTTGCATATTAAACTGGGCCTACAGTAACATGTAGGGCGGCCTAAAGCCTATACACATTCCTTTTTATGATGCCCCACAATACTAAGCTACTATTAACATATTCATATATCACCATGTTTTAATGTCATGTGGAAGGCACAGTGAATCCAGATCCAGTTTATTTACGAATAGACCGATTTATCTTTGCTAATAATATGTTAATCATGTTAATGTGCCCTATATCTTCAGACATATTTTAATATGGGAGGGAAAAAAAACTTAAAATGATAATTTGGAGCCCCCCTGCAGTGACTCTGAGGACCCCCTGTTGAAGATCTCTGCTTTAGAAAGCTTCATTTCGCCATCACTAGTCTAAATCCACACTAGTGGCTGTAATGTTCATTGCACCTCAACCTACACATTTCTTGGCCAGTGTGAACAGCATACTCCTGATTTTCCTATTCTTGGAGCCTTTTTGGAGCGAAAAGTGTAACGATTGTCCCGAGAGTAGTCAAGGGTATTGTTAGGACTCATCCTCTGGTGAGCTAGGGTACTAGGGAGTCAAAAACAGCACTTACATCAACTCTTCCTTTTTCATTTTGTTCTCTCTCTTACTGCTTTCAACTGTCATGCACATCTCTGCTAAGACTAATAATGGTCTTTATTTTGCACTCCTGCCTTCTGTGTCTCTTCATAATGGCTCCCTCATCTCTCTCTGTCCAGGTATTAAGGAAGTGGTCTATCTTTCTGATAAGTACCATGACACGCCGGAAATGGCTGCTTCCAGAAGGCTGCTCAATATGGCCGGCGTACAAAACAGGTGAGTTAAATGTTTGCTCTGGCACACAAGAACAAGTGCAAGGGTTTTTATTTTTATATTTTGTATTATTAAACAAGGCCAAGGGATACACAAATACCCACAAAGGAACATATTACTAATACCACCATCTGAAAACAACGACAAATGAGAGGAGAGAAACAAAAAAACAGTGGACGTGTTGCTTCTTTGCCTTTTTAAAGAAACATTTCACCCTGTTACCTTTTGTCTAGTCTATATCCACGACGTTCCACTTCCGGGATTGGTCCATTGCCTCCGGAAATTCTGCCGGATGTTACCTTCTGCCCCCTTTTGTGTTGGAATTTTAAACTCCGGTGGATTTATGAGGACTATGGTTAACTGCTCCTCAGGGGCCCGTTTCAGGAAGGAGGTTTATCAAACTCTGAGTCTAACCCTGGTCTCTGAGTTGATTTACCCTGAGATAGGAAACTGAGTTTTTGGTTCCAGAACAGCTGATTTGAGTTGGTTCAATCAACTCAGAGTAGGTTCACTCAGAGTTAAGCGTGTGCACCACCACTATAAAAAGGCAGCATGAATGGAGCCATGATACTACGATTCACCATGGTAACAACCACAAACAAACTGGTCGGCGGAAATACTCATGCGCAAATACAGCGAGTTTGAACATGTATTTCGTTAAAAAAGCAACACGGCGGCTGCTGTAAAACAGAGAATTGGTGTGGGAGAAAATTGCTGCTTGAGTGTATTAATTTCATATTTAATCACAGGTAACCTATAATATTACTGGTGAAAACTGGAATGGTATTACACATAGCTACTAATCCCATTCTGAGCCTGCAGCACCATGATCATTAACAGAAATATAATTTATAATCTTTTAATTCTTTTTAAAGGCTCTCACTGGTTTGTGTCCAGGGAACACTACAAAAACATTTAAAAAAAAAAAACATTTCAGAGCGAGGCACACTTTTAGATGGCTTTACCAGATGGCTTTACCATCTATTAGTAAAGCCACTGTAGGCAGAGCCGTCAGAAAAGTGTGCCTTGTTCTGCATACAGTGGCTTTACTAATATGCTCTGCATCACCAATGTTGTAAAGAAAACTACTGTTAGCAAAAAAAAAATAATAATTTGACACAAAGAATCTGCTGGGATGTAAATGCATGTCCACGATGGTGGATGTTAGTGATATGAGGACGGATAAGGTATCTACATATCTAATCGACTGTGAAGAAAAAATACCTCTCAAATCGGTTATCTGGAAATGAAAATACATCTAGTCGGCGTAAACGTAAACTCTCTGTAAAGTAATACAGCTTTTTCATCATGGGATCATCGACAAAAGGACATACAATGTTTTGAGAAAAAAACGTTTTATAATCTGCCTAACATAAACCAATATGTTTTTTTTATTCATGCAGATACAGTAACAAAGTGTGCTAAAATGCGCCTGATACAGACTGAATGAATGAAAGAGGAAATGAATGCACGCTGTGTCAGAGGGAGGAGACTGAGAGAAACTCAAGGTTTCTTGAAGAAAACCTGATCTCGACCAGGTTAGGTTCACAGGCTCAGTTAGGTTAAGTTCCCTCTCTTTCTGAAACGGGCTGGAGTTACCCCTCTCTCAGGTTTGATTAACCTCCCTTTCTGAAACAGAAAACCTAGAGTTTTCCTCATCTCAGGGTTAACAAACTCAGAGTTTTCACTAAACCTGCTTTCTGAAACAGACCTCAGACCCTCTGCAGGGTAAATCCAGACGGCTAGCTAGATCTGTCCAATCTGAGTTTTCTCTCGCACGACTAAAACAACTTTTGAACGTACATGTTCCACCAAAACAAGTTCCTTCCTGAGGCTATTTTGCAGAGGCACCAGGGCTCTCTCCGGCGCTTAGCGCCGCTTAAGATGATTGTGATTTGTTTAACGAAATGCCAATAAACCAGAGCACGTTTTTCTCTTAACCAGGAATACTGTGTGGACTAGCTAGACCCTCCTCCGCAGCACTGTGGCGGAAGGTCTGGCAATGGGAGACTACCCTTTGTGTGATTGTGTTATAATTAACCTCTTTTGTTGCACCAACTCCCACCCTCCCCTCCTCCCCCAATCTTTAATCCTCTGCCCAACCAATTAGCATCACATTGCAAATTGTCAAACATCTCTGCTGTGCTGGAATGAGACCAACGACTTACATTTAAGACTTAATACAGGGCTCCAGAGTGCGACCATCTGTAGAGTGCAACTAAACATCTTCATTGGTCTCGCTGGTCTCTGTGTGTATGTGTGTAGCGTTGGGTTCAGAGAGGAGACAGAAGCGCTGCCCGACAGAGCTCTACATGAGACCAGAATTGCTTGTTGACCAGCACCGAGAAATGTGCTACGGGTGGATAATTGCGGCGCTTCGTATCACTTCATGCTCCTGTTTGAACCATTTCCCGGCTCGATCTGCTCCTTTCAGATCGAGCCAAGACTAAGGAGGACTGTGGGACAGGCTGTCGTTCTTTCTCTCCCTCTGTCTTTTTAGCCTATGTTCTGTATAGCCCCACCATCATAAAAGATTTGTAAGTAGCCAAATGTTAAACTATAAATACTAACTGGATATAGTTGATGATAATAATACATATTTGGGTTCATTAGCCATTTTAGAAATATTTCTTATTAAATATTTATTTATTTATTTAGTGGGAATGCTGATTCAGCAGCATTCCCACTGTTATTCTCTGCGCTCCGTAACTTCTGCATACATTCAGCTATTAAAACCATTCAACTTTTAAAATGTTCAGCTCTTTCAGCTAATGATAGGACTTCTTCAACTTTTTTCCTACTATTTATACTTTTTAAAATATTAAGCTTTTTAACACTTTTTTTTTTTAACATTGAAGTCAATGAGAGCATGCTTCAAAGCCTTAAAATCTTCTTCTGCTCCCAAAAGATTCAGCTCCTTTGTACTTTCACCTACAGACACCAAACAAACTTTAAAATGTTCACAAAAGCTTCAGGTATTACGCTATATCTTTTCAGTTTGATATATTTTACAGTTTTTGTGATAAAGTTGTTAAGTTTAGTGATCATTTCAGGATTTTTTTATCGATTAAACGGAGTGTGTATGGCGTCTGCCAGAGTGAGTGATGTCATCAAGTAGAGTGTGGAGCCTTAAAAAATTATCTTTGTCCCTTCTCTATAAATTGCTCTCACACCCACAATTTTTACTTGTCATACACAATTTATACATCAAAACGTAGGTATTTTTGTCTAGTTTCAGCCCATGTGCTCATTTGTGCGATTTGAGTTATACATTTTGCTTGATAAGCTTCCAAATGACAACAGTTCCAAATCTTCCTCCATTCACTGCCCTGTTTAACATTCTCCACATTTCCCAGCGAAACTCATAACAAACCACTTTTTAAAATCACTGATATGCCCACATTTTTAAGTTTATCCACATAAATTGTATATTGATGCGTTCACAAAGACGTTGTGGTAGTCACAATTACATCATTTCACTGATACCCCTTATCGTTTTAGCAGTCTGAGCCTTTATTTGAGAGCTTGCTCTCAGTGTGTTTGAATAGCTCCAGTGGGGCACAGCTGACAGTTTCAGCAGGTGACTCGTTAACTGATTAAAGATGAAACAGATCCCATCAGACTTCAAAGGGTGTTTTCACTGGTCATACGTTACCATGACAACCCTTTCACAGACAGTTGAATTGAATACTACAGGCAGTAATATGAACATTAGTCTATATGTTTTGTGTTCCACTTCTGTCTGTTTCTCTCTGTTTGTTTCTCTCTGTCTCTGTCTGTTTGTCTCTGTCTGCCTGTCTCTGTTTCTGTCTGTCTGTTTGTTTTTGTTTGTTTCTCTCTGTCTGTCTCTGTCTCTCTGTCTGTCTGCATTACAGTTTAGCTTCCAGCTTTTCTAGAAATGTATTTCAGCTCTTAGCTTAATAAGGTAATGCAGTTCATCTTCCAACTGACAATTTTACATTTCAACTTCCAAGTTTTTCAGCAGTGCAGTGCAATCCATTTGAGATTTTTCAAACAATTTATTTCATATTTCCGCATTGTCATCTGTTTCTCATAGCATTTGTAAGTCTTCCAGACTTAATCATAATTTCAGTTAGAAAATACATTTTTATATATTAATGGTGTTATTCAACTTTTTAATGAAATTCATGTTAATTGAAACCATTCATACTTTTTCAACTATTCTCACTACTTCAATTTCTTCTTACTGATTTAAGCTATTCATCCAGTTTAGCTTTAGCAATTCAGCTATCCAGCATTCCCACGCATTTTCTGCAGGAATTGCATTTTCTGCAGGGAATGCATTTTCTAGTTCTTACTTAAGTCTGCTATAGGCCTATATTTTTGACATGGATAAAGCTAATTATCTTAATTTTTTTAGTCCACTTTTTAATTCCCTGATTATTAGTCATGAAAAGTGTGACGCTGGGATATTCCTGTGACAATAATCATGATATCAAAATCTCATATTGGTGACATGCCTAGTGTGTGTCCTGGAAGTCCCAGGACCTTGTTGTGAACAGAGTGTTGCCTTTTGGTGTATGTGTGGGTGTGGATGGGGCTTGGGTTTGTGTCTGGGACATGGTGGTGAATGTGTGTTTCAGGAGTTGTTGAAAAGTGTTAATATGACTACTAATAATCTGCTCAGGGACAATCTGCCCTAGTACAGGGCCCAGGTGCAAAGCATAATTTGTTGTTTGATTGAAGAACTAAAGCCTTGTACTTGTTGTACTTATAAGATATGAAAGCTATTTCATCACCTCCTACCCTTAAACTGTTCTTATGTTTTATCTTCAAATGCAGGAACCCTGGAGACAGCTGTAAGACCTGACATATACAGTATTTAGACTGATTTAAACTAACTTTTAATATGTTTTCATCTAAGCCACCTACCTGTCTCTTAGACCCCACCCCATGTAAACTACTTAAAGAAGCTTTACACTTCTTTACTAGATATGATCACTAAGTCTTAAACGGTAATGTACCACAGTCATTTAAAGTAGCTGTAATAAAACCTATTCTTAAAAAGCCCATGCTTGATCCAGGGTTCTTAGCCAACTATAGGCCTATATTTAATCTCCCCTTTCTTTACAAGATCCTTGAGAAGGTAGTCACTAATCAATTGTGACTTTCTACATGGCAATAGTTTATATGAGGAATAATATAAAGTGCATCATAGCACTTATTGCTTCAGACAAAGGACTTGTCTATGTACTCTTCTTATTAGAACTTGCAGCAGTGCTGCATTCGATACTGATGACCATCACCTCCTATTACAGAGACTGGGACATTCAATAGGCAGCAAAGGAAGCTAGGAAGCTAGGACTAAGCTCGTTTTAGTCCTATGTATTAGATCAATCTCAGTTTGTTTATGTTAACGATGAATCTTCCATGCACGCTAAAGTTAGTCATGGTGTTCCACAAGGCTCTGTGCTTGGACCAATTTGATTCACCTTATATGCTTCATCTAGGCAATATTATTAGGAAACACTCCATAAACCTTAAAACACAGTTGAATTGAGTTGACCGTCTCACTGTCTGTCTGTCTGTCTGTAAACGGTAGGCGTGCCTTGGGAGTGGAGTCAGAGCAGCGAAGCAAGTACATTCTGGGATTTGGTGTCTTTCATCCACATGAGCCAAAAACACATTTCCTGGCTTTTCTCGGCCTAGAAGTGTGGTGAAGTTTTTCTTTTTAGCAGCAGGGGTGCGGATCAAAAACACAAGAATGAAACTAATAAAGACTTACTAGAGAATTAAACCAAAGTTTGGTCTTTGAGTATTTATTTACATTTGCAAATGGTCTTCTGCCCAAGCTAAAAATCCATACAATCTTTATACCACACCACTCAGTTAAGCCTGGTTCACATGGCAGGATAATTAGGCAGATTTTAGCCCCGATTCACCCCTTCCGACAATCTTACGGATGCTCCGATTATCGTAAAATAATCTGATCAGATATTCCTGCCGTGTGTGGTGTGTTAAGCCTGCTCTCGTCTGCTCGGAAGGACGTCAGGACCGCTCCGATCTCAAATTGGGGATATCCAACATGTTGGATTTTTTTTGGCCCGATTTCTCCTTGTGCTTGGTGTCCCCCGGGGACAAACGAGCATGCAGCCTGTGGACTGTGGCGTGTAGCCAATCAGAAAGCGAGGTGACGAGGCGGCGAGGAAAGCACCGGGAAACGAAATCAAAACAGCCGGCAGCATGGCGCACCAGAAAGTCCGGTCATGCTTGCGTTGTCGCCACTTCTTTGACCATCGCCTTTTCTTTTGATAACGTTTATTTTTTTTTCGGTTAAAAACAAACTACAAACTATCGCCACTGCATCCTCTTCGTCCGCCATGATTGTTTACTCTGAAGTCACGTTTGATCTGGAGGGATTTTGCGAGATTTCCCGTCTGACCTGGGAATGCTCCGGAGTCAAATCACTTGGTGTGTGATGTGTTGATTTTGTCGTGTGCTGCGCACCACACACTGTACGACCAAAACTGTTAGACCCGTGATTTTTTATCGCCGTGTGTTGGAAAATCGGCCGACAATTTTAAAACCGTCCCGTGTGAACCAGGCTTTAGACCACCCCTCTCCAGGATATCTTTAGCAGCTTTACAGATGAAAAAAAAAACACCATAAACAGTCATAATTATTTTACAACCTTCCCTTTGCTCCTGTTCCCAACTTTAGCCTAAACACCTGTTTATCCCAGGAGACAGAATAAGAGACAGTTCAAATGTTATGGCCCTCTTCACCCTTATCTGCTAAAATGGAGAGACTGAGGTCTCTAAACAAAGAATAGCTTCAACTAGGCTCAAGGTTTACAATGTCTACTGTTTCTCCTTGGAGTCTTAGAGTCTACACAAATATAAAGAATATAAGGAAATCATGTAGAATATCAAACAATCATGTTAAAATACAATTTTGCCATTACAGAAGGCACCAATTTAAAAAAAATTCTTCACATTTATACTACATAAGTGACTAGGGTTGGGTACCGAAAATCCTACGCAAACGGTAGTATTCGGACTGGATTCGAACGCAAATTTCGGTTCCGACTGAAATATTTTCCCTCGGTCGCTCCGGACAGTGGCAGACTTTTTTTTTTTTTCTCCTCCCTTTTCTGCCGAGTGGCGCACGTGCACGCTCGCGGTGTGAAGCGCGTGTCCGCGCTATTCTCCGACATGCACTCTACTATCGCTGCTGATAGACGGCTTTTTGTACACGCTCCGAAACGGACGTAAAAATATCACACTTTCTCTGTAGTCTACCGTTAGCTAGCTATCGTAAATGTAGGCTACTTTTAAAATGGCATATTTTCCCTCTGGGCTCACCAAAACGGACGTAAAGGCATATTAACCATTTACTGCACGTGATAGCTAGTAAACATATTACACTTGCTCTGCTAGTCTATCGTTCAGGATAAGACCCTGTAGCCTTGTTGTCTGCCCTTTCTAACTCCTCCCTGTGTGTCCAGGCCTCTTGGACACCATCTGAGAGGTTTCTCCTGTGCAGGACATGCCATAAGTCAGGAGAGGTGTGTTTCTTGCCAGAGAAGCAAATCTGGTAATTTTTCTGCAAAAGAACTGCTAAAGTTTGAAGCTGGTTGGCATACCAACTCAACATTTATTTTGTTGTTACTTGTTAATAGTGTAACTGATATTTGTTAAATTATTGTAGTTATGTGTTAGGTGACTTAGGTTTACTTATTATATATTTAAGTACTTTAATTTAATTAACTTTAACATTAATATATTGTTCAATTTAAATAATTTTCAATTAAAAAAGCCTTTCTTTTATGCAATTTTTCAGTTTTTCAAGCATCGGTTTGGCATCGGAATCGTAAAAATCCAAATGGTACCCAACCCTATAAGTGACCCACTTTAAAGATATATTCAGCTTTCAGCGGTGAAATATCCCTTTAAAGAGCCCTATTGCCCGTCTAGAACACCGCGCTCCCAGAATGCAGTTAGTTGTGGTACCTAGAGTCTCCCCAACCGGTTGCGGCAGATGGCCGCCCGCCTAGATGTGGCAGTGATATTATAAAAAATAACAAAACTCCAGCACTCACAGTTTTATTATGTATTGTAGTCAAAAAGTTTGAACTGTTTTTGCCCACAATAAGTGTCTGTAATCTGTAAGTGCCAGAGTTTTGTTTCTTTCATAATGTCCCAGCTGTGCACCAGATAAACTGTTTGATTTGGAGCAGTGTGTGCTGCTACTTTCCATTATACAGTGATTAATAAATCTATTAATTTACACATTCACAGAGCTTCCTGCCTTTGGCAGCTGCTTTCAGCCTGGATTATGTGTTTATTGTCTTCATATTTGTCTAGTATTTTAGTTTGCTCTTCGCTCTACTGCCAGTAGACCTTTGGATGATTGGTCATATGCTGCGAACCCCAGCCCTTTTATGCTCATAGCTAGATTGAGAAACCTTGGTTTGACTTGTCGAGTTGATAGCCACCGTCGTGTGACCGTTGTGTGACTGTGGTTGTTAGGCTTACTGTACATACACACCGCTGCCGACTTGAGCTTCTAAAGTTACCGGAAGTCATTCATTTTCAATGGAAGCTTCTCTCAGCTGCAAGAAACGGCAAATCTGTCGACGTCGCGTTTTGGGCATTTTGAGCGACCAGAGCGTCAATCAGAAAGTTGAAAGTAGGTCAACTTTATGGTAATGAGCTGTGACGCAGTTCAGCGGCAAGCAGCGGCAAACACCTGCAACCAATCAGAATATAGACGTCCTTCGCGCTGGCTGATTCCGGAGAAACATAAGATACATAAGAACTTTCGTTCCTACAAAAACATTAGTTCAGAGAAAATGGAGGAAAAGTTCATCATCGCTGTTGCTGGGTTCCCTATCATTTATGATATGACGTTGAGCTTTTTCCATGATTGAACATAGAATGCTGCTACGTCAGAGCGGCCAAAGCGTCAAAAAGCTTCGCCGTACTTTTTGACAAGCGTCCTTGACCGGGCGGCCAGAGCTTCTTTGCAGCTCAAGTCAGCGGCAGTGTGTACGTACAGTTAGTGAAGCCAAATAACCCCAAAAGACCCTGGGTATGTTAAACTTGCTTCGCAGTGCAGGGCCCAGGGGCCTCATTTATAAACATGGCTTATGCACAAAAGAAGACCACACTCTACGCAAGAATTGGGATTTATGAAAAGCAAACCTAACGGGAAAATGTGCGGTCCTCCACAGACACTCTGACCTCTGCGTTAGAGTTTAGATTCTCTGCCCGAACTGGACCCTGCCTGATATTTTCCGCCGCTATCCTTGGGCCGGGTCCTTGATCAAGCATTTGTGTTTTTTTAATCATTACTTTAATAGCCTAATTGGGTGGGGAGAAAGCTATGCCTCTCCAGCTTCTCCCGTAGCTCTGGGTATATGTCCTGACCTGCACTGACTTGAGTGTGAGGTAAACTGTGCTGCATCGTGTCTCCCCTATCTGCAGCACTGTTGTCAGCCAGTGCGTCAGCATGCAGACCGTGGCAAAGGACAGTATTAATTAGGTGATCGAGACAAGAAAGTCTCCTATATGGTTCCAGGGCTTTGATTATGTTGCTGCCTTGATCTGTTACCCACACTATTCAGCTGAGGGAGCTAGGGTCAAGGTTTTATTTATTTATTTATTTTTACATTTCTTCATTTGGATCCATTTGTGATCCGTTCCATTCTGAATAAACAAACAGCGCAGTTTACATGCTTCGTCCTTGTTGCATTACCTGTATTTATTAAGATAATTTTAAACAGATTTCTGTAGTTCAAACAACTCAGAATTGTAGTGTTGTCAGTTATAATGGCCCACGTATTAAAAAATTGTCGGGTTTAAATCGGGCTCATAATTACAGTTGATGTGTTGGGCCGGGCTCGGACGCAACGTGCAGAGGCTCAGGTATGGTCGGGCTTGATTTTTTTTTTGGGCCCGATCTAAGCTCTACTCTGCGTATGCACAGAAATAGGTGAAATGAGAAACGGCAACAGCAGATGGATGAATCTGAGACCATTGTGTAAAACAAATCAAAATATTCCCTTTATTGATGATATGAAGCATTCACAAAGCCATTCTTACAAATTAATATCCTACTCAAACACCTGTTTGATCGATCTGCGGTGAAAAACAAAACAAGATTCTATCGTACATTCAAACAAAGATATATTTGCAAAGAAAACTCAAATGTTCTGTAATTATATTGGCATGTTATGGAATTTATTCTCATGACTAATACGATAAACAGGACAAATAGACTGATGCTGTTTTCGATGCCTCCATCTTGCGGAGCATGTCGTTTTAATATAGTCATATATAGTATCATAGTGTTTTATACAGTGTTTATTTTTATGGCTTTAGATCGTTTTGTTTTAAATGTTGGTTTTTATTGTAGGTCTAAAGCATGGTTTAACTATAGACCTTTTTTACAGCAGACATTTTGACTTGTCGTAGGAAAAGCACAGCTGAAATTGATAACCTTAATGATGGCTCAATTTCATCAAATGTCCCAGTAAGCTATTTCAGTGAGTCAGCATGAACAATACCAGGGCCTCTCCTAAGTGGAATGCAGCCATGATGACTGGTTTTGAATACACCTGTGCTTTTCCTATTATGACAGGTCAACATGTCTGCTGTGAACAAGGTCTATCGTGAAAGGTGCAGTAGAGCGTTTTATTAATTACACGCTCCTTGTGCAGAACTATTTGTCATTTACAGTTAGATTAATCCCGACACCTTGAGCTTTTTAGGTACAATCCAATGAATGGGTAAAGGCACGTCATGCGTAATGACGCACAATGGCTGGCTTTGCACTGTTGGAAGATGAGGCAAATGGAGACCGACAGCAAGAAGACTCAGAGCCGGTTCCGACTTCCTAGAGCTGTCCTGTTGGGTCTCTGTGCTGTTTTGGGCCCAGCGTTACAGAGAGGAGCACTCGGAGAAACCACGCCGTGCCAGGCCCACTTCAAGAGGGGTCAGCTCCGGTGTCCCGTGGCACAAACACTTTCTTTGTGTAGCGTTTTTTTGCATCAACTTTAATATTGGAATATTTCTTTTTAATTTGGCCCACGGTTCGACCTTCTGAGGCTGTGGCATTAACTGCGTCTGCAACATGTTGTCACTCTAGTTTTTTTTTCTTTTTGGCATTAGTAATGCCCACACTGTTCCCTCTAAACATATTTTCCTATTTTCCACCTCTCTAACAAGAACTACAACTTCACATTGAGTGAAAGTCCTTTATTTTGTTTTCCTCTGTGCGCATGTCGTCGGTATGGATGAATATTAATTTGGGCCATTTCACTGACTATTAAAGGGCAATTATGGGCGTGACATGAAGCCGCCAAAGCTGCGCCACATTTAGAGTTGATTGTGATTTATAAAGGGAATCCGGCATAGGACGTGCGCACGCACGGTTTTATAAATCAGAATATTTCTGTGCGTACTCACATCCTATGTTTCGTCCGTAAGCCACTTCTGACACAAATTCGCCCCACAGTTTTAGAAAAGAGGCCTCAGGTCACAGAGAGAGAAGATTTAATCTTTATGGCTTTTATTAAACTCACTTTAGCAGGCTGTAAAACCACTGTTTTTTTTGTCTTTTCCCTTCTTGGTCTTACTCCCTTTCTCTCTCACACACTTTATGTTTACAATTTGCCCAGACCTTGTGAAAATGCATCAGGGTTTTGGCCAGATGAAAGTATGACTTGATAAGATGATGAAGAAGTGCCTTTTATCCTCATCCTTGTTTTATGTGGTGTAGTCCTCATACCTGTGCGTCCCTGACTTATGTGTGTGTTGTTTTTCTCCTCTGTGTGTTTTGGCAGGCAGTTCAAGCCCAAGAGGACTGAGATTGTCATTGATTTTAATTCCATTAACCACCCTGGAATGCTGAACAGCGCGACCAAGTGAAAATGCAAACAGCTCACCTTGGGGGGGCTGCAGAATGAGGCACGGAAGTAGAGGGACACTGATAAAATTGAAAGAGACTTTGATGCCTCTTTTCTGTATGTCTTCCTGCCCCCTGCTTTGTCCAAAGAAAAACTCAAGGATACCTCGACTTTGGCGTCTTTTGATATTTTGATTTAACTAGATATTCAAGGAAGTTTATTTTGACGCTTCGCCCTTTGTGGATGGCTGGGGCAGAAGGTCTTTCAATGCTGCTTTCACACTTTTTTTCTCCCTTTTGGGTTTAGGCATACACAAGGACTCTGAGCACACTGTCTTGAGTGAAATGAAAATGAAAGTTTTCTGTGTTGTGAATCAGATCTTCTCATGGTTGTCTGCACAGGGGAACACAAATGTTTTTCTTTTCCTCCTTAAAACAAGGTTTGAGGATTAATACAAAGGCACCTTGACATTCAGTTCACTTGATCTTTAACATTCACATGGAAGCTGTCCAGTAAATCATTATTTTTGAACCCATTTTGAGAAAGTAGCCACTGTAATAATTTAGCCTATGCTCTATTTTTATTGTATTTTATCTTTTGACACTCTTTGAAAATTTAAATGTTTAAAAGTACAATTTTGCATTAAATAAAACTTTTGGACCGGATGAGCTAGTGTCCACTGTGTGTTCATTATTGTTGACTACAATTCAAATGTATGCAGTGTGTCATTTATGCTAGACAGTGTTATAGGACAAAATGCCCCTCGGTTTGTTAGGTAGCTATTAGAAACTGCTAAACAGATTTTATATGTGGAAAGTTAGGCCATGGGCTAAAGAATAAGAGCCGTTTTTAATGTGGATATTAATATTGCCTCCACGTTCTGACTGTTAGGCCTCTTCTGAACACAAATAAGACGGTGTAGGAAAATTTGTATTCTACTGTATGCCGTTTAAAAAGGCATTTTCCTTGACCGTTTTTAAAGGAAGAAGAAAATGCAGTCCCTCAGTGAGGTCTCTTGTCCTTTTCCATCCATGTGTGAATTAATACAGTGGGGCAAAAAAGTATTTAGTCAGCCACAAGTTGTGCAAGTTCTCCCACTTAGAAAGATGAGAGAGGCCTGTAATTTTCATCATAGGTACACTTCAACTATGAGAGACAAAATGAGAAAAATAAATCCAGAAAATCACATTGTAGGATTTTTAATGAATTTATTGGTAAATTCCTCGGTAAAATAAGTATTTGGTCACCTACAAACAAGCAAGATTTCTGGCTCTCACAGACCTGTATCTTCTTCTTTAAGAGGCTTCTCTGTCCTCCACTCGTTACCTGTATTAATGGCACCTGTTTGAACTTGTTATCAGTATAAAAGACACCTGTCCACAACCTCAAACAGTCACACTCCAAACTCCACTATGGCCAAGACCAAAGAGCTGTCAAAGGACACCAGAAACAAAATTGTAGACCTGCACCAGGCTGGGAAGACTGAATCTGCAATAGGTAAGCAGCTTGGTGTGAAGAAATCAACTGTGGGAGCAATTATAAGAAAATGGAAGACATACAAGACCACTGATAATCTCCCTCGATCCGGGGCTCCACGCAAGATCTCACCTCGTGAGGTCAAAATGATCACAAGAACGGTGAGCAAAAATCCCAGAACCACATGGGGGGACCTAGTGAATGACCTGAAGAGAGCTGGGACCAAAGTAACAAAGGCTACCATCAGTAACACACTACGCCGCCAGGGACTCAAATCCTGCAGTGACAGATGTGTCCCCCTGCTTAAGCCAGTACATGTCCAGGCCCGTCTGAGGTTTGCTAGAGAGCATTTGGATGATCCAGAAGAGGATTGGGAGAATGTCATATGGTCAGATGAAACCAAAATAGAACTTTTTGGTAAAAACTCAACTCGTCGTATTTGGAGGAGAAAGAATGCTGAGTTGCATCCAAAGAACACCATACCTACTGTGAACCATGGGGGTGGAAACATCATGCTTTGGGGCTGTTTTTCTGCAAAGGGACCAGGACGACTGATCCGTGTAAAGGAAAGAATGAATGGGGCCATGTATCGTGAGATTTTGAGTGAAAACCTCCTTCCATCAGCAAGGGCATTGAAGATGAAACATGGCTGGGTCTTTCAGCATGACAATGATCTCAAACACACCGCCCGGGCAACGAAGGAGTGGCTTCGTAAGAAGCATTTCAAGGTCCTGGAGTGGCCTAGCCAGTCTCCAGATCTCAACCCCATAGAAAATCTTTGGAGGGAGTTGAAAGTCCGTGTTGCCCAGCGACAGCCCCCAAACATCACTGCTCTAGAGGAGATCTGCATGGAGGAATGGGCCAAAATACCAGCAACAGTGTGTGAAAACCTTGTGAAGACTTACAGAAAACGTTTGATCTCTGTCATTCCCAACAAAGGATATATAACAAAGTTTTGAGATGAGCTTTTGTTATTGACCAAATACTCATTTTCCACCATAATTTACCAATAAATTCATTAAAAATCCTACAATGTGATTTTCTGGATTTTTTTTTTTCTCATTTTGTCTCTCATAGTTGAAGTGGACCTATGATGAAAATTACAGGCCTCTCTCATCTTTTTAAGTGGGAGAACTTGCACAATTGGTGGCTGACTAAATACTTTTTTGCCCCACTGTACGTCTCGCTTTATAAGATAAATAGCCTGCCTATAAGTGGCATCACGCTCTCTCTGCACTTGTTGTGTGGTTGTGCCTTGCATATGTGGGATTCTGATACGTCCTTAAATTCGGGAATTGTCATTTGTTTATTCAAAGTCAAAGACAGTCCAAAGTAGTGCAACTTTGCACATTTTTGTGGGTCTGAGGTGTATGTCACATTTTAGCTGCCAAAGCTCCACTGCTCTCAGGGCGAGTGGCCAGCGGCTAGAGCGGCAAAAGCCAATGTGTGCTTCTTTTAGCGATATATATTTAACGATATCTTTTGCATTTCTAATCCAAACAGTGTCAACCTTGGCACTGCACTTACTCATGCCCGTAGCAAGACACCTGTCAAGTTTGAAATCCATCGGACTAACGGTTCGAGAGATATTTGCATAACACACAGACAGACGTTCCTGCAATTTATAGATGTCTGAGTTGAAAACGCATCTTGTTGTCATGTAAGGGCCCTGTTCATGTTGCACAGACATTTTAATTGCATTTTGTGTCTGTTAAGAGACACAAAGGCACTCTTTATGATATGCCCCCAAAACTGACGTTTTAGCTAAGTGGGAGCTCTCGGCATTAGCTGCAGCAGCTCCATGTTGTTAGCACCGATTCGGCTCGTTTTATTTGCTATCGACAGTACTCACATACTTATAGCGATCAAGATTAACGTAAAAATTGCCCGGAGTTCTCCTTTAATGGGACATGAATGCACACCTGGTTATAAGGCTTATCCTGGTTTTGATCATATTCACGGTATGATGTTTACATGGAACACAAAGAAATTAGGTTATTCATATCCCGTATACATGCTAAATACTACTTACTGATTACTGCATGCTATTTGCACAGCCACCTGTTAAAGGGTAAGTACCGTTTTTTTCAACCTGGACCCTATTTGTGTGTGACTGATGGGAAAAACAATCTTTGAAATTGGTCCAGTATTAAGCGAGATCACTGCAGTCTGCATTGGCCAAACAAGCTACAATGTAGTTGTGCTGATAGGGCAATTGTCCAGCTTGAATATTCTAAGTGTCTGACAACATTATGGAAAGGATCCTTTCAGAGATAGACCTCTAAAACCTCTTTTTGAGACCTTTCTGTTTAACCAGAAACAGCTCTGAAGTTGCGAGCGCTAAACCTACCAGACTCCATTTAAAAAAGAAATACTTTTAGCGTGTATAGAGCCAACATATTTTCACATGTAAATCGTAAACTATATGTTTATTTCAACCAAAACTACAGTTGTGATGTTTGGAAAATTGGAAAGACGACCCAAAACAGCTTTTAATAGTTTTATTTAGTTTCTGACGACTTTGAATGAAGTGTATTTTAAGATGCTAAAATTAATGTTTATTTATATGGAGTCTGGTGGGTTTAGTGAACGCCATTTGGCGGATGTTTTTATGTTTTAAAAAAGGATCTTACTCTTTAACGGAATGGTCGACCGCTTTAAAAATCCTGTCCATAATGTTGTCAGACACTTACAATATTATTCTTACATTGTAGCTTGTTTCACCGCTGCTGATTGCAGCGATCTTGCTTAATACTGGACCAATGTCAAAGATTGTTGTTCCCATCAGTCACTTAGACACCCTTTAAGTTTACAAAAACAAACCTGCAATGGGAGTTGAGAGCAACAGGAAACATTAAACACTACAGTATACATTTAATATTAATAATATTGTAATTTGTATATCACTTACATAAAATGCTGCAAAAAGTTATTAACAGTATGGCATGATCAAAACAATAGTAATTCACAAAAATAGAATAAAAAAATCCAATAAAAAGGCAGAGCAATACAAGTGGTAAAAATGATAGTAGAAACAGATTAAAAAGATTAATTACTCTCCTGGTCGCTAATGTGGGCTTCAAAACTTAAATCAAGAGACCAAAATTAGGGAGGGTGAAGGAGGCCGCGGGTTCCCAGCCAGTGGAGGGAATTAATGTGAATCGAGGATGTCATATTGATTCTCTAACTGGATGTGATGGGTTGCAGGAGTACAAAAGGAGAGTCTTCCCCTCTTTTTACTGCAGTGGCCCACAAAAATGCCAAGTATGGTAGAGTTGAAGGGGTGTTTGCTTGTTTAAGTACCTGCTGTAAATGTTTCTTAGAATGTTTTGTAAATTAATGATTAAGTGTGGGGATTAATTTGCAGACCAGGTGTTGTTCTCCTAAAGATAATTGATTATCAAATACTAATAAGTATAATAATCTCTTGGTAGGACCCTAGCTGATAAAGGAGGAGACTGGATTTCATGGTGGTTGGTTGTTGGACAAGCATGGAAACGTGAAGCAAGTGTGGAGAACTCCAGGGGACCATAGTTAAAGGGGCGTAGTCTGTGTAGGTTTTTCCTTTTTTTTTTAAACAGTTTTGCATATAGTATTTTCACTTTTTTCTATTGGTAAATATTATTTTTCTTCAGTTAATGTTATGTTTAAAACTTAAAACTATGGTTGCACGAGATTGATGTTACCATCCTGTGAATAAATACATCTGGACTGCAACCTGGGCCTTCCTCCGCCCTCGGCCAACCTTACAACTACATTTGACATCACTGGTTTAATTTTGGTATTATTTAACTTTCAAAGCCAGGAATTCAGTTTAGCGCAAGCTTTGCAAAACAACTTTAAATATTTCACCTTTTTTTTTTTTACATTAGTGGTATTATTTAGCTTTTGAATGACATTCATACTAATTAAACCCATTCCCACTTTTCCAACTATTCCTATTACTTTGCTTTCTTCTTACACATTTAAGCCAGCAATTCAGTGTAGCTTCAGTGTTCAACAATCCTTAAACATTCCACATCTTTTATACATTTTATGCATGCAGTTTAGCATCAGTTTTTAAGCATTCACACGCATTTTCTGCAGGAAATGCATTTTTTTTGTTTTTTATGCTATATATCTTAATTAAACAAATGCCAGGTTTATGGTTGCAAGGTATTGTTTGAAATCCTGCTAGCAAGATATTCATATGGACATAATGGGCGTATGGTCACAGATATTATAGATACAGTATTGTTTTTCCAATTGACTTTAATGCATAGAGGAAGATCTCTGTCTTGTCTGTCTGTCTGTCGCTCTCTCTTTCTCTCCCTCACACACACACACACACACACACACACACACATACACTCACACACACACACACACACACACACACACACACACACACACACACACACACACACACACACACACTCACACACACTATTCATCTGACTGAGTCACATGCAATGCACACAAACACACAATGTCACACGTATAGTATTCCTTTTGCTATTTGACAATTTTTGACGACATGCCTCACACAGAGGCAGTAGCCCACAGCCCATTTCACTGTCAGACTGATTTGCTGCACATTTCCGAAACAAGTGTTCAACAACATATTGGAATCATTACTCTACACCCTAGAATACAAACCCTGACAACACTTCCTATGGTGTGTGGGCCTTTCCCAATTCCCAGTTTGTGCATCCCCAAATCCTCTCCTTGTGTCTTAGTCCCGCCCACAGGAGATACAACCGGAAGAGACACGAGGAGAGAGGAGTTGAGGCAACAGGCATTTAACAAAATAAGACATCCTTGCCTTGGAGCCATCACTTTAAAGCAATGTTAATTAAATATAACGTACAGCATAGCTGCATCAGCTATCCATTGCTTTTTCATTGCGAGCAGAACAGTTATAATAATAATAATAATAATAATAATAATAATAACTTTATTTATATAGCACCTTTAAAAACAGTGTTTACATGCAGTTTAAAAAAACTATTATATTCGGGTTAAGGCAATACCCCAATTTCTCAGACACTAAACACTTGATATCAAGCACTGCCTACATCCAAGTCAGCCATTTTTTTGTTTGTTTACGTCACGCAGCTTTAAATCCCCGAGCACTTGGCGAGGGAAAGTTTTTGGACTTCACTAGGATTACGCCGCAGTAGGGAAGAGAAGGACAGAAAGACTAGAAGAGGGAATTATGTCAGCAAGTAACAAACATGAAAGAATAAAAAAAGCTACATTTTAATTGCAAAAAAATGTGTTTGTGAAATGTGTTTTTGATGGAACTAACTACTTATACTTATATACAATTAGCCTAGCACTACACTGTACACTTTCTTAAGCTTCCATAAGTTTATCATCGTTTTAAAGAAAGCGTTCCTCTGAAAGCCTTCGTGATTAAAGTTGTCATGTAGATGTTAAGTTGATGCACATCACGAAATCTTTTGTGGCGCCAACTTCATAGCTAGGACATCTTGGCGGTAATACTTTACAATAAGGTACACAAAAAAATAGGTAGTTACTGTTTTTGAAAGGTTAGTTACTGTTTTTCAGAAGGGTAACGAATGATTAGTTACCCTTTTTCAAAAGGGTAGTTACCCTTTTTCAGAAGGGTAACGAATGATTAGAAAAAGGGTAACTAATAATTTGTTACCCTTCTGAAAAAGGGTAACTAATCATTCGTTACCCTTCTGAAAAAGGGTAACTACCCTTCTGAAAAAGGGTAACTAATCATTCGTTACCCTTCTGAAAAACAGTAACTACCCTTTCAAAAACAGTAACTACCTATTTTTGTGTACCTTATTGTAAAGTGTTACCCAAAATAATTACATCATAAAATATAGCTGCAAGCAGCAATGGGATGGCCAAGCAGTACACTAGCAGGAATGGCGTTGCCATGGCATGAGCAAGCACTCACAGCAACTTTGATGGCAATTGGCTAAAGAATAGCTGAGATATCAGCTCATTTACTTTGTTACAGTGCCCCTAGAGGCCAAATTATACCAATGTCCTTGGGCGTTCTCACAATCAAGTGCCAAGTCCCTGTAGCAAGTTTGGCTTTAGTACATCAAAGCGTTGCTGAGATATGAGCTCACTTTCTTCATTACAGTGCCCCTAGAGGCCAAATGACACCACTTTCCTTGCACATCCTCACAATCAGCTACCATGTCCCTGTACCAAGTTTGGACTTCATACATCAAAATGTTGCTGCGATATGAGCTCACTTCCTGTGATTATAGCATCCCCATAGTGGTCAAAGGTCACCAAATTTATTTTACGTCCTCGAGATTGGGTCTTGAGACCATGTACAAAGTTCAGTTTCGATACATGAAAGTGTTGGTGAGATATGAGCCTACTTCCTGTGATTATAGTACCCACCATGTGGTCAAAAGACTCCAAATTGATTGTGCGTCCTCAGGATGCGGTCCCAAGTCCGTGTACCAAGTTTGGTTCCAATACGTGAAAGCATTGCTGAGATATGAGCTCATTTCCTGTTATTATAGCGCCCACCTAGTGGTCGAAGGTCACCAAACTTATTGTGTGTCCTCAGAATGGGGTACCAAGTCCATATACTAAGTTTGGTTTCTATAAGTAAAAGCATTGCTGGGATATGAGCCTACTTCCTGTGATTATAGCGCCCCCCTAGTAGTCAAAAGACTCCAAATTTATTGTGCTTCTTCAGGATAGGGTCCCAAGTCCATGTACCAAGTTTGGTCTTGATACGTGAAAGCATTGCTGAGATATGAGCCTACTTCCTGTGATTATAGCGCCCTCATAGTGGTCAAAAGTCACCAAATTTCTTGAGGCTCCTCCTAATTGTGTCATGAGTCCAAGTATTGAGATTGGTTTTGATACGTAAAAGACCTGCCGAGATATGAGTTCATTTCCTGTTTAGCAGCCTTGCCGTCACTTTCGATTATCAATACGCAATGGAATACATTTTGTGCAGCTTGGTCTGAAGATCATCTGTGCCAAGTGAAAATCAGAGACATTTTGTGACCTGTGAAAACTTTTTTGTGTTTTTGATGAAATCCAATATGGCGGAAGGTCCAACATGGCAGATATTGACATCATGGTGTGCGTTGAGTTCGGCGTCATCCAAGGATTCCAATTATATCTCGATGTTCAAAATTGGGCATACGGTTCAAAAGTTAATTGCATGGATGCAACGCCAACTTTGACCCATTGGTGGTGCTAGACTACCTGTGGTGCAGACCTAAAACTTGGTGAAATGAATTATGGGACTGCCCGGAATCAATGTGCCAAATTTCACAACTTTATACTGTACGGTTCTATAGGCTGCCATAGACTCCCATGGCAAAGGAAAGATGTGTAATAATAAGAAAAGGTAGAATCACTAATGGTGCCTCGCAGCTTCGCTGCTTGGCCCCCAAATAGTCTGATGATACAATCATTCTGAGCTTACTAAAAGCAGGGAATTGTCCTTCCTGGAATGGTGTGAGAGCAATCATCTCTAAAACTAAGGAGATGATCTTTGATAAGTAAAAGAAGTGGTACACTATAGTTATAGGAGACGGTGCAATTGAATAAGTGTCCTCTTACCTCGGCATCCACATAGACAGTCTGCTAAAAGGTGCATTGTCTCCGGATATTGTCGCATTTTGACATTGTGAAGTACTTTACATTACATTTTTCACTCAACCAAAACAACTTTCAGTCAAGACAGTTAGTAAGGCTAATCACTCACTACTGATCACCAAACTGCAACAAACCGTAAACTCATTTTTATTTCCCCAGCACCCTACACATTTTGAGGGCCGGGACCCAGGAAAATACCTCGAGGGTGGATCCTATAAATGTCCATGTTGTTATTACTCCACCAATATTTTGTACATTTTGATGAGACTTCACCTTGATTACCACATGCAGCTGGCAGTGCAGCACAAAGGTAGGGTTTGTTGGGATGGACAAGCCTCCATCACACAGTGTCCGGCCTCTGCACCTGTCACCATCACACAGTGTCCGGCCTCTGCACCTGTCACCATCACACAGTGTCCGGCCTCTGCACCTGTCACCATCACACAGTGTCCGGCCTCTGCACCTGTCACCATCACACAGTGTCCGGCCTCTGCACCTGTCACCATCACACAGTGTGCAGCCTCTGCTGATGCCTCTGTAGTGCCTCCACCACTCATTCGCAAGAATAGAGAATCAGTGGTGTCCACACTGTGGTCAAATTTTAAACTTTAAAACTTTAAAATTTGCAAATACATCTCCAGACACACCAAAAAAACGGACATCACCAACCTAACATCACCTGAACTGCCAATGCATTGACTTTGATAACGGTGTATTTGCAGTTGTAAAATCATTTGCCACCCCCAGCACACCATTCCATGTCATTAAGAGGACTTGGGGGAAAACCCAGAAAACCCAGTGTGAGATGGACATCTGCAAGATAAATATGGACTGTGCAGAGCATTCCAATTTGAGAACATTTGAATGTCCTCACCTTCAATCCCTCTCATACTGCCCTCTGGCAACGCAAATGTATTCTGCTCTATCAGAGGAAGTTCTGCAGTAGATGGTAGCAGAGAAGTAGTTTGGGCAGGACAAGAAAGACAGGTGTCTGGTATGACAGAGGGCTGCCGTTGAGGTTGGGACTCCACTCTCCTGTCTAGTTAGCATCTCCAGCCCTCCTTTTAAGAAATATCTGTCTGTTTTTGAGCCAACGGTGGCATACTACAGCTGGCTTGGTCGGGTCACAGTCAGCTTTGATACTAAGAAAATAACATGACACTGTCCATTTGCGAAGCCCCGTCAGTCTTGCATCCATAAGTATGTTGCCAAGTGGCATTTATTTCAGACAGATCAGGACTTTTTAGGAAAACTAGATGTCTTGAGGCAGACGAAGGAACCATGCTGTTCAGTGAAGACAGAAGGTGCAGCGGAGGAGGAGGAAGGAGCGCATTATCCACCTACAGGCAAAACACTTGTGAATATGGTTAAGGACATCTACCACAATAAGAAACTCCCAGCAGTTCTTCCCCGTGACACTCCACACCAGCTCATTCCCGTCTGCCTTAATCCCACCTGAAACATTTTGCAGAGAATGTCCGGACAATGCTGAGTGAACCAGCACTAATCACATCCAAGGCTAAGAATGTTTCCATGACATATGTCATAAAGGGTAGGTCCTTTTATTGTGCACCTGCTGTTTGAGTGTGTGTGTATTATTATGCTGGTTTTAGAAGAGCCAATGGATATTGTGATAAGGGGATTGAATGACACTCTGTGTCAAATCATGACAATCACCAATCAAAGCCGCATAGGTTCATGTTTCATCCATCTCTTCAATTAAATCAACCCTGAACAGGAATTTCAGTGTACAGCAAGTGGTGCAGTAGGTGTGGCCTGGTGTACAGATACCAGGAGTGGTCTGATGGTATCCACAACTTTGATGATCTCACACTATTGTCTCTTCACCTTTGTGTCTTCCTGCGAAACACTCTTCAGGTAGGACAATCATTTATTCCCTAAGTCTTTGATTCACTCACTCACTTCACTGACAGATCAGTTGAATTTCAAACGTATAATGTCAATGTTGATTTTGCAGACTCCCCAGGCTGTTGGTACTGTTATCAAGGCGCTTGAAAAAACATCACGTAAACGTTACCCATCAGCACAAATAATTATACAGGCTTTCCTGACCTTTGAAGCTCTTTGTGACCACAACTACACATTTGCATGTGTTTCATGCGGCTATCATCCTGTGACTGTGGTTATGGACCTGCACAACAAAGGAGTATTTAGTATGTCTGGTAAGTGTGTGTGTGTGTGTGTGTGTGTGTGTGTGTGTGTGTGTGTGTGTGTGTGTGTGTGTGTGTGTGTGTGTGTGTGTGTGTGTGTGTTTGAAGCACCACATATTTGACTTGCACAGTGTATGTTATGACAGTAATTTTTTTTGAAAGTGAGCAGTATTGAGCAACCACCAGCAGATTTTGATGGCAAGGTGGATGCAGAAGAGTTCTGGGAGAAGGTGGCAATGGAAGTGATTTCCCATGGATTGGTGCCCAGTGAGTACATGAACTATTCCTCACAAACATTTTTAATTATTTGGTAATGTGCCAATATGGTGGCATTAATCTTGCGTTTGCACATTGGCAGGGTTGGTAACTTGAATCCCTGTTTATTCCGAAATATTGTCTTCCGTTAAAAATAAATCCTACAGTTCATTCCATTGATATTCATAGATTATGTCTGCTATGTTCTCCCTGTGTGTGTGTGTGTGTGTGTGTGTATGTGTGTGTGTGTGTGTGTGTGTGTGTGTGTGTGTGTGTGTGCATGTTTACATTGTGTTTTACAGATGGACGAACTGTGTGGCTGTATGGGCAGTGTGGTGTGGGCTCACAAATGGACATTCTCAGCAGACTTCAGCAAGAAATGAAAAACAGAGATATCTATGACAAGGTCTTCTCTCAGATCTGGGGAGCTTTAGGTAACCAGACCTGTCTTGCAATGTTTTGAAGTTGTACTTCAACAAGTTCTAGAACTGGTCTGTGGACAGCAGTGAAGGCAAATCCATCAGGGCCTCTACCAAGGTTATGTTCTCTCTCTCTCTCTCTCTCTCTCTCTCTCTCTCTCTCTCTCTCTCTCTCTCTCTCTCTCTTTCTTTTTGGCTTGTTCTTATAGGTGGATGGGCAGTGGTAACCTGTCCATATGCCGTGGTCTACGCTGTAAAGTTCAATATCAGAGCTGAAAGTCCACGAGATTATACAGTGTTTAAAATGTCACACTCTACAATTTCGGTTTGGCAACCCACGCCATCCACAGAGTGCCAGAAACTTTCCGGATGCATGGTGGCAGGTTGCTTGAACCTACAGAGAGCAATATCTCACAGGCCACCTCAGGTGAACTCAAAGTTACCTTAACATAGCTACATAACAAAAAGAAGGTGCCAAACAGTGATGGACACCCTCTTACTGGGTCATTGGATCGCTACGCTCTTTATGATCGTTTTCATGAAGATAAAACAAAGGACGTGAGAGATGTCCTGTGAAAAGTAGAACTGGTTCCAGAGATCTGTGGCTGGGTCAACAGCCAGTCTGCCCAACAGTTTTTCTCTGGGATGAGGCGGAATAACTCATCTTCACATGTTTTCTTAATGAGAAACATTTTGCAGCATTATAAGGAGGTGTGTATCATTCCAAGATGGCAGCATGTCTCTCTGTTTGTGCGTGACTGAATGATTGATATTTGTTTGTTCATGGGAAAATTGCCAACTGATCACTTTGTGAGCTTTCAAACAATACTACTACTCTAATGAAGAGTCGTATTTGTCATACTCAATGGTTGTTTATGACGAAAATCTGTATAGTTTAAATTGGGACTGACATCCCCAGTGAACTGGCTCTGTAGTCCTAGCAGGGCATTATGAAAATGCACGGTATCCGTATAATCCCTGTCTGGAAAAGTGATTACGACCATCAAGCTGGTACGAAAATTTATTTGGAACCGTGGCTCACTTCTTTGCCGTTTCTGGAGGATCTGTTCCATGCTGACTGGTCGGCGCCTGGAGCCTGTTCACCTGCTGGAGCTCGAGAGCAGACGTGTTGCTGATTTTGATGTGCCTGATCTCTTCTCGACGAAGGAAAGTGCTTTTTTTCCTCGTTCTGCTGGTTTTAAGATATAGTCTGATGTTTTAGAGGCGGCTGGTCTTGATTTTAACTCTTTTACCTGCAGTATTGCTACACTCGCCGGGCTTCCTGTTTACGAGTGACGACACGCCACATCATCAGTCGCCGTGGAGAAACGGAAAACCCATACTGGATTTCTTCTGTCGCTGACCCATATGCCGTTGTGTACTTGGGTCTGTTTCTTAGCTGCTGTGTCCCATGCCATATTCTGTCTTTCCACGTCTGGATGGTGCGATGGGCATGGAGAAAAATAAGTGGTTGGTCCTTGCCTCTCTATGTTTTTATTTTTCTTTGTCCTTATTTATTACTGGGGGCACCTACCACTGGAATGGTTACTCCGGTCCATTGCTCCCAATACCGTGTGATTCATACAAGGGCACGTGCGCATCTGGCTGTTCACTTAATGTCGCATCATTTCCTCTGTCCCTATTCTTCCCCTCTGACACTGTTGACTTGGTCTGCCTGTCCAGTATCATGACGTTATGTGACAACTTTCTCTACCACTACCACTTTCTCTTGTGTGCTCCAACATTCCAATTTTGGACGGAAAAGCAATGAACCGTACAAAAAATAAATTAAGCACAAATATTTGTTTTATTGCTGTTGATGTCAGGGAATGTGCAGCCCAACCCAGGCCCAGACACCGCTATAAATTTTAACACCCCGGCAGATTTTAAAGAAAGATCTGGTCTTGGTTTTCATTGGTTCATTTGAATGTTTGCAGTCTTGTTCCTAAAATGGACATGTTGCGTATCTGGGCTCACTCTACAGATGCTGATGTATTTGTCTTGTCTGAAACCTGGTTAAGTAAATCTGTTTCAGATAAAGAAATCAATATTAGTGGTTACAATGTTTTTAGGACTGACCGCCCTAATAGAGGTGGGGGTGTAGCAATTTACATCAAAAATCAATATCAAGTTAATGTACTACTGTCAAAATCATTAGTTAAACAGTTTGAATTTTTTGCTTTGGAGCTCGAAGTATCTAAATCACTTAGTATAACGGTTGTCGGTTGTTATAGGACACCCTCAGCTGTTAGCGGTGCTCTGCCCTCCTTAATGCAACTCCTCTCTGATTTTAACTCTAAGGAATTAGTAGTCTTTGGAGACCTAAATTGGAACTGGTTACAACCAGTATCTGATGATTTCAGAGCTTACTGTGATTCATTAAATCTTTTTCAGATTGTTGACAGTCCCACACGGCCAAACCTCAAAAACCCGGAAAAATCATCGCTAATAGATGTGATTTTAACTAACGTTCCTCATAAGTATTCAACTGCTTCCATATGTGCATACAACATCAGTGACCACTGTCGTAGCAACAGTTAGAAATACTAAAATACCTAAAACTAAACCACGCATTATCATCAAGCGTAATATGAAGCACTTTTCAGAACAAGACTTCCTTCATGATTTATCTAACTATGACTTGGAAAAAATGTGTATTAGTACAGATGTTGAAAGTGCCTGGAACCTCTTTTATGAAGGGTTTACCAATATAATTAATGAGTATGCTTCACTAAAGAAGTACAGAGTCAAAGGCCGAAACACTGCTTGGTTTTCACCTGATTTAGCAAATATCCTTCATGAGCACAATGTGGCATGGGCAAAAGCCAGAAAATCAAATCAGAACTCTGACTGGCTGGACTTCAGACAACTGCGCAATACATGTACTCTCAAAATTAGAAAAGCCAAATCTGACCATTTTGTTTCTCAAACCACTCATAATCTGAATAATCCATCAAAAGTTTGGAAAACTATAAAATCATTATCAGAAAACAGTAAAGGCCAGGAGCTTCCCTCAAGCATTGTGATGGACTCTCTAAAAGTTACCGACAAGGCCAAAATGCTTGATTGTTTCAATGACCATTTCATAGCCTCAGGGTTTTTATTTGAGTCATTCAGTCCTCAACATGAGTGTTCCTCTACAGTTGAGACTGTTGGTCTAGATCCTTCTAGTCTGACTTTTAGTTTCAGTACTATCACAGTTTCAGACATAAATAAAGCCCTCAAGCATTTGGACACAACAAAATCAGCAGGCCCTGATAAACTGGATCCCTACTTTTTAAAGCTAGCAGGAAATTTTATTGCCGTGCCCTTAACTAATATTTTTAATCTGTGTCTGAATACAAATGTCATTCCTCCCATCTGGAAATCAGCCTTTGTGGTTCCCCTGCTAAAAGGTGGTGACCCTATCATCTTAAATAACTACAGACCAATCTCTAATCTGTCTGTCCTGGTCAAGGGTCTAGAATCCCTTGTCAGTGATCAGTTAAATAACTTTTTTAACAGTTTTAATGTGTTGTCTGACTTCCAATCTGGTTTTAGAAAAGGGCATAGTACAACGTCGGCAGCTCTTAAGGTTTTAAATTACTTTGTTGAATCCATGGATAATAAACAGCATTGTGCAGCCCTTTTTATTGCCCTCTCAAAGGCATTTGATACAGTGGACCACAAAATGCTTAAGCAGAGACTGTATAGGGCTGGGCTTTGTGAACAAACTGTCGGTTGGTTTGTTAATTACCTTACAGACAGAACTCAGTGTGTGCAGGCAGAGGGCAGCACTTCTTGCTATCTCAAAATAACAAAAGGCGTGCCTCAGGGATCAGTCTTGGGGCCACTGCTATTCATCCTCTATATCAATAACATTGATCATAACGTGTCTGATGTAAAATCATTTTTATGCTGATGACACTGTACTGTATTGCTCTGCACCCACAGCAGACCAGGCCCTTTCCCAGTTACAACTTGCTTTTAACACGCTTCAACAGAATCTTTATGATTTCAAACTTGTTTTAAATGCAGAAAAAACTAAAGCCATGCTTTACATGACTTTAGTCATGAAACCAGTTACAACTTGCTTTTAACACGCTTCAACAGAATCTTTATGATTTAAAACTGGTTTAAATGCAGAAAAAACTAAAGTCATGCTTTTTTCAAATTCAAAATCTAAATCAAAACTCCCTTCAATCCTCACTTCCCAGGGTACGAAAATTGAATGTGTTTCTAAGTACAGATATCTTGGTATTTTAATTGATGAATCTCTTTCTTTTACCCTTCATATTCAGCAGCTAGCAAAAAGATTAAAACTTAAATCAGGATTTTATTTCAGAATCAAATCCTGCCTTTCGTTCAAATCTAGAAAGAGGCTGGTCGCTGCCACTTTTATGTCTGTACTTGACTATGGCGATGTTCTATACATGCATGCTTCGTCTCAAAGTTTACATGCACTAGACACTGTATACCATGGATCTCTGAGGTTCATCACTGGTATGAAAGCCCTCACTCACCATTGTGAACTGTATGAACGTGTTAGATGGCCTTCTCTATCAACACTGAGACTTCAACACTGGTATACCTTCATATACAAGGCTATTTTAGTTCTCCTTACATCCTACCTTCTGACCTATATCAGTGTAAATAGTACCGGGACTTACAATCTTGGTTCCCAGGATCTTTTTCTTTTGTCTGTTCCAAAGGTTAGAACTGATCTGGGAAAAAAAAGGCCTTTAAGTTTGCTGCTCCCTCTGCTTGGAACCATTTACAGAAATCCATGAAACTTACTGAGCTGGTCCCATTTGTCGCTTTTAAGAGGATGTTGATTGACTTGGAGGCAGCCACATCTGGCTGCAGATGTTTGGCCTGATGTGTTTAGCAGTGTGGTTTACTTTGAAAGATTTTTCAGTTGTTTTATGTTTTGGGGTTCTTTGCATATTTTCTGTTTGTATATACTGTATGTGTGGTTGTACTGCTGCCTGTCTTGGCCAGGACACTCTTGAAAAGAGATTTTTAATCTCTCTTCCTGGTTAAATAAAGGTAAAAAAAAATAAAAAATAAAAAAATAACAACAAGAATGCTGTAACATGTGAACAATATGTGGCATTCACCAAAAAGTCTAATGTGCAATATCCTTGAACATCAAAGCAGAAAGCTGAATGAGATGCTGGTTTCTAGATCTATTTTTATTTTAAGGTCCACAATCTACAGACTCCTCCACACTTTGGCAAAGTTTGACCGATGACGACACCCTTGGAGCAGATACGTCTATGTGTCATTCTGGTTGAAGCAGTACATACTTAATACTTTATACAGTTTTATGTATGAATCATTAGTGTTGTGCGTTGATAGCTGATAACATTGTGTTAATTTCTTTGCAAACTTATCTTAGGTGCACAACCTCCAGACAACAGTAATGTGTCAGCAGAGCAAGGCCCAAGACTAGATGAAGAGTTGACCGATGTGGGTCCACAATCTACAGACTGATCCACACTTGGGGACACCCTTGGAGCAGGTGTGTCTATGTGTTATTGTGGTTGAAGCAGTACATACTTGTTTCATGTATGAATCATTGATGTTGTACCATGTTGTGTGTCGATACATTAATAGCTGTCCAACTGTATAACATTCCACAGAAGTATTGCTTTGTTCCCCCATTTTGTTTTTTGATATCACTTCAATGACAGACATGCTGTGTGAATCTCACTGTGCGGATCTCACAAGCGTAGGCTCAATAGAGGCCAAGAGGTCGTGCTGGTCCTTTGATTTGCACCATGATCAAGAACAAGTGGTACTGTGATTGTTGATGGTCATAAAAGGATGCTGGTCGGGCTAAGGACACTACCACACATATCTTCACTGCCAGCCAAGCCTCCTACTCACCAACGCCCAGGGCTGGACTGGCCATCTGGGCAACGCACTTTTGGGCCGAATCACCGATATAATTTATAGACCTTTTTTTTTTTGTTTGGCCCATAAAGAACTGACAGCGGCCCATTGGTTAATTGTCTTTATTGGCACTGGCCTGACCCAATTAAATCCAGGAACCCCCTTCCCCACTCCCGGCCCTGAGACACGAGCTGTAATAGTTCAACCTGTTCTCATTCCAAACTCGTAAAATAAGGACGTTTGGACAGTGGCTGTCAGCGTCTGATGCGACGAAAAAGGCGTCTTTCAGCGTGTTTGTGTAACGCACCGGGGAGCGCAGCAGTTAGATAGGATTAAGCGAGTAGTATGTTTGAGGCGAATGTCCGCGTAAGGAGGTTGGTTGGGGGGGGTGGATGGGTCAAACACAGGACTTTCACCCAGGAGAGTGGGGTTCACGTCCCGGCAATAGTCCCGACCAAGCGCGTTTACTGATAGCGCTAAAGGGACGGCAATAGTCCCGACCAAGCGCGTTTACTTAAAGCGCTAAAGGAGACTTTTAGCGTCAATAAGAACGACAAAGGCACCTGACCAAGCGTCCATATTTTACAAGATGAGTGTGAGAACGTGTTGAATAGCTTATGCTGGAAGTTTAGTATCCACATTAAAATGGACAAACGACCAAAGTGCAAGGGAGGTGCAGAGAAATTACGGGGACATGTTTGGGGGGTGTAGTAGCTGCTTCAACATCAGCATTACCTGAAGTAGAGGAAGGAGGAGAGGTGGCTGGCTATACAGAGAAGCTTTTGGGAAGGGTTATGGTTATGGTTATTGTATTTAGCAGACACTTTTGTCCAAAGCGACAAAATATGAATCTTACAATAGTTACAATTAACAGTAAACAGTTTTTAAAAGTTGCTAAGCCAATATTAAGCAAAATAGTAATAAAAATAATGGCAATACAATATCAATAATACAAAAATAAACAAATACCATAAATATACAAATCATAACTGTGATACGATGAGAAATGGTGGACCCAAACGCAGAGAGAGACGGCAGGCAGAAGATGGTGTGAACTCACTGATTTTAATTAAACGAAAGACGGCAGAACAGAGGCAGGAAAAACCAACAGGCAGGGCGCAGAGAGATACATACAGGCGGCACGAGGAAACAAAAATGATCTGACAAGAGACAAAGGGAACACGGGGGTTAAATACAAGAGGTAATGAACAAACGAGGGACAGGTGATACAACAGGTGAAGCACATTAGGGCGGGGCAGGACAATCAGACCAGGCGGGAAAACAGAAAATAAAACTAGACAAGACAAGATCGAACACAGACTATCAAAATAAAACAGGAAATAGAACATAACCCGGGGAATACACAACATGAGGAAAATCTACACGACAGAAAAATATAGAATAAATATACAAACACAGGAAACATACAGAAATAACTAAACCAGGCAACAAAAATACAAGACAAAATACCAAAACCATAACAGTACGACCAGAAAAAAAAACATCAGAAAAACAAAAAACAACCCAGGGAGGGCGAGAGTCCGGGGGAAACAGAGTCACAGGGGGGACCGGGAAACAGAGTCACTGGGGCACAGGAACGAGTGCCCTGGGGCACAGGGGACGAAGAGTCACTGGGACACAGGAACGAGTGCCCTGGGGCACAGGGGACGAAGAGTCACTGGGGTGCCCGGGGAAAACAGAGGGGCCACTCGGGGGAATCAGAGCGGGGCCACTCGGGGGAAAAGCGAGCGGGGCCACTCGGGGGAAAACAGAGCGGGGCCACTCGGGGGAAAACAGAGCGGGGCCACTCGGGGGAAAACAGAGCGGGTCCAATCGGGGGGACAGAGAGACCTCGGCAACAGGGGACAGAGAGACCTCGGCAACAGGGGACAGAGAGACCTCGGCAACAGGGGACAGAGGGCAGCAACGAAGGCAGGAGCCTTCTGGTGGCCGGCGACGGAGGCAGAAACCTTCTGGCCACCAGCGACGAGGGCAGAAGCCCTCTGGTGGCCGGCGACGAAGGCAGAAACCTTCTGGCCACCAGCGACGAGGGCAGAAGCCCTCTGGTGGCCGGCAACGAAGGCAGAAACCTTCTGGCCACCAGCGACGAGGGCAGAAGCCCTCTGGTGGCCGGTGACGAAGGCAGAAACCTTCTGGCCACCAGCGAAGAAGGCAGAGTCCCTCAGGCGGCCAAACTGGACGTCGAGGGTTCTGAGGTGGCCAACCTGGACGTCGAGGGTTCTTTGGCGGGCGTCGCCGCCGGCGAGTCCCTTCAGGCAGTGCCTTTCCGAGGACCGAGCCGGTCGGCCAAGGCAAAGCCCCTTGGGAGGCAGTGCCGGCGAAGCAGGAGGGGCAGGAGTCGGTTTGACCGACACAGGCAAAGTCTATGGGGGGGTCTCAAAGGTGGTCTCAGGGGCGTCGGAGACAGGCAAAGTCTCAAGGGCGGTCTCAGGGGTGTCGAAGACAGGCAAAGTCTCAAGGGTGGTCTCAGGGGCGCCAGAGACCGGCAAAGTCTCAGGGGCAGTCTCAGGGATGGTCTCGGGGGCGCCAGAGACCGGCAAAGTCTCAGGGGCAGTCTCAGGGATGGTCTCGGGGGTGCCAGAGACCGGCAAAGTCTCAGAGGTGCAGACCAGTGCGGACTCTGGAAGCTCCGTCAGCGCAGACTCTGGGGGGCTAGACGTCAGCCGGGGATCAGGATAGCCGCTAGCCGGCCGGAGATCTGAGAGACCGCTAGTCGGCCAGGGATCAGGGGAGCCGCTAGCTAGCCGGGGATCAGGAGGCCTGCTAATCAGCTGGGGGTCAGAAAGGCTGCCAATCAGCTGGGGGTCAGAAAGGCTGCCAATCAGCCGGGGTTCAGAAAGGCCGCTAGCCAGCCGGGGATCTGGGACACAGGACAACCTGAGAGCCCTAGAAGACGCGGGGGGGGCGCTAGAAAACTCAGGGGCGCTAGAACACTCAGGGCCGCTAGAACACTCAGGGCCGCTAGAACACTCAGGGCCGCTAGGGGGCCCGGGGTCCCTAAGGAGGCCGGGGGTACTAAAGAGCTGCTCGGGGGCACTAGGGAGCTGCCCGGGGGCACTAGGGCAACTGCTAGCTAACCTGGATCCAGGGGAGCCACTAACTGGCTGGGGCTCAGGGAGGCTGGTAGCTAGCTGAGAGTCTAAGAGGCTGCTGGCTAGCCTGGGCTCAAGAAGACTGCTAGCTAGCGGGGAATCTGGGAGGCTGCTAATCAGCCGGGGCTCAGAAAGGTTGCTAGCTAGCATGGATTCAGGGGAATTGCTAGCTAGCAGAGAATCTGGGAGGCTGCTAGTCAGCCGGGGCTCAGGAAAGCTGCTAGCCAGCCTGGGTTCAGGGGGGCTGCTAGCTAGCGAGGAATCTGGAAGGCTGCTAGCTAGCAGGGAATCTGGAAGGCCGCTAATCAGCCGGGGCTCAGGGAGATTGCTAGCTAGCCTGGATTCAGGGGAATTGCTAACTAGCGGGGAATCGGGGAGGCTACTAGTCAGCCGGGGCTCAGGAAGGTTGCTAGCTAGCATATATTCAGGGGAGCTGCTAGCTAGCCGGGGAATAGGGAGGTTGCTAGCTAGCGGGGAATCTGGGAGGCTGCTAGCCAGCCGGGGCTTAGGAAGGTTGCTAGCTAGCACGGATTCAGGGGAATTGCTAGCTAGCAGAGAATCTGGGAGGCTGCTAGTCAGCCGGGGCTCAGGAAAGCGGCTAGCCAGCCTGGATTCAGGGGGGCTGCTAGCTAGCGGGGAATCTGGGAGGTTGCACGTCAGCCCGGGGTCAGGAGAGCTGCAGGTCAGCCCGGGGTCAGGAGATCTGCACGTCAGCCCGGGAACAGAAGGGTCGAACGTCAACTCGTGAACGCTAGGGGGCGAGGACTCTGGGGTGAAGATCGGGGCATGGCAACGGGAGCCGTGAGGTCCTTTCCCCCGTCTTCGACCTCCCCGGGTCCCAGAAAAGACGGCCAGGCGGGTACCCTCGAAAGACTGCGGGAAAACAGAAAGTAAAACTAGACAAGACAAGATCGAACACAGACTATCAAAATAAAACAGGAAATAGAACATAACCCGGGGAAAACACAACATGAGGAAAATCTACACGACAGAAAAAATATAGAATAAATATACAAACACAGGAAACATACAGAAATAACTAAACCAGGCAACAAAAACTATCACATGAACGCAGAACACTGGGCAACTCATATCATAGAATGCACGCATATTTTAAGAGGACTGTCACCAGGGAATGTGTCTGACCAATCACGGTGGGTGTGGGCCGCCTGGGCCCAAAAATGCCAGGGCCAATTTGTTGTCCCAGTCCAGCCCTGTGTAAGAAGTAAGTTATACTGCCCTCTTAACTGACTTTGTATCACAGTGAATAACGTTATCTCACATCTCGTTCGCTGTTCAGTTCGCCACTTCAGGCTGCAGCCGACAGTAACGTTACACATCGCGGATAAAAAGTTTTGTAAAAGTCATTGTATTGTTTTGGGGATAATGACATGGCTGATAGCTAGCTTGTCTTGTTGTCAGATCTTACTAGCATAGCGTTAGCTTTCTGGCTTGTAGCTGAGCAGACTATAAATATCTCCTGTTGCTAAGGTAGGCAAGTCGTATCTAAGGGCCTTCCTATTTCCTGGAGGAGTGAACAACGTTTGCATTGCATAAGAACCTTATAGGATGGGAATGATTGTTCCAGGAATTAGTCAAACCGTCACGCGTAACCAGGGAAACAGAGTTATTGTTTGTAAAAACTTTAGATTTCGATTGTAAAACTAAGTAAAATATAAACTAATGTTTTAAAAATGTTATTTGGCAAGTGACCATGGTATAAGCGGGTTAATGCCCTTCGAGGTGTCCATTGTCAGGTATTAATGGACTTCGGCGGAGGCAACCAGCCGACGCGCACTGTCGTCCATTAATACCTGACAATGGACACCTCGTCGGGCATTAACCCTTACATAAACAGACCTTTAATTAGTTGTAAAAGTATGGAAGCTGGTGGTTTAAGATAACAACATCACCAACAATGTATGCTCTGCTCAACAGCAGGAAAATAAAGGACCAGGTGTTTTTTCCTCTTTTTGTAGTGGTTTTTAACTATTTGAATGTCAAGGGATAGGAAAACAACACAACTTGTTACATTTTTTTGATATTTGTTCCCTTGCAAGAACATTCCAGGGACTCATGTTTTCCAGGAATAGAAAAATGTGGTCCAACACCTGGTTTGGTGGCTGTTTTTTCCTTCATGCTTGCACAGATCACTGAACACAGTGGGGGTAGTTGAGAGTTTGGGCATGAATTGAAATGCCTTGGAATACGGAGTGTGCAGAAAGCCTTACATTTGGCATTGACTCTTGTGAACCCCCACTGATATAATATGTTTATTCTGTGCACTGAGGCAGTAAAACATTACTAATGAACTAAGCCGCCACCAGCTTGAGATTCCAACCTCCTGTTGAAAATCACAGTCTGAAGTAACACATTAAGCACTTTCTGCATCGCTGGACTGGGCTGCATTTTGATTTTGGCCACTAAATAAAGAGCGAGAGGCAGATACTACACAAACACAGGGAGTGGATGCAATCAAATCACATGCTATATTAGCCAAGGCACTGCCGAGGGAAGAACAGAGCAGCAGTGACAAAGCACTCTAAGGGTGAAGAAGTAGGGGAAGACTGAGGAAAAGATGGACGATCAAGGAAGAAAAAGAGGGTGAAAGGGAGTTTGCATTGGCTAAATATATTATTGCACCAACTCCTGGCCTTGCCATGGGCAGAAGTAAGTGTCACTACAAACATAATTCAAATAATGTATATTTGACTTGGTATTGTTTAAAACTGTATTTGATTCTTACTGAAAATTCAACTCTATACTTCCACATTGAGTTCTTGCAATTCAAATTCAGTAAACTGAGACACACATCCGGTTGTTGAGGAAGAGAAATCAAGTGCAGATTCACAGAACTCCGGTCTCTGTACGTTTGATAGTTTGTTTATTGGATTAAATCCAAAGTGGCAGAAACCAAACCTTCAGTTAACAGCTGTAGTAACTCTGTGCTGGGTCTAACCTGTGTAATGGCAGCAATAGAAAGTTTGCTGATCCCCGGCCGCCCTAACCCCCCGCCGCATCAGCAATTACTGCCATTAGGTTAGACCAACGCTGCTGCTGAAAAGGTCCTTGCCGTGGAACGTGGAATGGGGCGGGGTCGGATAAAAGGTAGGGTTGGATGTCTGTAACTGTTCTGATTGGATTGCCCTCCCCTAAAACCATTGTGAGTACATATCAGGCTCCTCTCCTGTAGAACCAGCTCCCAGTCTGGGTTCGGGAGGCAGACACCGTCCCCACATTTAAGCGTTACCTTAAAACTCTCCTCTTTGACAAAGCTTAGAGTTAGGGAGTGATGTGTGGCAGTGTTCGCCTAGACCGGCAGGGGAGGGTGTAGCCACAGTCACGGCGCCCCCTCCCTTTCGCTGCTTCTCCTCATAGTTGTTGGATTCATCTACCAACCCTTTGTAGGCTGGCTCAGGTTTGCCTTGGACCAGCTCTTAGATATGCTGCTATGGTCACCACCCGTCCTCCAAACAAACGCTCTGGCTGCCTATTCACATACCACCTCTCATCGTCCAACTGCAGCCCTTCACTATGGTCAAACCGTATTTTGTCATCACGTCAACACAGCAATTCACAGCATGCAAATTTGCTCAAACTCTGTCCCCTTCCCCAGTTCTCCCAACTAATCCCAAAACAACATCTGAACTGCCCTGCTCAACACTCGGTCGCTAAGTAATAAAACTCTCATCCTGAATGAATTCATCACTGACAACAAACTGGACTTCCTCTGCATAACCGAAACCTGGCACAAACACCTGGACTACTTCTCACTCAACCCACACATACAAACCACGCACCGAGGGACGGGGAGGTGCGACTGCCACTGTTCACAGAAAGGACATTAAAATAACCACCATCTCCATCCCAGCCGCCCTGTCTTTTGAACATCTCACCTTCAAACTCTCTGGTCCCAGTCCTCTCGTCACTTCCGTTATCTACCGCCCCCGCCCCCCCCCAAGCCAAACCCCACCTTTCTCTCAGATTTTTTGCATTTTCACATCCAAAACTCTGCTGCCTGTCTCCTCACACACACACACATTCCCGTGATCACATCACTCCCGTCCTTCAGATCCTCCACTGGCTCCCTGTTTCCCAACGCATCCAGTTTAAAGTCCTCCTCCTCACCCACAAAGCCCTCCATAACCAGGCTCCTTCCTACCTCACAGACCTGCTCCACCTCCACAATCCCCCCCACCCCCCGTAACCTCCGCTCCTCTGACGCAAACCTCCTCTCCCCACCACTTGATTGTTTACTAATGATTTAAGGGTTTTAGACAGAAAAGACTGTTTTAAATAGGGCAGTAGTTATTTAGGTAATTATTTCTCCTGCCAAAGGTAAATCATGAGCCAACTTCCATACTTTAGGAATTGTGCCAGTAAAATAGTTAAGCTCAACTAATGTGTTACATGCTCTGAGATTATGAAGGCAGAGAGCGTGAGAAGAAAAGGGGCCAAATTGAACATTTGCACACTGCAAAAAACCACGCCACATACAATATTAAATGAAGTTAACTGTCCATACAATACATTAAAATGAGCTATTTAAATTAGCTGGATACATGGTTAAACATAATTTGCCCCTACCAGTGTATTGCTGTGTATTTCATCCATAGCAATCCCCACCAATTGGTCCCAAAACGCCCCAGTAAGAGAGGAAATGGCATAAACATATTCTTTGTGAATCTTCACAATCATTCCCCAAAAGAGCCAAGCAGGCCTGCCTTGTTGTACAATCCAAATTGTCTTCAAACTTGCCATTTTCAGCGTGTAGCTTTCTAGCTCGAAGTTTGTTGTTGTTTCCAGAAGCAAACAGACTTTGAGAATGGCAACACACAGAGAGGGGAAGGTGAGGGACATTGCGCCAGATGTCAGGCAATTATCCTGGAAATGTACTGTACTTCCGTTGATCCAGACTAAAGACTTGTACATCCCCAGAGTCAGGAAAGGCAGGAAGCATCACTACAGACCAATCACACCCTAGTCTTGCATTGCCAGAAATATCTCCACAGCACTGTGTCAGCGCTGGAGTATGATCTGGCTGCACAAGTTAACATTCTGGTATACACTACCGGTCAAAAGTTTGGGGTCACTTATAAATTTCCATTCCACTCCATTCCAGACAGAATACCAGCTGAGATCAGTTGCATTATTTTTTTTAATCAGGGCAGCAGTTTTCAGATTACATTATGTGTTTACATAACTGCAAAAGGGTTCTCAACTGTTGTAGACAGAAGTGGCTGAAGAAACTCTTGAAATCCATGCTTTTTGGTCTAAACGTCATACCCAAATTAAAAGTGGTCCAGCTCCCATATACTCTGACCCTCTGGGGTGAGCCTGATATCATTGGAAAGGTGGTTGATGTGGGTGTGTTTGTGTATTTGAGAAATGTTGTATTTTGTAGTTTTTTGGCTTTTTTCTTTGCACTTTTCAAATGGAAATAAAAAAAACGAACAGACATATCTATAGAAAAAAACATCATATAAAATCCATTTTTGAGTCTTTTGGCTTCATTGTTTCTGTAGTAAGCTGAGACATGTGGCTAATGCCCTGTGATGTCTGTCACCTGTCAGATGTGTTTACAGCAGTGTAGTCTAATCATTTTACAGATGTATGACTTGGACAGAAATAAAACTCTCCATTCTAGCCTCTGTAACTCTGTGTCAGTAAGGCCTAGAATCACCCTGACACTGGGAACAACAACTAGAGAGTGTTACCTTTCCAATGATATCAAACTGCTGCGCTGATTAAAAAAACAATGCAACTGATCTCAGCTGGTATTCTGTCTGGAATGGAGTGGAATGGACATTTCTACAATGCCTTGCGAAAGTATTCGGCCCCCTTGAACTTTTCGACCTTTTGCCACATTTCAGGCTTCAAACATAAAGATATAAAACTGGAATTTTTTGTGAAGAATCAACAACAAGTGGGACACAATCATGAAGTGGAACGAAATTTATTGGATATTTCAAACTTTTTTAAAAGATAAAAACACTGAAAAATTGGGCGTGCAAAATTATTCAGCCCCTTTACTTTCAGTGCAGCAAACTCTCTCCAGAAGTTCAGTGAGGATCTCTGAATGATCCAATGTTGACCTAAATGACTAATGATGAAAAATAGAATCCACCTGTGTGTAATCAAGTCTCCGTATAAATGCACCTGCTCTGTGATAGTCTCAGAGGTCCGTTTAAAGAGCAGAGAGCATCATGAAGAACAAGGAACACACCAGGCAGGTCCGAGATACTGTTGTGGAGAAGTTTAAAGCCGGATTTCGATACAAAAAGATTTCCCAAGCTTTAAACATCCCAAGGAGCACTGTGCAAGCGATAATATTGAAATGGAAGGAGTATCAGACCACTGCAAATCTACGAAGACCCGGCCGTCCCTCTAAACTTTCAGCTCATACAAGGAGAAGACTGATCAGAGATGCAGCCAAGAGGCCCATGATCACTCTGGATGAACTGCAGAGATCTACAGCTGAGGTGGGAGACTCTGTCCATAGGACAACAATCGGTCGTATACTGCACAAATCTGGCCTTTATGGAAGAGTGGCAAGAAGAAAGCCATTTCTTAAAGATATCCATAAAAAGTGTCGTTTAAAGTTTGCCACAAGCCACCTGGGAGACACACCAAACATGTGGAAGAAGGTGCTCTGGTCAGATGAAACCAGGGCATGAAGTTAACTTTTTTGACCACCAGTCACTGTGGCAGGTGGATTTTTAAATCCACCTGCCACAGTGACTTTTTACCAGCCAGTTTTTTTGCCTCATAAAGGTGAAAACAGGAATTGCTGTGTCTCTATGATCCTATCCTGTCCTATTGATGGTAGCCTACTCGTGGACATTGCGCTGTCATCACATGCTGTAGGGGTGCCAGCCTTGATAATCCTGCATAGGGGTGCACATAGACAGTGAAAGTTGCAAAAAAAGTTTCAATTTTTTTTTTTGTATAGTAAATTTAAAAATAAAAAGGAAACTTGTTTTGGGGAGAATAATAATTATTACTATTAATTAATTACTCTGGGCTGAGATTTCCTAGGAACCTTACCAAAAAGGCTCAGGATGCTGCAAATGTTGGTATAATATGAAAATGGCTGGTGGATTTAAGACAAAAAATAATAATTTATTGAATGAATCAAATATGAACGTATCTGTCACTGTCAGTGGCTTGTTGATCTTTACATTGTTAGTTAATTTCCTAACCTGGTCTGGGACACACATTCATACGGTTTAATAAAGTACTTATTGGATTTTAACGTATCATTGCACTTACAATAACGAGCTTAGCTGTCCTCAATTTAGGTCAAACTGTACATCTCATCTCCGTTTTGTGTGTGTGTGTGTGTGTGTGTGTGTGTGTGTGTGTGTGTGTGTGTGTGTGTGTGTGTGTGTGTGTGTGTGTGTGTGTGTGTGTGTGTGTGTGTGTGTGTGTGTGTGTGTGTGTGTGTGTGTGTGTGTGTGTGTGTGTGTCACGGGGGGAACTAAGCATCCCTGCCCGCTGCAGAGAGCCGACAGTATTGAAACAGCAGCTGCTGACTTTAGAGTGAATAAACGTTACAGCGTACATTGATGTTAAAATGTGATGTTGGCAGGACGGTCTGAAAGGTTTTACACGGTCTTTCGCTGTACGTTTTGTTGGTAAATGTGAGATGTTCGAGTCACACACAAGTCTCGTCTTCATATCAGAAACTAGGAAATGATCAACCCGTTCTCACTCCCGCTTGGTCAGTGGCTGCACGGGGACTGCTGGGATTGTCGAGAGTAATGAAAATGCGATCAATCAATGTCTTCCAGTCACGCAGGCCCCTGATTGGACCAGGCCCGTAAGCAACCGCGTACCCTGCTTACCGATAGTTATGCGTCTGAATCACTCAATTCTCATTGGCTACCTGCCAGGCAGGTAGATTGACAGTGTTACCCGCCAATTACAAAATTCACCCGCATTTGGCGGGTGGTTGGGTGTTAATTTCATGCCCTGGATGAAACCAAAATCAAACTTTTTGGCAACAATGCAAAACGTTATGTTTGGCGTAAAAGCAACACAGCTCATCACCCTGAACACACCATCCCCACTGTCAAACATGGTGGTGGCAGCATCATGGTTTGGGCCTGCTTTTCTTCAGCAGGGACAGGGAAGATGGTTAAAATTGATGGGAAGATGGATGGAGCCAAATACAGGACCATTCTGGAAGAAAACCTGATGGAGTCTGCAAAAGACCTGAGACTGGGACGGAGATTTGTCTTCCAACAAGACAATGATCCAAAACATAAAGCAAAATCTACATTGGAATGGTTCACAAATAAACATATCCAGGTGTTAGAATGGCCAAGTCAAAGTCCAGACCTGAATCCAATCGAGAATCTGTGGAAAGAACTGAAAACTGCTGTTCACAAACGCTCTCCATCCAACCTCACTGAGCTCCAGCTGTTTTGCAAGGAGGAATGGGCAAAAATTTCAGTCTCTCGATGTGCAGAACTGATAGAGACATACCCCACGAGACTTACAGCTGTAATCGCAGCAAAAGGTGGCGCTACAAAGTATTAACTTAAGGGGGCTGAATAATTTTGCACGCCCAATTTTTCAGTTTTGTATGTTAAAAAAGTTTGAAATATCCAATAAATTTCGTTCCACTTCATGATTGTGTCCCACTTGTTGTTGATTCTTCACAAAAAATACAGTTTTATATCTTTATGTTTGAAGCCTGAAATGTGGCAAAAGGTCGAAAAGTTCAAGGGGGCCGAATACTTTCGCAAGGCACTGTAAGTGACCCCAAACTTTTGACCGGTAGTGTAGGTCTTTACCAGATCGTCTGGTATACTGTATATAACAATCGTCTTTAGCGGCGCTAAGCCCCAAATGCAGCGAGATGTGCCCTTGCAAAATAAATAGCAGAGATAGCGGAAGGGGACATTCAGCACCTGAACTGTACATCTGGTAAGCCATACTAATCACACCTTGGACACAACCTGTTCCAATGTCTGCCCTCTGGTAGGTGCTAAAGAACACTTTACGCCAAAATAACAAGAGACCAAAATAGTTTCTTCACATCACATGTTGTCACTCTGATAGTTTTTTTTCTAAGCATATATTATAAACGCTATAGTCTCAATACTGTACTGTCATATCCACATTCCACTGTGTATATAAAGCAACCTGTTCCATTGATCATCCCATATTTATTCCCGCACCCTTTGCACTCTGATCCTTTGCACAGTGTTGTTTTTATATAGATACTTTAACACATTTCGTACATAGTCATTATATGTGTTTTAATTCTCTTCAGGCTGTAGTTAATTTTTTTGACATTCAGTTAAGTGGGCAAATCTTACCGGTGTTGTGATACATTAGGAGAATACAGTAGAATGGTACACTTTATATTCTGCTTACATTATGTATGTTTTGTTGGCGATAGTCTGTACCACATTTTTGTGCATGGTGGTCTGAACTTTTGTTTTACTCATTCAGGGAGTCAAACCAGCAACCATTCTGTTACAAGACCCCTGCTCTCTCCCCAGGCTACTGGTGTCCTTAATGCAGTCAGAGAAACTATGAAAGAGAGGGAGAGAGAAGAGGGAGCAAAGTTCTGCATACATGATCTAATGTGAATCAGAGCCTGAGTGAAAGAAAATCCTTGTTGACATAACCTAAATGGCTAGTCAGTGTGATGTACTGTAGCTAAGATAAGGCTACTGCTGTGTGAGAGAGAGAGTACAAAAGTCTTACCCCGCTCTCTCATCTTGAATAAGTGTGCTGTAACAAAGTTCAGGCAAGAACGAGAGGAGAGGAGAGTTTCGAGAGATAGAAAAGAAAAGGAAGAGCAGAGTTGAAAAGTTCTTACTTTCTCACCATTTGTGCTGCATGAGAGCTCAACTCAGTTTCTTAAATTACTTCTGCTTCTACCAGATATTATAAAAGTTGAGTCAGAAACATTCAAAATGCAAATGTAGTGAGTATAGCTCCAGAGCAGCTTTCCTCAGTGTGTCTGTCTTTCCTGTGACTGAAATATAACTTTAAGCATTTAACCATGCCTGCTTCACCATAGACGCCAGAGATGGGGACTCGAGTCTGAGACTCGGACTCGAGTTGCACTTAAGTCGCATAAACAGTGACTTCAGATTTGACTTGCGACTCGACCCGAAAGGCTTCAGACTTGACTCGGACTCGAGCTTCGAGACTCGTTAACAACCTGTTTTCATGCAATTATTGCTTTTTAAATCTACATTTATTATTATTCATGTATTTCTATTTTCTTTTATTGGCGCATATATGTTGGGGGAACGTATGATGAGCTGCATGTCCCCTGCCCTAATGTGCAACGTAACGCATGCACTATGCCTATGTGTGCAGACTCACATATCAAAAAATGCGTTGATGATGGCGACACCAAGTCCTCCCAGAGTTGTGCCTTTTGTCATTAGTTTTGCTTTCAATAACTTGGTAAACAGTGGCAGTAACCCAACAGCTACATGCAAGGTGTGTGGCACCAAGATAAATGATGTCAGATCAACAACGTCGAACTTCATCAGACATCTCAATGTGAAAATGTGAAAGAGACGTTACATTATCACAGGTAACAAGTAGGGCTTTGACTTTTGCCCCAAAATCATATTCGAAGTCTGTTTGTTTATTAATATTAATATTCGAATATATTCAAATATTTATTAATAATATTTTGACCATTAAGTCTTCAGTAAGACCTATATTGGTATAAGTTGTATATGTTCTGTCCACCAGAGGGCAGTGTATCAGTCAATGTCTATAGGCAGGCAATGATGTTTTCAGAAGAAAAACACATTGTCGCAACTGTTTTTTTTTTTTTTTTTTAATGAAAAGTCAGACCCTGGATTAAACACAAACAGTATGCTTTCAACAGGAAGTTCGGAGCTTTCACCGTACGTAAGTGGTCTGATGTTCATACTTGTGCACTGGTGTGTGCATCGAGTCGGCGTGTGTGTGGGTGTGTGTGGAGTGTGTGTTGTGAGAGAGTGACGGGGATTACCGGTAGCTTCAGAGCGAGTAGCGACTCTAGAGTCATAGTGAGAGAAACAAATCGTCTCCCCTGTGTTTTCTGACCACGGTGGGAGATCTGGAGCAGGAGAAGTTAAACCTCTCCTTGAGTTTACGTTATTTATGGAGAAAGAGAACCAGGAAATGAGTCGGGGGAAATGCGCTACCAAGCCGCGGCCGAGCGACATGTAGTTACATTTTGAAATGCGTGAAAAAGCCTCGGAATCTGAATTGAAAACAAGGTTTACAAGCAAACACATTTACAAAAAATAATGCCAATAACAGGTTCGAAATTCGAATATTAAGGGCTGCCTAATATTCGTTCGAATATCATTATTTTTTTTAATATTCGAATTATATTCAAATAACGAAGTTCGGAGTCAAAGCCCTAGTAACAAGCTAACCATCGCAAAGTGTTGTGCTAATGCTGGGAACAGGCAAATTGTATCTTTATAATTGTATCCATATGATGTGACAGACACGTATTTTAGTACTTTGTGGTAATGTCTGAAGTTCTACCATGGACTCTGTAAAAACAATTGTGGAAAAAATGCCTTGGTTACCTTGTTTCAAGCCATTCTAGCGTGGTATAGAAAGCCTGCAGGAAGACTCAGCTCGATATGTGCCAGTTCTCATTAATATTCAACGAGCTAAGCTGCTTGACTCTGATTGGCTAACAGCTAGCCAATGAGAGCCTGGCTATCAGCATCCAGCGCAACTGGGCGAGCTCATGAATAGTAATGAGCTCAGGCAACACCACGTCAGACTGATCAGCTTTTGTAATTGGTCTGATTTCTCTGCTTATTTCTTTTCAGTGGCTAGAGCTGACAGAGGAGGTAGCAGTTCATTTTCACATTCACGACATAACACAAACACATATGGACCTAACATATTTCAAAAAATGCAAGTAAAAACGGTTTTGTGTGACAGGGCACCTTTTTAATATTTCACCAGGTCCGAGGGATAGAGGGATGTGTTAAGTAGCAGAAGATTAAACTATACGATGTCCTAAATTGGAGACCCAATGTAAATTCTGGATGTAACAAAATTAAGCTAGCTCCATTAAAGAATACGTGATAACTTTCAATACAGATGTTTCCCTCGAACTTAGAACACTAAAAAATGTAATGCATGATGAGGTTGGGCTTTACAGCGTGATGGACAAAATGAAATGAGTAACACAGACAATAATGTATTCTTTGGTGCAGATACCAAAATGTTGAAAAATACAGTTATCATAAAGTTATCCTACAACTGATTTTGATACTGTACTGCATGTCCTGTAGCTACAGGACATGCTTTGAATTCATGAGATGTAACAACATAGTGTTAGGGGCAGATCAGATGGCCAGAGACTTGAGACTTGACTTGGACTCGTGGCAAAAGACTTGAGACTTGACTTGGACTCGAGCTCAAAGACTTGAGACTTGACTTGGACTCGAGCTCAAAGATTTGAGACTCGACTTGGACTTCCAAATAATGACTTGTGAACATCTCTGATAGACGCACACTGATGGTTAACTGCTTCATGCTGGCCAATCACTGGAAAAATCAGATGATGATCAGCTGATCTCATTTCATTTCTGACCCCATCTCTACCAAGCTTCATTATTCACGCCACACCTAAACAAGCTCAATCAGAGATCGTAAATGGAGGGTCTCTTCACTAATGCACGTCAGCTAGTTTATTTTCCTCTTATCAGGAGTTCACTGTGCATTTATAGCATCATCACAAGTTTAGTGTGAACTGTCAAATTGACTTTTGAATTGAATTTGATGCATCACTGTGCTGAAATGAAGTCTTGTCATCATATGTCTGCTGTCATTTTAGAGAGGAGACACACCAGCCCGATAATCGGCCGTCGGTCCGGGGAAAGAAAATGTTGGTTTCTCTTTGCATAATGAAAATGCTTTGTTTTTTGTTAGTTTTTTTGGCTTGTCTGCTGGGCTGATGTACTGATGTGTATTGATTTTGACATTTTGAATTGAGAAAGTTTGAATATAGTGCTCACTGCTCATATGCCTACATGTATGTAGTTGGACAAGTTAGTAAATTACATTTGAGAAATCCCCTTGATTGTGTTTGATATTTTTGCCAGAGGGACAGCACGGGTAAAGGGGGTGGTGGACGAGGGTGTGGGGGGCCTTTGAGGTATAGTGCCCAGGGGCACCACGTTGTCTTAATATGGGCCTGTCCACGCCGACTGGGTTTTTCTTGTTTCTCTGTCCTTTGGGTGATCCAGTTTCATCCCATAGTCCAAAGACATTCAGGTCTGGAGAAGTGGACATTTGTATGAAGCTGTAATAGATTCATGTCTTTGTATTGTCATCTTGTTTTGTTTTGTTTTACGTTATCTTGCACTCCTGACTGTATATTAAGTTTCCCATTTGGGACAATAAAGTGACTGAACTGAACTGAACTGATCACATATTCGCGGACATGCACAAATTGCATTTTCAGGTTGTAGCTACAGCTTTTGAACATGAACTACCCAGTAGTTAAAAGTAACTTCAGTAAATTCACTCTCAAGTATTGTACTAAGTGCAGTTGTGAGGTACTTATACTTAACTTGAGCATCTCATTCGTGCTACTTTATACTTCAGCTCCACTACATTTATATTACAGCTATTACTAGTTATTCTGCTGGACAACTGAGATATTTTGGAGCAAGAAATCTCCCTCCAATAACAGACTTGTATGTTTTGACAGGCGATTGACTCATGGAGGTTGTGACACAACCCGGTCTTACGGCAATTCGTGTTATGGTGACGTTATTTTGATCTATTGATTCGTGTACAGGGAAACAATTTTCTACTTTATTTCGTGCTGTCACGAAATTGGAACGTTACTATTTCATGAACTGCCATGACAGTGGGCTGCAGCTGGGCTGCAGACTTCTCTGGGGGAGATATTGACAACACGATCCGCAGTCTCTGGGGGACACAACAACGGGGAAATTAAATGCTGCATGCCGGCGACAACTGCTATGACATGGGGCTGCTCTGGGGGTTGCAACAACGGGGACACCACACGCGGTAGACGGTGACAACAACGGCCGCCGGGACGCAACAATGGGGAAATTAAACACTGCACGCCGGTGACAATAACACCAACAACAACGGTGACAACAACGGGGGACGTGCTACAATAATGGGACAGTTGTGGTTAGGAAAAGAAAGACGGGGAAAGGTTGTGGTTAGGGGAAGAAGAACCCGGAAAGGAACTACCACGCGTGGGACGCGATCCCCAGGCTCCGGGGTGAAAGTCCTGTGTTTTTTGACCCATCCACCATCCCAACCTACCTCCTTACGCGGATTTTCGGCTTTTCAATACTAATTGCTACCATAATCGTGCTGTTATCACGTTATATGCTTCCCATTCAAATACATTAGTGTAAAATTTGTGCTCAACAACACGATAAAACCCAGAAAAACATGTCCCTGTAGACGAATCAATAGATTAAATAACGTCACCATTTCACGAACTGTGGCAATATTTGATTGGTTTAAGTGAATATAGGTGGAACACTCTATCAGCTGATTGAGTTGGAAACGGGAAATAGAAAAACCTAAATAAACAAAATAGGCGATATTTTCCTAATTGAACGTCTCTGAGGGGCAAGTTCAAGTCAAGTCTCAAGTCTTTTGACACGAGTCCAAGTCAAGTCTTAAAGGACAATTCCGGCACAAAACGAACCTAGGGTTAACAGATGTGTACCCACTCTGTCGCTCTATGGGACATGTTTTCATACTAATCGAATGTGTTTGGAGCTTGAAAGACGCTAGCGCAGACTGCTGATTAGCTTACAAGGCTAGTATTCGGGGCACAGGGAACATAAAAACTAATCGCTATTTATACCACTAAAAAGGCTCAAAATATCACCACACTTCAACGGTAGCATTGTACAAAAGCCCATCAGCTGTGCTGAGTGTTTAGTCAGTTCGGTTTTGGTTTTCTTCTTCTTGTATTTTCCATCAGGCAACGTTAGTCCATTCCTGTGAATAGGTCCTACTATTATTTTGTTCAGGCACTTAGTTGGCCACCTAGCGGTATCATAGACCGTATATAAGAATGGACCAACAGATCCTGTGTCTCTGGACGGAGACCAGTGAAGGACATTAGAAGCACTTTTCCGGTGATGGCTGAGCGTTACTGAGCAGCCTCCAACTGAGAGAGACAAATTAAATGTGACGTGAGCAACCTGTCTAAAAGTTGGAAGTCTTCTGGTAGCTGTGCCAAGAGAAATCTCAATCATTCCCAATCTAGCAGAGACGGAGAGCGTAGGTATATGTAAGGAGATAACATAGGCACAGGCTAATTATTGATCACTAAAATGCTAGTTAACATTAGTAATTCAACTTAAACAGCTAATGGAAGTCCAAACTGCCTGAGAGCTTCTCCTGTACTATACGGTAATTCCTCTACTATGAGACAGTAAGTCCCGTGGTTATGACCCAATCATTAGCCTATTTTTATAAAAACGTCTGCTACGGAGCCATAACGTGAGATACAAGGTAATGGAGTCTTTTATACATTGTCGTGTTTCTTTAGAAATAAACAACGGACAAATACAGTCTTTAAACGCTTCAGATCTAAAGTTATTTGCTGTCAAAGCGACGTCAAAATGAATGGCAGTCAATGGGATGCTAACGGGAGGTGATGGCTTGGTAGCATCAAAATGGCGCCATAGGAGGTTTGCGGTCCGACGAGAAGCTTATGCCGCGTTCTATTTACCACGGAACTCGTTTTTTACGAGGTCAAAGTCGTAAACGCGCCCCCTGACCTCGTATTTACGAGCTCGGAACTCGTACAACCTTGCAGTAGTGCGAGTTCAAAATCCAACATGGCTGCCCCCTGTATCAACAGTTGTGAAAGCTGCAGTAACATAAAGTTATAAGCACTTCTGTCTTATTTGTGTCTCACTAAATCAGTCGTTCACACAGGCGTGTCCAACTTCTATCTGTGGACATGTTGTTACGTTGTTTGCATGCACAAAAAATGGCGTAATGCGTTGTTATCAACTGGTTGCTAACAATAGCTAACCAGGCTAGAGCTAATGAAAACAATGAAAATCCGACTTTTAAATAGAACGCATTCAACTCGGGTATGACGTCATTCCCAGTTGCAGCTTCCGAGTTCGGAGGTAAATAGAACGCGGCATTACCCCCTTGAGCGGTATAAGGCCTGAAATAACAGTCAGGACCCTCCTTTTCAGAGTCATTCACAAATGTGCAGGGCATGATTGTGCAGCAGCAGGTTGAATCCTCAGATTGCAGTATAGTTATTTGGTGTGTGTGCATCTAATGGTGAGTTGATACCAGTTACTCAACGTATATTTCTAGCTGTAATGTTACACTTGTTTACTAGAGGCACCGCTTTAAGTTTATGGGGCTCATCAGCAAAAGTGTGCTAATTTGTTTGTGCTAATGTTGCTATGCTAATGCTAGGACATGCTAATTGCTAATATGCTGGCTTTCTCATTTGTTTCATTGTTAGCTAATGTTGCTATGCTAATGCTAGGACATGCTAATTGCTAATATATTAGCTTTCTCATTTGTTAGCCATTGTTAGCCATGCTGCTTAGCTTCAGGCAGTGTATTTGCTTAGCAGGTCAGGATGTAATGTTACCTATTCTAATAGCATGTTTTCATAAGACATTGAATTGTCTCTTTTTGTTAATTTCAGAACCACACCCAAGCTCCCAAACTTTCATTCACCTGATCCTGATCCATCTGTTCTGTGTTGTGGGTGTGAAGACATAATGTAAAATAAATCTTTGAACGACCTTGACGAGCATGGTTTCTGTGTTCTGACTGGACACCCTGTAGAGGTTGCTACCGGAAATTAAGAACTACATCTCATCAACCAGAATCCTTTTCAAGCATAATGAGGGTCCCTAAATGTTAACTGAAGCACTGACAGCTTTGTAAGTGTATAGACAGTTTATTGAACAAAGAGCTGCGGGAGCTCCGTGAAAGGGCTACGAGAGAGAGAGAGAGAGAGAGCTACCTGTAGTCAATGCCGTAACACAGCCTCGTACTTCGGGAAACTGGTGGTGTACCTGCGGACATTGTGAAGCTATGGCCACCCAACAGGAGTGTCTGTGTTGCACGGAGTGGGACCTGTTACGTCGCGATGCCCAAGAGACGCAGTGTTTGGTACAGTCTGAAGATTTCCCTCTCTGATAAACAAGGCTGGACTTGAAACGTTTTTGGCGACCCAGACCGGAGGGACCAGATGGAGTAAGTCAGTGCTCAAATTATCTTTTTGTCTTTAAGGGGCTCTCTCTAGCTCATAAAAAAAAGTTGGCACACCCCGCACATAGCCTAACAATTAAATAGTCTAGGCGCGAGTGGCGCTTTTGCGCAGTATATGCGCACGGTAGGCCTAGGCTATTATCTTGACACACGCACACAACAGACAGAGATTTTTTACAGAAATGGAGTCCTTTAAATTAATTTCAACATATTATTGATTGTTATAGTCCATATTTCATTTCAATTTCGCAATACAAAGAAATAGACTAAACGATTTAGTCTGAATGTCATTCTCAATTTCACAATGAAATAAAACGTAACTCATTTGAACCAGACCACCGTCTCAGATATCCACAGTGTCAAACACAATAATGCATGTAGTCTTTAACTTATACACAGGGAAAATGCACTAACTGGCAGAAATTAATAAAGCCATTGCACAGCCAAATGTTCTAGTCTTATAATGTACACGTAGTGATAACAACACCTGGGTGTTCAGTCGTCTCGTGTGTTGAACCGTGGAATAAATAGACGAACTTTGGAATTTGCACTGCGATGTTGTTGGCTAGCCTATTCGCTGAATATTCCTCCATCAGAGATTGCATTGTATTGCTGACAGGTGTTTCAAAATATCTGGGAACTTTTCCGGAGCTCTGAATGGCAGAGGATAGCTACAGATTTATTTATTTAAGATGTATTGGTGGTATTTACCTCAAAAGCACATTAAGCTAAAAGCAAGGTGACTTCTTCGGACTTGCGAGTGCTGTCAAATCGATCGTAGCCTAAGCGGTTTGCTCACATAGCCTAGTGGTGTGGTGGTGAAGTGCAGTCATGCTGCGTTCATGAGCGTAGGGTAGGCTCAGGTCTACGTCCCTATAGTAGCCTATATTTTAATGTAACATCGTTAATGGTAAGAGACCGCACAGGGATGGATGAGTGTTTTTTAAGATTAAATTACAATATGGCGCATATGGCAGACACCTTCAGATGTGAGTAAATAAATTAAGGCAACTCCATGTATTTCCCAGAAGCCCCAACATGAAAACGACAAAATTAGCTATTTTCGTGATCAGTCACAATGGAGTTGGAACCGGCACAACAGAGCCAGTGCAGGAATGTGTTTCTATCTTGGAAATTCAAACAGCATTTCACATTAAAGAAATAACAGGGAGAGGAAATATAACTGTGCAGTGCAACATCTGCTTGCCAGCAACCAACCTCCTTTCAGCGTCCAAATTTCTCCACCTCCAACCTGAAGAAGCATCTTAAAAGTACGTTTTTTTAATTAGCCAGGGGTAGTCGTCTGCTGTAGTTTTACTGGTCACCTTGCTATTTTACAGTTGTATCAGGTGCTGATACAACCTGCTTAGTTGACGTGCAACTTTACATTCTCCTATGTGCTAATTTACTAGCCCCAGAGCCGTTGAAAGACTGACTAGCCCCGTTTAACGTTAGCTAAAATTAGCTTGTGGTAGCTTAGACTGCGGTTAGATTTTTGCAGTATGCAGTTTGGGACTACAAATACAAAAATCTATCTGCTTGTTTAGGTACACATTCAGCCAGTTGGAATAGAACACACCAGAATAGACCTGTTTAGTAATCTCTATGTGATTGGTTGCATTCCTACACTTATACAATGCAATTCAATGTGGAAGTAATCCAAGTATTCAGAATACGTTACTCAGATTGAGTAACGTAACACATTACAAATTACATTTTTGGGCATGTATTCTGTATTCTATAACGGAATACGTTTTGAAAGTATCCTTCCCAACACTGCATCTTATGAATTCAAAGCATGTCCTGTAGCTACCATCCATACAGTATCAAAATCAGTTGTAGGATAACTTTATGGTGTCTACTACAATGCAATCTGAAGAAACACAAATTAAGAACTCTGTTTCAATTTCATAACTGTATTTTTCAACATTTTGGTATTTGCACCAAAGAATACATGTTTGTCTGTGTTACTAACTGGCTGTAAAGCCCAACCTCATCATTCATTACATTTTTCAGTGTTTAAAGTTTGAGGGAAATATCACGTATTCTTTAATGGAGCTAGCTTAATTTTGTTACATCCAGAACTTACATTGGGTCTCCAATTTAGGACATCGTATAGTCTAATCTTCTGCTACTTAACACATCCCTCTAGCCCTCGGACCTGGTGAAATATTAACCTAAGTCTGTCACATCATATGAATACAACTATAAAGATACAATGTGCCTGTTCCCAGCATTAGCACAACACTTTGCTATGCTTAGCTTGTTACCTGTGACGATATATGCTAAATGTAACGTCTCTTTCACATTAGCAAGTGACTGACCTATCTGGGTGCATTTTGAGATGCCTGATGAAGTTCGACGTTGATCTGACATCATTTATCTTAGTGCCAAGCACCTTGCATGTAGCTGTTCGCTTACTACCACTGTTTACCAAGTTAACCAAGTTATTGAAAGCAAAACTAATGACAAAAGGCACAACTATGGGAGAACTTGGTGTCGCCATCGTCAATACATTTTTTGATATGTAAGTGCGTAGCATGCGTTGCACATTATGGCAAAGGGCAGGGGACATGCAGCTCATCATACGTTTCCCCAACATGTATGCGTCAATAAGACAGGGTGCAAGACAGGGCCCAATATCACAAAGCTGCATGGAGCTATGACACCATGTTCATTACTGCTAGCAACCTTTGAGAGTGGATAGAAAAATAAACACAGATGTACAGCACAGTGAGAAAACAATATTTTCAAGGATTTTTTTTAATTTTTTTACCGTAGAAACACTGTACATAAATTACTTTCTCTGAGACTAATATTGATGTACGGATAAGTGGAATTTCTCAACCTTCAAAATAAAAAAGATCAACCCATAAAACATTGTCAACTCTCTGAAAAAAGATTGGTAGCATATGATGTTAACACTCTGTGTAAAGTTCCTGTTCTTTCCTTTAAAATGATTAAAGATGCCTTCCCAACCTTGTAAACACACACATACACACAAAGAAAACTCCTGTATAAGAGTACAGAGACCCACAATCAATGAGAAAAACATCCACATCGATTTTTGATCTATTACTGTTACCCATTAAAGTCACTGATGGCGATGCGCTGTCCCTTTAAGGAGAAACGAGCAAAAAACAAGGCGAGAAGCAACGATTAGTTACTACTCACAACAACCCTGCCCCCCCCCCCAAAGCCATGACAACATGTTTCTATTGCAAGCAATACTACTACCTTTGACCGATAAAAGCACAAGGTCTATGCATTATGAGGCTGAGTCACATTTTGCAGAAGTGAAGGACTCCTGGGCTGACAGGGGACCAGTGTTTTACAGGACCGGTGAGCCCACTCGGTCAATAAAGAATCAGAAACAGCCGTGGCGCCATGGTCGCCCTGTTTCCACACAGACCGCTGTTGATTGTAGTCTGAAACTGTACAATTTTTATAGACCTTGTAAAAGGACAGGGGATGAGAAGGAGTGGTTTCAGAACTGACCAAACAGATAATAGATAAGAAGGAAACGAAAAACACAACTCAAAGTTTTCTTTAGTTCAGATCATGGTCCATTCCGGTGGTGGTGGCGTAGTAATAGTAGTAATAGTGGTATAGGTAATAGTATGTAAACGTTTTTTTTTGTTCATTTTTTTATATCCCCTTTTTGTCTGAAGCAAATGCAAGTTTATATATAAAAACAAAACAAAAAATCCAAACAGAAAATTTGTCTTTTTTTTTTCTCTCCTCCTTCGTACAAATTGTAGTCCTTTTTTGTGCCTGTCTCTCTTAGAGAGCGTCCACAACAGTTCCAGTTCCTTCAGCCATGGAAACAATAGATCCTACAGACATGGCTCATCGAGGCCTATAACCCGGAGCGACGGGTCACACCTGGACCCACACAGACATGATACCGGCATCATCTGTGAGGGATCCACAGACATTTGTTATGTTGACTGCTCTGACAGTTTACAACTGTCTAAATGCTTGGGGGCTCATTTAGTTGTGATGGCTGCTGAAATGCTCAGTTGGCTACTTCAACAAGTCTTTACATCCCACTGTTTCACAGCTAGATAGCACACGATTATAGCACTCAGGTTAGCCCCCGCGTACCAGAGAGAGAGGGAGGGGCATGCGTGCAGGCTGTTTAAAGGCAGACGACAGGGCGAAAGAAAGAAAATATAGATAGAAAAAGAAATAGAGAGAGAAGGCATTGGTCAAACGACTGAACCTTCTTGCAGGCTCATGAAGACTGTTTTAAACCATCACAACTGTAGTTTCATAATGTTTCGGGTCGTTGGCGTTTAAGTGACAAATCCTACTTCACCATCCTCAGAATAAAACTAAATTTGCAAACATGGGGTCTCTTCAGTGGCTACTTTTGAGTCTCAAGACAGTCTGTGACATCCATTTTGTGTTAAAACTGAACTTTTTGTTAGTCTTTGACAGTCACAGGGGGTAGAAATTACATGTCGATGCCGTGTTACCTCCTCCCTATCTCACTCTGCCGTAGGAACTGCATGTTGTTAGCGTTGTCAGCTAGCTCGGGGTACTGCTCTATGGACAAGACGTAGTAGCCATCGAAACCCAAAACCTTCCCGCTGCTCAGCAGCTGCCTTTTCTCTCCCTCCGTCCACAGCCGAACTCCTTCCTCCCCGTCTCTCACCCGCTGCTGTTCGCGGGCCCAGGCGCTCGCCAGCGCTCTTTGCCTTGCGTGCTCCAGGATTCGCGCTTTCTCCTCATCCAGTGTCGTCCCGTAACGCACGTGAAGTGCCAGAGCGCCGTACTGCAGCTCCACGTCAGCAAAGCGCCGCGTTCTCCCGTTCATCACCGTGGTAGACTGGGACACGGTGACATTCACACCGTTTTCCAGTGATTTTCTGCCTGAAGTGAGCCGCAGCGCGCTCAGGTCGTTCTCAGGCAGGCTGGTCTTGATGAAGTAGTGCGTGTCTCGTCCCTCCACTGTATAATGTAGGTCTTCTAGGTAAAAGGCGTTGTTTAAGACTGCAGCCACTTTGATGCAGTCCTCATTGGCAATGTTGAGAGCGTTGGTCACCACGCGGCCTTGGATCACGGCGAGCATCACTCCCTTGCCAATCAGAGACTTGACGGTGGCGAACCACAGCCAGGGTTTGCTGTGGTCTGAATGTCGCCGGCTGAGCTGGATTTCTGGCATGCGCTCAAAGGACAGGAAGGCCCGAGACTGACGAGTCACCTCTTGCTGGACACCTGAGATAGACTGTGGACGAGAGGAAGAGGAAGTCATGCCTGTGCCGCTTGACGTTTAAGACATTGTTAACATACATACATACATTATGCAAACACTGTTTTTAAAGAACACTGCATACAGAAAATAAGGAACAATGTATGGGTTGGTTACTTCATCTGTCCTCAAGCTCATATCTCACAGCCTGTCCAGACCAGCAGCATGTTTAGAGCTGCAGTTCTGATGACACATGGGTGAGGGGGAAGTATGTGTGTACTGTCTGTTTATGCTTTATGTTTCAGACGGTAGGTTCATGGTCAAGTGGGTCAATCTATATCATTTTGATCCGTGACATTACACAGTTTGTTGTGAGAATGTTAAGTAGGGTTGGGCATTGAGAACCGATTCCTACTTGGAATGGGTTAAAAAATTACGATTCCAGTAGAATCCTTTCGTTATTGGAATCGTTTGGAGGATTTGGTTTCAAATCTGATCATCGGTTCCCAATTTAACATGCGCAAGTTTTGGTTTCCGTCAGTGCTTGAAGTGGGAAAAAAAGGTGCCGGTACTCTCTTGCATTGGCAAATCATTGTGACATTTGAGATTTCTACAGTGAAAAACAAAACTTGGAGATATTGCTGGTACAACAACAATTTATTGTTATTTATTAACAACATAAATGTATGTATTTATTTAAACAAGTCGTGTGTGTGTGTGTGTGTCATTCTCTTGACAGCTGTTGTAAAATGGCGCTGCGGCTCCTTTAAGAGAGCTCCGTGCATGTGTGTGTGTTTGTGTGTGTGTGTGTGTGTGTGTGTGTGTGTGGGGGAGGGGGGGGGGGGGAGGGGCAGAGGAGAAATAGAGAGAGGAAGCAGACATGTGGATGCGACCGGAGCAGAGTTGGTGGAATAAGTTTTAGTGTTGTACACAGTGTGTGTGGTGTCCGAAACAAACTCGACACACTTCTTTTTAGATTCTAGGTTTTCAGCAGTGAAAAATCTGTTACGGTCAGGCTGCAGGCATCAGACAGCTTTTCTGAACTAGCGTCCGTGACTAAGCGAACTTCTGATAGGGTGGGCTGACTGCTTGCCTTTATGCGATTTGTCAAGATCCAAGGTAAATCACGTAATGCCCTCTGGGTAGTGTAGTTTATGTAACGTTAGGGTCAATCTCTCCGACACTGACGCTTTCTCTGTCAGTGGTAGAGTAAGAAAAAGTGCAGGTACGCTTAAGAGTAAAATGTAGAAGTGCTGGTACTGCGTACCGGTGAGTACCGGACCACTTTGAGCACTGGTTTCCGTAGCGACCAGGCGCTTGTTGTGTTGCAGCCTTGGAGCACAGTAAGTGGCGCTCTAGCGTGGCTTTATTTTACATTGAAAAAGCCCCGTCAAACTGCAACCCACCATTGAATCAAAATAAAAGGTTCCTCTTATTTGTGAAAACAGTCATGTGACCCGTTTCGACTCCACCCCTCAAAGAATCGGAATTGGAATCCGAATCGTTAGAATCCAAACGATGCCCAACCCTAATGTTAAAGGAGCTGATGTAGCTATAATGTCACCTACTGTAGGGGACCCCAACATTTGTTACACCCTGAACTGTTTATATATTGTTATATGTCGCAGAATGTAACGTTCACGGTAATTAAAACCTAGTCCAAAAAGTTCTATAATTATTAAGCTTTTATTTTTGCCAAATCATATGGTTTTGCCAAAACATATAGTTTCCTTACAAATATAAGTTCTGTGGCCTAGTACTGGGGGGGGGGGGGGGGGGGGGGGTTAAAAACCAATACCCTAACAAACCAGTAGGAATTTAGGACAAGGACTTATTCCTGCACAGATTCACAGAGGAACAGTGATTATATGCCATCATGACAAAGGACTGTATATTATTATGTACTCTTGCTATACATACTGTAAGTGTGAAGTGTCTTTTTCCGTGTGTGTGTGTGTGTGTGTGTGTGTGTGTGTGTACACATGTGTGAGCTTGGCCGATCAACATCCTTGTAGCTTCTGAATGTCCCGGTGATAAAGGCAATTACTGCACCCAAACTACCAATGTCCAGTACATTCACACTTCAATTACCGCTGTCAGTCAGTTCAAGTCCCTCTCATTTTCCCGCTCATTTTCTCATAACTCCATTCTGAATGTGCCATACCTATTTTTGTCTCTGTCTTTATTAAGCAGTGTTAATGTTGGTGTCTTTATTTCTCTAGATTTCACTCTCAGTCTTTCACTCTTCTGCACAAGTGTGACTTCATGATAACCTGTCCACCAAGCAAATGTAAAAATAACAACTATAACTGTGTGTAAGAAAAGAAGAAGGAGCAGAGGATGCAGCTCTAAGCCATGAAAGGCATGCATGGTTGGTTTCGCTGGATGACTCTTTATTGTCTTCTCTCCTCATTATTCTCAGTCCAAGTCTTCCTACGGCTTCCTCTTTCCCGTCCATTTCCGGATTTTCTTTTCTCTGTAAAAACAGGTTGTCTCTTGATTTCCTCACCTTTTCATTTTCACGTTTTCAACTGCTTTGTTTCTCAATTTTATGAATATGTCTTTTGAATCACAACTTTCTTCCCCATTTTATCTTTTTTTTTCTTTCTTCTTTATTGTGTGAATATGAATGAAATGCTTTCCTCATGGTCATTTTATTATCATCAGTGTGTATTTATGCATGCCTGTGTTTAGTTGGTAGTTACAAATAGTGTAGTACACATTTTCTATCTGTAAAATATGTGTAGCACCTTTAAATACAATGTATTGTTAGATTTAGTTTGCCTTTTTTCTGTGTATGGAGTTAACAGATTGATGCTGTCATTAGCATTGTAGGTTCAATAAATAATAAAAATATAATAATAAAATCAAATAAATAGTTTTAATACAGTCATGACCAGTGATGTACCTGTGTCACATTACTTTTTTTTGCAGTGCTAGCAGCTATTTCTGCTCCATGTAGTTAAATGTGGAGTTGTCTTAGTCTGCTGCTAATACAACAGGGGGCTGTTGCTCTTAAGTCATCTGCATCTGTGATTCTTTCAACGGCAAGGACGATTTTAGCCCTTTTTTAAACTTGATCTCGGCACCCCTAAAAAATAATTGCAAAAAAAAAAGTCTGTGTTAATCTTTTGTGGGCTAAGGAGTTACGCTCTCAGAATATCACAACACCGTGAAATTAAATCCAGAATCTAGATGCCTAGATCATTCAGGAAAAAATTCTAAGCCATTTTCAGATAATAGTGCTTGTCAGCCATTAGTCAAGGCCATTGGGTTTCATTTGTAATACCATCTCACCTTCAGTAATGGCCCTGTGGCTCAGCATTAAAGGACAATTCCGGCGCAAAATGAACCTAGGGGTTAATAAAATATGTGTACCAAGTCGACCGTTCTCTGGGATCTGTTTTCATGCTAATCGAATGTGTCTGTAGCTTGAAACTAAGCTACAGACACATTCGATTAGCATGAATGTCCTTTAAAGTAAGGTTTTTTCAGAACTGTTGGTGTCTTTCTAGTTTCATAATTCAGTGTTTCCCCTATCACGATGGTCCAAACTGTTAGCACAGTAGAATAACGTTTGAAAAAATTAAAGCTCTGATCCTAGAATCGCCCCTGTTTAACAGTTCCATCTAACGGTATTTAGGGTACATACAGGCAGGTCATCCCACAGCTGGCTCTTTTTCATCTCCAGTGACGGCTGCGTCAGATCAAACTTGGGAATGGGGAATCCTGGGATTGCGTTGTGGAGATGGAAGCCAAATGTGACCAACCAGATGTTGATATCTACAGAGAAAGAGAGCAGTGGATGTGGAAAAGAGAAAAATATAAGAAGTTGAAGAGTGGTTTCAAGGCACGTTGATTTGCACTCAATAGAGGCACCAGAAGAACAGATATAAAAATAATAAAGAAGGTGGCTTTGCATAGTTCTTATTTCTTCTTATAATAATTTCAGACAAACTAATGTTCCCTTTACAAATATTAAATGCCTCACATTGCTGCAGCTCATTACTATAAAAAAGTAATGTTGCAGCTTCTAATTGCTACAACCCAAAATCCATCTGACCCAACTATAATGCTGGATCATTTCATCAAGTGTACTTACTTTCCACCTAGCAGATGGAAAAATATTTTCACCTTACTGTTAACTAGCAGTAATAAAGTAATGTGACAGGATTTCATCATGATTTACCTTTAAACATTGAATAATCCACAAATTAAACAGCTTGAAAAATACAAATATCTATGGTTATTCGGCTTAAAGACGTTTTTAGTTCCCAAATGTACATTTACTGTATTTATATAACGTAAAAGTATTAACCACAGTGAATAAAAGTGGGCCCAGAATAGAACTTTGCAGAACAGCTATACTTATACAGCACTTGGTTTAGAACCATTGAAAACTTTTTCTTCAGTTTCTTCTGATAGACCATCTAGACTGAAAAAGTATTTACCTCTTTAGTGCTTTTATACTGTAAATGTTTTCTTGTTACCTGTGACATATTCTTTGACCTGATGAATCTTGCTGATGGGGTTGTTGCCTCGGAACATGTAGAGGTTGAAGGGCTGGGGGTCTTTACCAACATGTGTCCATGTGCTGATGTCAGGAGTGGTCCACCTTCGTAAAAGAAAACACACTCTAGTCGGACGTGACGATAAAAAGCTGGAATAGCATCCTGTTGTAGAAAATAACCTCTCAAATGCATGGACTGGACATGAGTGAATACCTTCCAGCGGGGATGTCGTAGTCTCTGTCTCCAAAATGCAGCAGTCGTGTCAGAGGATCATACAGGCCTCCATGGAAACCAATTACCAGCACAAAGTCTGGGTTGGAATCAAAGTAAACTTCCCCATATGCCGTGTACTGTACCTACAGTACACACACAAACGGAGAGTCATGAGGATTTGAACAGATACACAAAATACACTCAAGCACTTTATTCCTTTGCAAGGAAAAAACACATTCACACACACATACCTGTTTAAGCAATAGTCCATTGTTGCTGAAGACAGCCAGTGGGGCCCCAGTGTTATCACATGCAATGTAAAACTCCTCTCCACTGCTGATCTCCATAGCAAACACATGGCCCTGTGCAACAATAAACATTACAATTATACACATTTATACACATAATAATAGTGATAATGATGAGTTTTATTTTTGCTGTGTTCTAACTCCACACGATAACAGGAGGGCTATAAATAATGACAACGTGACTATTATTATTAATGATTGTGGGTGTTGCTGCTGCTGATTCACTAACCATATTCACAGCAATAAAACAAGTTAATCTCTGGCTTTCACTGTGTTACAGGTTCCCTAACCTATGAAGCATTTAAAGCAGCACAAGTGTCAGGATTATTTTTACGTGATAAAGTGGTGCTGCTGCACAGAAAACCATCACCTCCTCTCTAATTGAGATGCTGTGCATTCACCATGTTTTCCCTATGGTCACTGGAGAGAAACCTACTCCACACAGACTATCATAAATCAAAGGTTGAGAGGGAAAAACCAAAAGTGACTCATAAATAGCAGTGCGTGGGAACTGTGTCCAGAGAAAGCTAGACTCCTCCACATGCAATGTTTTGCCTGTCTCTGGCAGGATACTGGAGAACATTTGAGTGTGGAAAATAAATAACATTTTACATTCTTGTCTTGTCAAATTGGACCACATTGACCAATTTGACAGTATGTTGGCAACGATATCACCATATTTAGAAAGACTTTTAGCTACCTGCAGATCGTAGTAAAAGGACGTGATCTCGGAGCTGGAGTGATTATAGATGTGGGTGATCCTGGTGGGGTAGTTCAGGTCAGCGTAGAAGAACTGCAGGTGTTGGCCCAGACTGTTTCTAGATGCCACACGCCGACCCAAACCATCGTAACGGTACTGGATGGTCCAGCTGGCCGCTTTACTGTAGACACGAACTAAAAGACCTGGATTGCAGATGATAAAAAGGAAGAACAGGGATGTGAAGAATGACAAGACAGTTGCTGTTGAATGCTACTATGTGTGGAATTTAAAAATTGCAGACTTTGGTGGTGCCCAATAGTAGTATACACTTCAGTGGGATTGTTACATTTTTCTAAAATGTTGACATTTTAGAATAAAAACCCGGTTTAAGGCTTTGTCATATCAGCATTCAAAACGGCAAAAGTGAATGAATTGATATTGAATCACCGCAATCACAGGCCAAGTAAATCCACGTCAAGTCTTTTGTGTCAAGTTAAACTTAAGTTAACTTTGACACGAGGTTGTGCTATTGACCAATAACAAGCTGTCTTGACAGTTCTGACCTTAAAGTAAACAGAGAGCACAAAATGGAGGAGGCTATTGTGCTTCTTAGCTGTGTGGCACCATGCACGTTAAATTAACCCTCATCCATCAAGGTCTCAACTGCTCCACAGAAGAGCAATGGCTTTTAGACAGTTATGAAGACAATTTGGATTGTACAAAAAGGCAAGCATGCCTGGTTCTTTCGGGGAATGATTGTACAAGATGTACAAAGAATGTGTTTACGGAATTAACTCTCTAACTGGGATGTTGTAGGACCAATTGGTGGAATTGCTGTGGACAAAGTACACACGGAGATACACTGGTAAGAGTGAATTATGTTTTACCATATATCCAGCTAATTTAAATAGCTCAAAGTTAATTTATTTTAATATTGTATGTGGCGTTTTCTTTTGCGCGTGCAAATGTTCCACCAGAACAAGTTCCTTCTTGAGACACCATCGCTGCATCCAGAGCTTAGTTTGACGTTTGTGGTTGTTTAAAAAAAATGCAAACATTCCTATCTCCTATCCCAGAATGTAGCTGTGGTGTAGCCAGACCTTCCTCCACAGCGCTGTGGTGATAGGTCTGGCCATGCGAGACTACCATAATTGTAACTGACTAGCGCTAGCATGTTCCCAGCCGCTAGTAGTTCACCAGGTAGTCACTATGTCACCAAGCTTCTAGCACGGTCTAATTCATTAGGAAACACGGATGATCTTCACTGTGTCACTTCCCAGTGTGACTGGGCCTTTACACTGCTATGTTGGGCCAACAAAATAATAATTCCCACCTTTGGAGTTGTATTCAAATATCTCGGCTCCTCTCTGTCTCAGGAATCCGTCTTCATCTAGCCTGTACTGAATATCTCCCAGACGAGTGATCCTGTCCCTCAGATCGTAGCGTAGAGGGGTTAACCGACCACTGTTGCCAGGGTTCAGCAAATGCAGGTTCCCATTCAGGTCATAATTATACCTGCCAGGCCAGAAAGTTATACTATTAACATTTGGCATCATCAAATGATGGGGCTTTTTTCAGTTTAATGTTACGCTCCTACCTCCACATCATCTTCTCATTGAGGGAGACCGTCTGCAGCTGCCCATCAACGTCATACTCGTAACCATATTTGGTCGTGTTGGCGAATGGTCCAATCTTGATCTCCCGCTTGGTGACTCGGCCCATGTTGTCGTACTGAATGGTGATCCAGTACATCAGAGACCTGAAGATCTCGTACTGGATCTCCTTGATGCGGCCGTGCTGGTCGAAGTGTTTGGTGTAGGTCATCACTGCTGTGGAGATGATCTAAGACAGGGGAAGACAAGTTCAGAAACCAACAGTTTTCTTCCTCCACTGACAAACAGCTGGAGAGACTATACACAAACGACCAGACAGGACATGGGCATTAACATTAAACAAGTGCCAGTCAAGGAAGTTTTTTTGCCCTGCTTTGTAGACAGAAACACATTAAAGAGACCAGTTGTATTTTAGGAATCAAGTATATAGCTCAGGGCCTGTTTATCAAGACTCTCAGAATCACTCCTAAGAAACAGATTGAAAGTTAAACTTGGACCTAAAACAGTTATTTGAGATTTCTCAGGGTTTCTACAGGTTTCACAAAGTCAAATTTAAGACTTTTTAAGACCTTTTTTAAGACTATTATGACTGAAATTTAAGACCTATATCACGACATCAACAACAAAGTCAGATCTCTAAGTCTAGAAACATTGTCTGACACAATTACCATTTTCCTCATTGGCATTATAGGACGATTGGCTGCAAAATAAGTACCTGCTGCTACTTCCAACTTGGTGCAATACAATAAAGATTTACATTTTTTGCTTTTTTTGCTTGTATGTTATGGATAACATGGAAGAAGTCACCATTACTTTTTTCTTCTTCTCATCTTTCAAGCGTTCTCATTCCAATACAAACATTTACACGTGGCCTGGGGCCCTCTAGTAATTTCCAATAGTTAGGGTGGTTGTCTGTGATCTTAATCCCGTGCGAATTTGCCATGTCAAGTAAAAAATCCGCCGCAAATTTCTAAATCCCATGAGGTCCCTTGGTAATACTAGTCCCATGCAAATTGAACATGTTTTTTTTTGCAGCGTGAACAATCTGAATAAAAACAATAGGTATGATTCTGTCATATCATCAGTAATGTAGAATTGTTCTGATATGATGTTCTAGCCATATCTCCTACCCCACTGACTAACCAGGTGCAGCTGTGAAAAATCTCAGTTTGGAAGGACTGGGGAGGGTGAAACATTTTTTATGGGATGTCAATACGTCACTAGCTACAGGCCAATCAGGAGGTGGAGGGCTGTGGGTGATGCCAAAGTACACGCACCTAACAATAGATCATTTATTCACTTTAACGTTCCGACTGAGTGTGATTTGTCACTGTCTGTCCCTTTAAATGCCTGATTAAATCAAAGTATCACCTCTAACTTCAACGACTGATGCACCTTATCAAGATTTAGGAGGTACGTTTTCTTACTTAACCATCATTTAAGGACAATATACATCAGTGCAGCCAATCCTGTCTTACCTGATTGATATCATAATAGATGACTCCAAATTTCCCAAACTGCTCCACCTTCCCAGATATATCATCAAACTGATAAAGATCGATTGGCAGCGGTGTCTCGTTGATGACAGCCTGCATGCTGGTGACTCTGAAGCTGTTGTCGTAGGTGTAGTCAAAGCGTGCATTCACCATCCCGTCCTCGCTGAAGCGGAATATCTGCCGGTCAACCAGCGGGCCGATCTGGCGATACCGGATTGAGCAGATGAAGCCTTCGCTCTGCAGGTTGACCGTCTTAAGCACACCAGCCGTCTCATCATACGTGAAACTGACCCGTGTTGAGTCATAGAGGATCTCTGCCAGCTTGTTCTGATCAGACAATTAAAACAGAGCAGTATGTGTTTACAATATTGGACTTTGTAGAACATCCCATCCCATTCATCCTGGATCAGCGTCACCATCAGTTAACTTTAATGACTAACAACTAATCTAAGCCATCAACTAACTTCAGTGGTCTATTCAAGCTGTCAAAGTGCCTGTTTGTCTCTGCTGCAGCTGCAGCTGCTGCTCATGCATATCATGCCTCACCACTCTCCTAGAGTCCACCTGACTGTGTTTCTTCATGGATCGGGCTGTATCTATCTCTCCCTGCCAGGACTTATGAGACACGAAAAAACTTGAGTCTCGGTGCAAAAATACATCTTCTTTCCATTTATTCCCTATATTATACCTGATTATCCTGTTCAGCATCTTAGGGAAAAGTTGCATTACAATATGCAACTATTCATATGTGGGTTGACTTAACAGAAAATGACAATTAGGATTGTAGAACACATTATACATGAATCTAATAAATATTAAATTTGTACTTAATTTAAAACATATTTTAATAGTAATTTTCATTGCAAAGAAGGGATAGGATGATACTACTGTGATAACTGTTACAAATATAAAACATTGTATTTATTACTAATGAACTACAAATGTACTTAAATATAAACAAATCTAAATATATATTATTATTATTAATTATGTTAACTCGGTAAAAACAGAAAATCACATACCTGTCTGCGATATTTGTACAGTATACAGCGGCCAGTCCCTAGATGGGCAACTCTGAGGAGCTAGAGAGAGAGAGAGAGAGAGAGAGAGAGAGAGAGAGAGAGAGAAAACACACTAGAGATGAGCCCTTTAGTTATAATATCATTACAATGATGATCAGATGAATGGGTCACTGATCAGACTTGAACAATACTCATTACACTAAAGATTCATCATGACTGTGAGAATTGACCATGGTGGCACTTGGGCTGCCCTGCAATCACAAAACAATAGACTGTAGGCTACTGTAGAATTACAATCTCTGCTCAAATATAACCCAACACTTATAACTCAAGTATGTGTTGTGAAAGCTGTAAAAAAAAGAGGAAAATAACTTAAAGAAGGTACAATTCTATCAAGTGATATGAATGGCAGTTTTATCACACACACATGCACGCACTCACACACCTGTCCATCTTCAGAGTAGTCCACAGTAACAGAGGCGTTGCTCTCTGGGGGGGTGTAGATGTTCCTGTAGTATCCTATGGATCTGATGGTCTGCATGGTGTGCCGAGCCACGCTGGGCATGGTGACCGCTGACAGACGGTCCCCAGAGTCATAGTCAAAGATGTACTGGTGCTGGCTGTGCAGCAGCAAGACCATGGACTGTTAGAGAGAGGGCAGAACACAGGGAAACATGTAACATACCATCAGACATGAGCAGAAGCACAATGAGACACTTTACATTTACACAATGTTGGTGAACATCCTATATTAATATCCATATATAAATAGTAGAAAAATAATAATAATAAAATAATAATAAACATATTGGTATGACTGGGGGCAGAGGGGAGCCTCCATATCAGGGAAGCACTAGAGTGATAGGCAAATATATATAATCATTCAATCAAACACACAAAAGTGGTGTTTATGTCATGAACCTTACATGTGATGTATTGACACTGTGGGACATCCACATCAGTCCATATATAAATGAGGAAATCAAGTACAGTTCTTTCAATTAGCATTTATTAGTTTGTGCCATCTGGTGGGGTTGTGTCCCACATGTATGAGAGTTAGACAACTCACCCTACATTTTAAGCACGGTTTGTTTTTATGGCCCTTAATGGGCTGCCCCCTTTTTTCCAATAAGGCCTTTAACCCTTCAGGTGTCTGGCAGATATTTAAGGTAATCTAAAATGGAGCATTTCATTAGGTTGGGCAGCTGGCATCAGCTACTTTATTCATGCTTTACTATCACAGGCTCATTCATCAGCTGCTTGGCTACTGATGATGTGAGTATGGTAACATCCAATCATAATTCTAACACAAATACAATTAATCTGATGGACTAATCTGCTGATTTACTCTTACCAAGACCGCTGCCACAGCATCCCCCCCACTATGCCGCCTTTCTTTCTGCCATCGTCAAATTTCAATAAGGATAATGTAAGATTGAACGTTCATGTATGTGTTTCTTCAGCCCAGTATCCTAGAGTCATGTTCTATTAAGGTTTGATGCCAATGCAGGATGTAATGTGCCCTTCATGCAGCAAAGTGGAAAGAAAGGATGTGGAGTTTAGGGCGGTGGGCACATCAAACTTTCATGCAGCTCTTAGTTTGCAGGCACTGCACGTAAAGAATAATAATAATAATAACAATTATATATATATATATATATATTGAGATTAAGATCTATTTTCCAAGAGAGACCCGTGAACATGAAACATTCACAACATAATCAACAACACAGAAACAACACAATTACCACAAAAAGAATGAATAAAAAAACTTTAAAAAAAATCATAAAAAACATCAGATAATAAAGTTTTTAAATCTCCAAGGGGAATAAAAGACTAGTTTGAGGGAAGTTTGCAGTTCATTCCATTTAAAAGGTGCAGAAATGAGGGATATAAGGTTAAGTACTTACTGGATTGTGTGTACTATAGATACTAAATTTAAAAGAAGAGATTTAAGGTAGTTTGGAAGCTTCAACAGTAGAGCTTTATAAATTAATAACATGAAATGGCTATTTTTTGTTGACTGTAAAGAGGTCCATCCAAATGATGATAGAGAATAATGATGAGTATGAAATTTGTCATTTGTGATCAAGCGTAATGCACTATAATACACAAATGAAGTGTTATTGGGCAGCATGACAATACAGAATATTACCAAAGTCAAAGATAGAAATGAAGGATGACTGCACAATGGTTTTAAGGATGTAAGCAATACAAATATTGAATGACAGTCTGCTGTCCAGCCAGATTCTTAAGTATTTGTATGACTAAGCAAGAGTTATGTGGACGCCATTTAGAGTTTTAATGGCCGGAAAGTCAGAATTACTGACTGAGGTTGAGAATACCATGTACTTGGTCTTTTTTACATTTAAAACTAGTCTGTGATTAAGGAGTGATAATTGAAAAAGCATCAAAGGCAGACTGAAGATGAGTCAGAGCATGGGCTAGGGTGGAGCCTGGGGCATATAGAATTGTATCGACAGCATAAAAATGGACATTAAAGTATTGATTAGAAAGAATTATGTAATTTATGTTCAAACAGCAATGGACCAAGTATAGACCCCTGTGGCAACCCATTTCTGATGGTTAGATGGCTTGACTGAGTACCATCAGCAACATCAGTCTGACGTCTCTCTGTAAGGTAAGAGTGGAACCAATTACAGTAAGCATGGCTTCATCAAGACCTATAGACGTCTACATTTACTGTATATGACATACTGTGGGGTTTTGCAAAATTATCCAATATTGACATTCTTCTCTGGCAATACAGTTGGTCTATTAAGGAGGGTAGCTGCTTCAAAAAGCAGAGCATTTTTCACCAAATTATGTTGTATAATCAATTGCTATAAATGGTCAATTCTCTGAAGCAAGTGTGTCTGACTGGCTGTTATGAGGTCATCAACTGGCTTTTGAAAAAGTGACGTGTACTGGACTTGGTAGTTTAGCTTACTACATAATAGATTAGGCAGCGATCGGACAGAGCGTGTTGCTGGTTGTAAAATGTGAGGCGCACTGCACTGCCTTCCGTGTTGAAGATGCCCCGATCAGACCAGGTGTGTCTTTGGGTGGCTTGTGGCTCGGAGGTAGAGTGATCACCCCATAACCACGCTTAAATCCCAGGCTCCTCCGGCCACATGTCAAAGTGTTCCTAATTAAGACACTGAACCCCAAGTTTCTCCCTGGATGCTATTAGCTGTCCACTGCTCATACTTAACATGGGTTAAACAGCATATGACATTTCACTACATTATACTGTGTGTATGTGACAATTAAGAATAAAGTTTGGTTTTTGTTATTCTTCAGGGGCACTCAAAAAACATTATTTTGCTGTGGAGTTAAATGACATCAGGTGTTTTTTGAGTTGAGTTGAGTTCAGGGCAAAAAACGCCACGCACTCAGCAACGCAAATATTGTGAGCAAAACGCTTCACTCTCCCTAGGGGCCTTAATATGTTTTTGACTCAACCAGTTCCTGGTGATTGTGCTTTTGTGCGGTTGGTGAACTGAACCACAGGTGGGAATGTTTTTGAACAGCCTCACACAAAGAAAAGGACAGTTATGAAACGATTTTGAAAAAGCAGCAAGTGGCAGCTATGGCCTGCACATTTTCAACCAAGCTTCAGGAAAAAAAAAGCCCAAAATTTCTAAAAATAAGCAGACACAGGTCAAGGAAATAGCTTTCACACTAAAACATGATACAAGACCTGCTGGACATAGATCTATAACATCATTTTTCCTCAACTAGGATGCCCGGCGTTGGGTCCTGAGGTTAGCACGCACAGCTCTTCTACAGGATAAAGGAAACTGGATTTCCTTTGTTGAATAATGGGACACCGATTTCCTCCAGTTGTCCAAAACAAAAGACAAAGCCATCACTTTCACAAGTGACCCTCCTGCACTGTAGTGGATTAGTAGGATGATAATCTGAAATGTGAGGAGAATGCAGATCTAATCTATCAGAAGGGACAGCAGCAACTCTCTTTGTCTGGGAGATGTTTTAATGTGAAAAAAGCCATAAGCTCTCCTGGGTGTGTGCTCCTTGCCTCAGGCAGGCGGAAAAGATCACCTTGACCTCCAACTGAACCGGTCTGAGGAATGAGTCTGTTAAACTGGCTCATGAGGACGTGATAGTGTGTTTTTTTGTGTGTGTTCTCTTTCGCTGAGTTTAAAGCAAACTCTTAATGTATGAACTTAATGTTCCCACTTAATGTATGATTGTGCATTAGTGTTTTATGTCTTTTATACACCATGACATTGGGTTTGTGTTGACAGGAAGATGACTAATTCTTGCAGTGTTGACTCATTTAGATTTTTATGTCTGAAACTTATAACGCCCAAATATGTCGTCTTTGTTGGTTTCGACCTTTGTATTTATTTGACTGTTCTTTCTTGAGATTCAGCTGGAAATGATTACACTGGTTGCTGTAGTATCAGGGAAATACATGAGCGTACCGCCCACTCAACTGCGCTCATGGTGTTCACCATAAATTACAGTATGTTGTATCCATATAGATGCAGTTATGATGTTGTTTGTGTGTCACTGTGCATGATGAATACTGCTTTTTGACACTCTGTTTCCCAAAGAGGCTTCCAGGAAGAATTTTCAGCAAGGAAAGAAAGTGACAGATGGAGGAAGGAAGTGAATGAAAAACTAATGCAGGAGAAGGCGAGAGTGTGCACAAAGTGACACATGGAGTAATAGAATATGGCTCATTTATTCACCAGGGGGGAATGATCTCTTTTCTCCTCATCAGATCCCTTGTTTTGTGGCTTCCCTTACCCCCGTTTTTCATCTTTTGTCTACTTCTTTCTCTTTCACTTGTCTTTATTTCAGTCCTTTCTCTCCTTGTCAGTTTCTCCTGTTTTATTCATTATTGACTAGTGTCTTGCTAACATGTTTTTAAACTGCCACTCAAAAATGAAGAAGAAAATACAATTTTTATTTTTCTTGAATTGCTTCCTTATAGTTTTCTGGGTCTGTTTTCCCTTTTTTTTTGCCTCCAGGTCCATTTTTAAATATACTTATTTAGATCATCAAAATGTCTATTATAACTAATCACATGCTTTGTTATATTAATCTACTTTTCCTACATATTAATTGAACTTTGATCAAATCACTCACAGAGAATGGTGTACAAATGGGCATTTGGTAATTTACTTTAATTATTATAAGAACCATATCGGTCAGCAGTTGCCTAAGAAATATGAGTCATTGGTATTGATGATGTAGAACCACCACACTTGGTGCAGTCGATTCTTTAGATGCTAAGATACAGTTTCTCTATGATGTTGGCTCCAAGAAGAACGTACACTGTATACAATGTGAGACTGTCCTCAACCAAAAACAAGAACAACAGCCTTAGTTATTTTTCCAACACTTAAATTGACCTATAGTTACATTTTCCTGACACAAACACTTTTTTGGTTATGCAGATAAAGACACAAAGGCAGAGGTAGCATCATCTTTAGATTAACACTAGAATCGCCATAGCCCACGCCATTAAATATATATCGCTATGTTTCACTCCTGCCTTGACTTTTCCTGAATAACTATTCCTGTATTGTCATAATGATAGAATACCGTTTAGAAAACCAAATAGATGGGATTTTTTTTTTCTTGGGTACTCTAGCTATAGAATTCAATGTGAGAGCACGAATATTGAAATGACATCAAATGCCCGTCCCTTGTAGCCGTGATAAATTAGCCTGAAGCTAATGCTTACCTCTTCAGGAGGAAATTAGCCAACTCGGCGTCCTTTTGGGCTGTAAGCTGTCTCCATCTTTCAAATACATCTCCAATATTTACCAGGGGTTTGTTACGTCTCTGGTCAGGCGCACATATTGGACCTTTAAAGCCAGGCGCGTTTGTACCATGGCGCATTGCTATTATGATGGTGGAGTTGCTGAGCAGGAAGGAGAGATTTTCAGGAGAAGAAACTGATCTGCTCGTCCGTGAAGTGAAAGCACCCGCGAGCAGATCATAGCATAATACTATTTCACATTGTAATATTTTTATTTTTAATCGTTTGCATGTTTGAATGCTGCTGAGTGTCCCTGTGGGTGTGTGTAACAAGCATAGTGTGTGCGCGCTGTGCACGGGCCTAGGTGCATTTTACTAATGTGCTGTTAAAATAAAATAATGAAATGTTGCGCTTCTTGTCTTTAGACCAGGTTTTTGTTGGTCAATGGCGCGATCACTTTCTGCTGCCTCAAGATAGCAATACGCCAAGAATGCACCTGAACACACCTGAACACACCTCCCTGTAAGACCAGCACGCCCATGGACGCAAAGATGGGCGCAGGTGCGTTTGCTATTTAAACGACGTGTGCCCTGGACGGTCTTAAAATAGCAAAGACACTTGCGTCAGGCTTTGCGCCGCGCTGCGCCGGGTGCAAGATAGGGCCCTTAGAATTCATACATGCCCTGACACAGAGCAGGGAGAGGCTGCAGCATGATGACAAATACTAGTCTTAGCCCCGGCCCGTTTAATACCAGGTTTCGGTACCCATTCCTAAATAAAATAATTTTTCTTATTCATCGCGTCTTTTGCGATGTGTTCATTGTGCATGTTCATATCGCATATGTGGTCAGCACTACTACAGATGCATTGTAAACACCACCACTGATTATCCCTGTAACAATTTACATGGTCCAGCCATATACTAGGTTTTGAGAGATAGAGAGTTGTTATTGCTCTGTACACCTTTACTCCTCTTTTCTCCATAAGAAAGTCATCCATTTTAAAGCCATCTATTTTCACTAGTGAAATGTCTCTCTGTACCCCCTGGGAGCATTGTGGTCATTGGGAAAAACTCTGAATTTCCAAGTGTAAATTAACAGATGCTCCTTTGTCATTACACAATATTGAATTACCATCCAATGTGTAAGCCTGCCCATTTCAATGCACACTGATTGCTTATTGACTTAATTGGCGTCCTCAACCAGTAAATTCCATTCACATTGAAATAAAGTGAAAAGAGCCAGTGCTAAATTAGCTATAATATCCAAGCTATATAAACTATCACATCCTATAAAACTCCTCTCTCTAGAGGAAGTGAGCTGTCTGTTTGTAAGTACAGTCTTTGTGGCTGGTTGTTATCTTCACTAACTTTGTGACAGTACATTTTACTCAAGGGAAAAGCCTCAATTAGTGTTGCTTACTTTGACCAGAATTTATAGCAAACGCAGTAACCTTGCTTTGTGTGTGAAAAAAAAAACAGAACTGTGTGTGTGTGTGTGTGTGTGTGTGTGTCTGTACTTTGACATGTCATTTATCTTTTGTTTTTCATCATGTCTCTGCAGAGTTGAGCAGCACCTCCTTGAGAGAGAGAGAGAGAGAGAGTGTGTGTGTGTGTATGTGTGTGTGAGCATGCGTGTGTGGTATTTGATTCTCCTGAGTATGCTGTAATAACACAGGTAACACACTACATCGTTAAAAAAAAAAGGGAGACTTTTTCCTTTCTCGTTCATCATGAACTACACAGACTATACATAAAGATTGATACTCACACAGTGATGATACAACGATGATACATGCACACATCTGTTCCTAATTAAAGCCTTTGAAGTGAAAGTCTGTCAAACTAAATGGTTTCCGTTGTGTATTGTGTATACTGTAGTTAGTGATGTGTGTGCAAGGCTTTCAGTGTGTCGTCCTGTACCTTATCCAAGTAAGTGTAGCTCCACGTCTTTCCGTCAGCAAAGACTCGAGAGATGATTCTTCCCTGACTGTCGTACTCCCACCTCTCTGTGGTTGGACCCCTCTGGAGGCCTGTCACCTGACCAGTACTACACACACACACACACACACACACACACACACACACACACACACATACAAGGTTAATATGTGGCCATTCAAGCCATGTCACTGTCAATTGACAAATTAACAACCCTATGTCATTGTATTAGTGCCACAGCTAGTTGGTGGCACGGTGGCAAGTATGCACTGCTGAGTACTAGGTTCCATCCTCCGTGTGGAGTTTAATTGTTCTCTCCGTGTTTGCGTGGGTTTCCTCTGGGTGCAGACATGCATGCTAGGTGCCATTGCCATTAAAGGAGAATTCCGGTGAATTTCAACACATAGCTCTATTGTTTGTAAATTTGGAGTGCAGTAGCGAGAAAAACGAAAACAATCGGTGTTGCCTACACCGTGTTATCCTCCTGCTACAGTTTGCACCCAGGAGACTGAAACAGGGCAAATTTTAAATGTGCTTTTAGCCTCTTAAATGTTTTTAAACAAAGAAATGTCATTACAAGTGCCTACCCATGTGAATCCTTCCGATTGAACACAGTGAATCTGACTGCAGTAGATGTGAAAGAACTGCATAAAAGTTGTGCTAATTCAGCTCTGTTTAGTTCCGGTGTTGAGACGGCAAGATGAGTGCTTCGGGACCGTCTACAAACTACAACACCGAAAAGAGATACAAAAATACGCATATGCTTATTTTTTAAAAGTAAGTGCTGTAGTACAACTAGCAAGAGACGAGTTATAATTGAGGTAAGTTTGGAGACACTACCTTATTTAATCACTAAATTAATAAATATTTTTGTTGTAGCTCTTTTTGGTGTTGTAGTTTTTAGACAGTTCCTAAGAATTAGTACAACTTTTATGCATTTCTTTCACATCTACTGCAGTCAGATTCACTGCGTTCACTCAGAAGGAATCACTTCACATGGGTAGGCACTTGTAATGACATCAACATGTTTAGAGGCTAAAAGCACGTTTAAAATTTGCCCTGTTTCAGCCTCCTGGGTGCTAACGCTAGCAGGAGGGTAAGACGGTGTAGGCTGCACCGATTGTTTACGTTTTTCTCGCCACTGACAGCACTCCAAATTTACAAACAACAGAACTACGTGTTGAAATCGACCGGAATTCTCCTTTAATGCCGGTACTGGCATTACAACCGGAGTTGGTCCCCCGGGCGCCGGACTATGGCTGCCCACTTCTCCTAATTAGTTAGGATGAGTTGAAAATGTACTTGGCAAAATAAATGATTTATTATTATTATTATTATTATTATTATTATTATTATTATTATTATTATACAGCACTGGAGTTCCTTTGAATATGTCAAGACAGACTCAGATGTTGTTTTAAAGGCCCTGAACACCCACACAGGTGTTTTCAGTTAATCCAGCTGATTTGACCTCTTCCCAGAACTGTGGGGGTGTGTATAGACTGATTGATTGACATATTCCTGAGTTTCTTGTTTGTTTGCTTTGTTGCACCTGTAAGGGCAAGACTAGTCTATATCCACGACGTTCCACTTCCGGGATTGTCCCCGGAAATTCCGCCGGCTGTCCCTCTTTTTGGCCAGATGTCCGTCTCCTTCCTCTTTCTTTGTGTTGGAATTTTAAACTACGGTGGATTTGTGAGGACTATGGTTAACTGCTCCTCAGATCTCTGCAGGGTAAATCCAGACAGCTAGCTAGACTATCTGTTCAGCCTGAGGTTTCTGTTGCACGACTAAAATAACCTAAAACAACACATGTTCCACCAAAACAAGTTCCTTCCCGAGGCTATTTAGCAGCGGCACCGTGGCTCCGTCTGGTGCTTAGCACCACACCAAGCCGATTGTGATTGGTTTAAAGAAATGCCAATAAACCAGAGCACGTTTTTCTCCCATCCCAGAATGCTGTGTGGACTAGCCAGACCCTCCTCCGCAGCGCTGTGGAGGAAGGTCTGTCTATGTGAGACTAGGATAAGACATATTACAGCTGTATCATTCTTATTGGTAGAAAAGATTTGTGACCTAATAAATTCCCATCAAAGCTCCGACCCACCTTCAACCTGAGCAGAGGTCTAATCAGCCTGAATAAGTGGAATCACCTGTGTGGGTGTTGAGAGGCTTTAAAGTCACAATACATGCAATCCTGATTCATATACAACCTCGACATAAATGACATCAGGCGGGCAGCACAACACCCAAAACTGTTTAAGGGCATTTTTCAGACACCTATAGACTGTAGGTGTCCAAACTATGCCCCGTGGGCCATATGCAGCCTAGCGCCTTCATTTATATGGCCCATGAGTTATATATCTATTAAAATGCAGTTCCTATTGTGAACACTATGTGTCACTATCACCATATGTAGGGTTGGGCATCGTTTAGATTTTAACGATTCTGATTCCAATTCCGATTCTTCCTTTCGATTCCAGTTCTTATCGATTCTCGATTCCGATTCTTTGAGGGGTGGAGTTGAAACGGGTCACATGCCTATTTTCACAAATAAGAGGAACGTTTTATTTTGAGTCAATGGTGGTTTGCAGTTTTACCGCTTTTTTAACGTAAAATAAAGCCCTACTAGAGCGCTGCTTACTGTGCTCCAAGGCTGCAACACAGCAAACGCCTGGCTACTACGGAAACCAAAACTTTGGGAAGCGATGATTGGATTTGAAACCAAATCCTCTAACCGATTCCAAGTAGGAATCGGTTCTCGATGCCCAACCCTAACCATATGGGCACACTGTTTGCACACTTTTTCCTATATCAAAGAGGCTTTGTCAGTCCAATGTTTCTAATATTTTGCCCCCTCGGGGTGGACAAAAAATAAATTAAAAAATTGAACTTAAGCTTCGTGAGAGTAGAATTCATGGCAGAGCTTTTGTATTGGATTAGTGTACCTAATAAAGTGGCCAGTGAGTGTATCTGGAAAAATTGGGAAATATGTGACTGTGCTCAGCCAGCGCTTTTAAGATTTTGCTGCAATTAAGAAGGCCATTAATCTGGATCAATACCTCAATTATATTATTATTTAAATTTAATATTTAGTGTAGTGTGTAGTACAGAGTCTGCACTACAGAGATGTATTAATTATGTATTTAAATGTAATATTTAGTGTGTCTAGGGAGTTGTTCCGGGTACGTCCAGCTGGGAGGAGGCCTTGGGGAAGACCCAGGACTAGGTGGAGGGACTATATCTCCAACCTGGCCTGGGAACGCCTCGGGATCCCCCAGTCGGAGCTGGTTAATGTGGCTCGGGAAAGGGAAGTTTGGAGTCCCCTGCTGGAGCTGCTACCCCCGCGACCCGATACCGGATAAGCTCACGAAGATGGATGGATGGATATTTAGTGAAGTGTGTAGTACAGAGTCTGACAGTAGACTGGAGGAGGTGGAGGACACCCTAAAATCACAAATTGCCCCATTATAGAAGCACTTACCTGGAGTATGTCAAGTTCACTGACAGCAGCTTGCTGCTGGGAACCCAGAGTGTCGGATGGCCCTGCGTGTCATAGATGATCTTCAGCAGGAACTTCCTGTGGTCATCATAAATCTTCTCTGTTCGCAGCGACCGATCGTAATCCACAGACAGCAAGTTCCTACCATTCACCTGAAGGGGTTGAGACAAAACAACCAACCAATGAATAAAGAAACGCTTGTGATCATATACATCTTTGATCAGTTGAAACATGGAATGCTATCTGACACTGATTATATTACCTGCTCCCTTCAAAGTGTGAAAATGACTAAAATCATAACAGCCGTTAAAGGCCTCTACATGCTGCAATGTTGATTTCATCCCAAAATAGAAAAGCGCTAGATCCATCAAACAACACTGGTTTATTCTGAGAGCCATATCAGTAGATTGATTGAAATAGTTCAATTTGCCCTAGTCTGGCCTACCGGATGTACAGTGCTGGGATAAAGCCTGAGACCGATGTCAGAGGCATTCTCCTTTTCCTTCCACTATCTCCACAATCTATTTTACAAGGGCACCGTTGCTGTATCCGGGGCTTAGCGCCACCCACGGCGATTGTGACTTAAAGAAATGATATAGTGTGCATGTTATGAGATGTTTGGTGTGTCTAAAATGGAAAGAGTTGATCTTTTGGGTAGCACGACCATGCTCAGATCATGAAACTTAGGTTTACCAAAACCTGAGGGAATCAACCAGCTAATTTCCTGACAACCTGACCAATCAACAGAGTGACGGGACAGACAACGACTCAACAAAGTCTGTTTTTCTCTTCTTTTAAATTATGGGTCCACAAAATAAGATATGATAAATATAACAATGAGAATGCTTCAGGATAAAGGATTAGCCAGCTGGCTAAACAGACAAACAGTAAATAAGCCCAGCTGTTGAATTATTAAATTCTTGTTAATAACTGGCTGTTCAATTCAACATATGCACCTCAGGCAGTGAATTAAAACAAACTTCTGATCCAAGACCAATAAAACACTGTAGCATCACAGAGCCAGCTGGCCACTCTTTAGCGCTTCCTAAATGACATGCTGTTTGTTCAAACTCCGATTTACGAAGACAGATAACCCAGGTTCAGAGCTAAACTCACCTTATGACTCCTTGAAGCAAGGGGACATACTGAGAATTAGCCAATGGATTGTTTTACAGACCTGTTTCATTAAAGAGAGAGTTTTGCTGGAAAATGTTCAAGAGGCACTTTCCTCATCTTTTTATTTAGCCACTCATTCATTCGCAAATTAGCACCAGTTGAATGCAGCGACGTGAATAAAGGGGCCAGAGAAGAAGGCTATTGGGACGGTGGCTTGTTGCCAGCTGGAGGAGAAACACAACTGGATAAGAGCCAAAAGCCATGCAGAGTGTGAGCCACACCATATCAGGGGAAACAAATCATTTTGCAGATTGGCATGGCCTGTCATGTTCATAATAGAACGGAGCAAACCCTGACTTCTATTTCAACATACCACATAGGACTCACTGATAGTCCTGCTTCCCTTTGCATAGATCACTTTACCTAACTACCTGGAATGGAAAGGCACTACTGGAAGAATGTCTGGGGTGTATTTACTGTACAACTACAGGTTTGGTCATCAACCCAATCTCAAGCCAAGTTCAGCCCATCTTGGGTTTTTCTCACTGTAGTCCCTTTCTGGGTCCTCGTATGTTAAGCAAGAGCACCAAGCCCATGAACTATCTACTGATTTTTAAGACTGGCCCTCAATATTGGACTATTCGCATAGTGGTTCGTTGAGTAGGTATTTGATTTTCAATTTGGGGATTTGAATATTGTTTTTTTTTTCTTTCAAAACTGTAATATCACAATCCTCAAAAAATGGAAACAGTTAAATAAAACGATCTTTCAAAAAATGTACATGCAGGCTGAAATTCTCTGTGGTGTTTTGTCGGGATTGAGCAGCTAAATGTCTGCTAGCCGCTGGCTAATTCATGCAGCGCTGTCCACCTCAGCCGAGAACGGGGAAATGTCGAGTTATAACAGAGAAGTCTGATGTGTAGACATCCGGGTGGATATACTGCAGCAGCCGGCTGTCGTTCAGGCGATTTAATGAAGGTAGAAATAGTACGGCCATGGGTAATTCCACTGCACACTGGCCGGCTGAGTCCAGATCAGAAGCTCTGAATATTAGCGATTGATTAGTACCGAAGCTTCGAAGCACAAAAAATAATATTCGAGACAGCCCTACTGATTTTGCATCATAGTTTGAATCCACTGTATGTCTTTCACCCATACATTATTGACAATAAAAAATACTATAATAATAAACTAATACATCTCAGGATTAAAAATCCATCACTACTGTTCTACATTCGTTCAATTCATCTCATAAAACTTGCCGCCATTGACACTCTGTGTCTGATTGTGGGCGTTTTCATTATTTCATCCAACAAGCTGCTCTACCATGCAGTTTCCCATTCACTCGCATCTTGTGCTCAATGCACATTCCTCAATAGGGTTAGCACACCGTATATAACAGTATGAATATTAACATTTAGCAGAATGGCTGAACTCAACTTCACTGCTGTTCATCCAGCCCCACAATCACCCCTTCATCATTAATGCCTCAAATTGGCATATTGTTGCTGCTGCAGCACAGCTGGACTGTCATTGTGTTAGTGAAGACAAATTCTCATAACCACAACACACAAACATGTAGCTGACACGTACAGTAAACTGTATTTATGCTCACCTTTGCACACCTTATGAGTTGCCTGCAACTCATTATTGCTAGCTCACAATACAGCACTCCCCATTAACACTAGTTGACCACCCATGCTGTTACATTCATTAGGGTGTATTGGACCATGCTGAGAGTGGCACCGCTGTGTGGATCAAACGCTCCAGAGGCCGCATGACTGTGTAGTTTCCTCCTATTAGACTGGGCTAGTTAGAGAGCACTTCATGTAATATTCAAGCACTGCAGACAAATCACTGTCCCTTCCTTCTCTTCAAATAGCTTGTGAGAACAACAGTCACAGAACAACAAGAAACCCCAATGTAGCCCACATCAAGCTGCTCACAGAGGGGGACAAAATGATAGGAGTCATAGGACCCAGTGATTTGTGAGCAGTGTTGCATTAAAGCAATAATGTGTTGGATTTACATCTAATGTCCAGCTGGGGCCACAGTGTGTGCAGTGCACGGTATGTTCTCTCACCGTCTGTGTGTGGGTTTCAAACAGTTAAAACTAGGGCTGTCAAAATAACGCATTCATTTCGATTAATTAATCTGAGAAAAAATAACGCGTTAAAAAAATAACGCAGATTAATCCATTCCATATTGACGTTTGACCCGGAGCCGTTCTAGCCACCATTGGACTGTAAAATGAAGGAGGGAGACGAGAATGTGCTGCCTGGATCATTAATTGGAACATTTACTTATAAAAATCTTCTTCCTGCCAACCCTGGCTACCGAAATCTGGTGCCACTGATATGTCTGCTCTTCTCTCTGATGCTCTGAAACAGACAATACAGGCAGCACCTGACGCTAGTTAACACTATACTCAACAGCAGCTAACATTAGCCTACCGCTAGCTAATTAACACTATACTCGACAGCAGCTAACGTTAGCCTACCGCTAGCTAGTAGCTGGATTAAAAACGGTTAAAATGCTGACAGCTAACGCTAAACGGTGTAAAGTGTGACTGTGTTTTACGGTGGAGGAATCCAACACCGTGATGTAACAATCTGCAGCTGCCGTCGGAAAAACACAGATGATGCGTTCAATTAAACTGGTAAACTACAGCATTGTGGTGCATTTGAAATTATTGTAAATGTCCTTTTCCCATCTGGTGGTTGTTTTTGTCGTTCAACAGCAATTTATTAGTGAAATAAGTTATTGTTATTGTTATACATTATTATTAAATCATTTAATTTTGACCATATGGCGTTAGCAATAAACAAGCCGTTCTTTAATGTCACCAACTGTTGTTCAGTACCCTTCTTTTTTTTTACTTTCTTAAAAAGTATCGGTTGTGGCACCGTTAATTATGTATGCGATTCATTTCGATTAATTAATCACAGAGTATGCAATTATTTAGATTACATTTTTTAATTGATTGTCAGTCCTAGTTAAAACACATGCAGGTGAATTTAAATTGTCCGTAGGTGTGAGTGTGCTAGTCTATACAGTATGTGCTATCCCTGTGATAGTAATCATATTGTTATACAATAAATACATGATTAATTAAACTGGTCCCTATCCATTGGACAACATGGACTAAACCAAATCCCATTTTCAATGAAAGAACATGCATGTCAGTCTAACCCTATTTTCGCTATCATTTAAGAAATAATGCCAGCGTTTGTAGATCAGCAGTCAGCGATGAAAAGGCTTTCTATTGTTCACTTTTCACGGAGAGCACTCACCCTGAGCTTTCTACCAAAGACAATGACTTTTCCACGTGTCTGTTCCTTCCTGAACCTCCACTCCACCAGGTTTTGGCCATTCTCTCCCGGCAGTGTCATGTTGCGTCGGGCCACAGTTGGGTTAGCAGCACCTAGAAATGGAAATGAAAAAGACATGAATACCAACAATACCATACTGAAAAAAACTAAAACAGAAAGATTCACTGCTTGTTTTATGCAAAGCAAAACAAGCAGTGAATCAATATGTGCTGTGTAGAAAAAAATTATTACTTGTGTGGTTTTGCTCGCAGCCAATCACTGCAAGCGTTCAATTTAATGCGACGTGCGATTGCCCAATACAGCAGCAGCTAGTAATGAGGCATGTTACGCAAATGTGTGTTTCCATTCACATTATGGGTATCAAATGAATACAAAAAAAAAAGGTATCACATGAAGTACTCTACTGGTATCGGTATCACTTTAAGGGTATTGGTATCCTAATTCTTTAAACGATACCCAGCCCTACATAGTACATGCCTGCATGGATTTTGATCATTTACAGAAGCCATTAGCCTCTCTGGAAGGTTTAATGTCTTTAATGTCCACTTCAGACTCTGAGGACTCTGACTTAGATCTCAAGATGGTTTAAATATTTTAATGCAAATCACATATCATATCAATCAATTTGAACTGCTACTAACCATGTTCAAAAGCATGCTGTAGTGTTTTAGCTTTGGGCCATTATATGCAAATGAGCCTGCAGCGATTTGACACTTGAGGTGCTCATTAATCACTGTAAGCATCACTTCTGTATTTATTGTTGTGAATGTTATATTGCTGCAGTTTGGTAGGTCAGCTGCTAATGCAGGCTTGTAAATCCTAAAAGTCTGCACTTCATCACCATGCAATGATAAAATGACATATTTATTATGACAGATGACCTACAGTACATGCAACACATGCTTTTTACACTGTACTGTCATGAATGCAAACCAGTGGCTATCTAAAAACATAGACACACTACTGTGGTGCATTGGAAAATAGTCAGCAAACAAAGACAAATATAATATAAAAGATTTGCAGTAAATGGACTAAAATGTGAAAACACTGGTACGACTTGAAAGATGATCAGATCAAAGGCATTAACCCTCTGAGGTCCAAGGGCATTTTCACATTATTTCTTAAATTATGCACATAATTGATCCCAATGTGTTTCATATCAAAATGTTCAGAGCAAACTCAGCTTTCCGTATAGTGGCGCCCACAATGTGTAAATAGATATTTTGGCGCTAAAGCTGAAACGTTGATGTTGGCTTTTTGAAAGTCCTCAAATCTCAAAACTTATTAGGTGTTGTATGAATTGTTTTGGTGCTTGAAATGAGTTTACCAAAGTCTTAGCTTCACAAAGTACTGTAATATATGATAGAAATAGTAGATAAATGTCTGAAATGACATACTGTAATATTGCTTTTTGAGTAGGAGTTTTGTCAAACATCGTTTGAACGCACCGGTGAGTCTTTTGTCCTCAGAGGGTTGTTAACATGTGATACTTTGTGTTATTATTGTGATATTTTCTGATACTCTCAGAGAAAATCAAATCCTATTGTGTCAAATCAAACTGTAAGCTGAAAACACTGTATCGCTACAGCTGGAAATGCAGTGGCCTGCACCGACTGTCGGAGTAGAACAGAGAAGATGACACTGACACAGATATCCTACTATGATCCTTTTCACAAACAGGCCCTTCACATGGTGTTTACCTGCAGAGAGCTTTGTTGGCAAAAGGCTTCTGACAGAGCATGCGACACAAAAACTCTTAGGTTAACACATTCACATGGAAATCTGATATATAGCGTACTGAGCAATTTACAACTCATAAGTTGTTCATGAAGATAGCCTATAGACATACTGCATAGTGTAAAGCAAGCTAAAGTAATTTCACCAATGTCAACCAATCTGTAACATAATCCTTTTGACGTAACACCTCTGATCAGTCCACATTATATATTCTGGGTAATGTGCTCAAAACTGCATACCTGCCAGTATATGGGGCTCTGTCTGGTAGTGTGTGTCCATCCCATTGGCATAGATAACCCTCAGTGAATGGTCATTACCCACCTGGTAGCTGTTACGAAGCTGGTCTATATGACAGAAAGAGAGAGAGACAATTATCATGAATTTATTCAAAAACATAGTATCAATAGACTTCTCACAGCAGACATTTTAGGTGCATCTCATGGCCCTTATTTGATAGCTCCCCGACTCCTCGGTCCTCGGCTGAACCGGAAGTTGTTCTGTCCCTCCTCGGTAAAGGCCGTCTCTCAAAGCTCTTATTTCTGCCCTGAGGACATTGCAGCGAGCATCGAGGAGGGATCATCGAGGACCTATAGGCGAGGATAGAGAGAGCAGCCTTCCCGGAAGCCGTGCAGCTGAAGGAGTTGCTAACTCCACCCAAACAGCTGACAAATGAATGTGACGCATCAGAGGAAAGGACGTCTCCTCCCTCTGAAACACCTTTCCTCGGTTCCTCTCTCCTCCCATGATTCCCTCGCGTCTCTCCCGTGCATCCTCGGTGGGAGGGACTAAGACGCAAGGAAGGGAGGCAAGTGGAGGAGTCGAGGAGGCAATTTAATCAACATGAGATTCATCTTTTGACTTGTCATAGCAGGAAAAGCACAGGTTAAACACATTTTGTTAACCATGGCTCAGTTCCATCCAAGTGTCCCAGTAAGTCATGACAGTGAGCCAGCATGCACAAAACCAGTAACCAACTAGCGCACCTAAATGGAATGCAATCATTTGTAACGTCATCAATTACATCTGTGCTTTTCCTACCGTGACAGGCCAAAATGTCGGCAGTGAAAGAAATCACTTAAACTGTATTGAGGGGAAGGAGAGAAAAAAAAGATAACGAGAGGAGAACAAGACAGTGCAAGTGACAGAGGGACGGCGATACAGGGATGTAAAGAAGAATTAATTTCGGTGGGCAGCGTTTGAACCTGCTAATGGAGCACAGAGCAGGTATTAACATTCCGCAGCCTCTTTTAATTAGGTTCTCCTTGACCTCTCGCAGGACTAATGGCTCTTTGTACGTGTGTGTGTGTGTGTGTGTGTGTGTGTGTGAGAGAGAGTAAGAGAGCGATAGAGGCTCTCTAGGATACAGACATTTTACTTTTTTTGTTGACTACCTAAATACCCCTGTAGATAAAACATAACCTAACCCCCCGCCCCCCCCGTACTGTATACATACCATAATTCCATTCCATTCCATTCCATATTTGGAAGGGGAACATGTCCACTGGAGGCTAAGAGAGAACAGAATCTGCTGGTGGTTGAGAGACCCTAATAGTTTCATTCTCATCAGAGGAAGACGCCTCATAATCATGATCCTTCTCAACATTCAAAAAACGTTGCTTAGAGGTCATTTTCAATGGAGAGAGTATGAAGAGAGAGCACACAGAGCACCAAGAGAAACGGTTAAGAAAGCTGCTATGCAAGCTTTTATATGTTTGTCCTGCCCCTGTTTTGTGTGAAGTATCAATGTCCTGGCAGGAACAATATGTCCCCTCCCTCACGCTGTGGGACATATCAGGGGTTTTCGCACTACTGGTTAGGGCCCTAAAGAGTAAAAAAAATTACATGTGATAGTGACCTCAACATCAGCCAATACAAACCTAACAAAAGTGTGTAAAATGTTCATATTTGCTATATGTTTTATACAGGTAAAAAAACCTGGGGTCAAATTGATCCCAAGGAACACTGATGCGTACAAAATATGTACAAGACATTAAAAATATATCATAATGTTAATTTTATGTTAATCTAGTTGTCCTCATTAAAAGGGTAACTACTGGTTTTTTTTTTTCCAACCTGGACCCTATTTTCCTATGTTTTTGTGTCTAATACTGGTCCATTATTAAGCAAGATCGCTGCAGTCGGCAGCGGAGAAACAAGCTACAATGTAAGTTAATAGGGCAATTGTCCAGCTTGTATTTACCTTCACAAAAGTGTGTTTTGAAAAAAGGATTTTAAAAGAGGTCTACCTTTCTGTTAAAGAGTAAGATCCCTTTTTTAAACATAAAAACATCCGCAAAATTGCGTTCGCTAAACCCACCAGACTCCATGTAAATAAAAAGCAATTTTAGCATCTTAAAATACACTTCATTCAAAGTCGATAGAAAAAATAAAACTATCAAAAGCAGTTTTGGGTCGTCCTTCCACTTTTCCCAACCATCACAACTGTAGTTTTGGTTGAAATAAACACAGTGTACAGATTTTACATGTGAAAATATGTTGACTCTATACACGCTAAAAGTTTAACTTTTTTAAATGGAGTCTGGTGGGTTTAGCGCTAGCAACGTCAGAGCTGTTTCTAGTTAAACAGAAAGGTCTCAAAGAGGTTTTAAAGGTCTATCTCTGTAGGGATCCTTTCCATAATGTTGTCAGACACTTAGAATATTAATCTGACCCTGTCAGCGGCAAAACAAGCACTTTTGTGAAGGTAAATACAAGCTGGACAATTGCCCTATTAACTTACATTGTAGCTTGTTTCTCCACTGCCAACTGCAGCGATCTTGTTAAATACTGGACCAATGTCACTTAGACACAAAAACATAGGAAAATAGGGTCCAGGTTGAAAAAAAAACAGTAGTTACCCTTTAAATAAGGAAAAGTCATTCAATATGAAGCAAAACAAATGATGACATACCCTTTTTTAAAGGATTTCAACATTGCTAGTGGTCAAATTGACCCCAAGGATTACAGGAGGGTTAGCCTTTTAAAATTGTCCAAAATGTGATTCCTGCAAACAGCAGCCACTGTGTCATCGTTTGACGGGGATTGCATGTTGTGGTTTAATATTATGGGGTGGATCCGCTGGGTGGTGATCCTTCACTCCCACCCACCCACATCAATTTTCCAGCACAAAAGAAAGGCTTTGTACAACATGATAATGCATTGGGATGAACATTTACTCTGTTTTTCCTTGTTCAGCATCATTGGCAAACCCTGCATTACCAACATGTTCTCCTGCTTTCACAAAGCAATCAACAGCAACATCAAAATGACAAATTACAGTTACATTACCTTTACCATTACCGGGCTGCACCTACACCCAATGTGATTTCACATTACCTAGACCATATGCAAACTGGGCAGTTTAGATGAAAGCGAGGAGGCGAAACAAATAAATAATGTACATGTATTGATGTTGAGGAATGCTACACTTGTCAATGGCTTTGAATAACTTATTACATTCTGATCAATAATTGCTCTGCTGTGAGGGAGTATCTACTCTGTTTTCCCTCATACTCGGGGCACATGAACCAAACAAATTCTGCCTTTTATGCGGGATATCTGATGTGAAGGATCATAAGGATGGTGAAAACTTCCCCTGAGCCACAGGGTCATATTGTGACAATCTGAATAAAACATTTCACAATTTGGCAATTGGACAGAGAAATATAGATTATTTTTAAAGGTGCTCTACGTGATGTTGGGTGACATTACTTCTTGTTCACATTCAAAGTATTTTCAAACAAAACGAGGCTAGCTCGCCCCTCCCTCCTCCTCATCCCGTCCCCTCCCCCTCCTGTCCGCGCACTAACCCCCGAACCCCCACCCCCAAATCCTTCTTGTCGGTTATTGGCTGGAAGACTGTTTGTTATGTTTGGTGGTGCAGGTTGGCCAGTTTGTGGAGCCTGGGCTGTCTTTAGAGACTGCGTTTTTTTACAGTGTGTTCAGGGGACAGGCAGCTAGCAGATAGTGAGGAGATTTTTACTGTATGTGACAAAAAATGTTGTAGCATAAAAAACGCGTGACATCGCTTAGAGCACCTTTCATGTTTTTTTGTTTTTTTCTACGTTTTTGCCACTTTTTCAGAGGGTTTTTCGGTGCTTTTCCGACTTTTGGGGGGGCTTTTTCTGGCGTATTTTCCCCAATGTTTTTGTCGCTTTTGCTACCATTTTCTGTTTTTCTATGATCAATAATGAACTTTTTTCTGACTTTTTTAGGACTTTATGTTGACCAAACTGTAAGTGAGAAGACTTTATAAGACATACAATAATACGATCAAAGACATTTGACTTTTCTCTCAAAGCAACACCAAAGATTCTTTTGTACCTTAAAATAATGTTTCAAAATCGTTTCAGTGGTTCATCAACTCGTAACAGGGAGAACAGCACTTCTGCATCATTTTGCGGCCCTCTATCAGCTATAACTGCACTATGCAAGTGCAGATCGGGTAGCGGATCTGTAGTTCGAATGAGACATATGACAGCGGTAATGGACAAGTCCGCTTCCAACCTGTAGGGGGACCTAAGCAGGAAAAGTTCTCTAGTGTTGCTTTAAATAAAACGCATGTCTTTGAACTTTACATCTGGCCCTGGATGTGATTCTCATTTTCCAGTGTGGCCCTTAGTGACACCCCTGTGTTAATGCAAGGCTTCCCCATCTCTACATGGGGTTGCTGACTTTTCAGCCATTGCCTCCTGAGCCTGACTCATAGCAATGATGTTGCAGGTTTGTCTATATGTTTCATGAAACACTATTGTCTTCTTTGTAGACTGTACATTGTGTGACACCTTGCATCTTCTTTAATGTGGTTGAGATAATGATTGATCCTCGAACACAAGCTGGGCTTCTTCCACAGTGATTCATTTCCATCTGAATCACAGTCAGCCGTCAGTGATTTAAATGAAAACATGTTGAAAAATGTTGAATAGAGAACACACAGAACTCGTTTCTACGGGAACAATATCATACAGTGTGATTTACATTACAAAGGCATTCCATTCACACACACACACACACACACACACACACACACACACACACACACACACACACACACACACACACACACACACACACACACACACACACACACACACACACACACACACACACACACACACACACACACACACACACGTAAGCGCCTTACCTTGCACCAGAGTGTAGAATGAGTCTATTGATGAAAGGTTGGTTGTGATGGAAACGTCTTCATCTCTCCCTGACGTCTCAATGTCCACAGCAACAGCCCCTGACGACATGTCGCCGTGGAGATTGGTCACCACGCCGGTGGGGAAGGTCACATTAGTCAGACGACCCTCGCTGTCATAGCTACAAGGACAGTGAGGACGCAGGGAGGGCGGAATAAAGGGACATTAGTTTTCATTAATGTAATGTGCTTTATGGAACCCTGTAAAAAAATATGAATCTACATTACACGCACACACGTTTGTTTAGCTATCTTTGAGGGGACCCGTCATTGACATAATGCATTCCCTAGCCCCTTACCCTAACCTTAACCATCACAACTAAATGCCTAACCTTAACCCTTACCCTCACCCTAACCATAACCTAATTCTAACCCTAATCCTAAAACCAAGTCTTAACCCTCAAACAGACCTTGTGGGGTCCAGCATTTTGGCCCCACAAGGCTGTGCAGACCCCACAAGTATACTGTATTCCCCAGTTTTTGGACCCCACAAATATAGTAATACAAGCACACACACACACACACACACACACACACACACACACACACACACCAGTTTCTTACAGCTGAACGTGCTACAGGAAATATTAATCTAATTAGAAAAAGTCAATTTTAAATTCAGCAAATTTCTATGTCATGAAACTAGGCTTTTCAATTATTTTCTGTCTCTAGGCATAAACGTGTAGAAACAGTGGAGGAAAGGAGTGTATGTCAGATGTTGAGCTGGTTTGAGATGGTGTAGATCACATGTGATGCTGTTCTGTCAGAAGGCTTTTTTCAATGCTGTAAAACCATTAGGAGCTAATATAATTCTCAGTAACGTGGTAAATATACTTGTAAATGGCTTTTGAAAATAAAAAATAAATAAATCCAACTGTCCCTCCATCCATCAGCACACAGCAGTGCAGACGTTCACTCAAATATAAACACAGTAGTGCTGCTCACTCATAGAAGGTAGTCCAGCCTATCTGGATGCTCTTGGTAGCCAGCAAACCGCTGTTGCCATGGTAACTGAACAAGACCAGTTCCTGACCCTGAGCCGTGAGACTCTTCAGACCTCCATTAGTCCCGATGGTCAGCCAGATGACCTATACACAAACAGCCACATGTTCAGATTCCTACTTCATGGGAGCTGTCGCCTCAGACCGTTAACATGTTTATTTCGATAAATATTGTGTTGTTGTAAAAAAAAAACTGTATTCAAAATAATGATAAAAAATAGAATTAGTGGTTGGCTGAATGCAGTTTTTTGAATCAACAGGTAATAATAATAATAATAATAATAATAATAATAATAATAATAATAATAATAATACTTTCAAGTTTGGCAGCATGGCAAAAGACTTGCTCATCTCACCTGATTGTCTGGGGCGACCACACGTACAGGCAACCTGTTGGTATCTCTACGGATGCGGAGGGTGTTCCCGCTGCTGTCTGTCACCGCGGTTACATCCTCCTCATTGCTGAGAGTGAAGGAAAATAAGTGAAAGTGAAAATATAGGTTAAGTTTCAAAAGAAGGAGAAGAAACAAAGAGAGTAAGTATTTCTTAAGATGTTACAAATACGGACAAGAAACACAAGTTCCCTTACTGATATAAACTAACCCTTTTATTTATTCAGGGAAGGTTCACTGAGAGGAAGCCTCTCTTTTGTAGGAACGCCCTGACCACACTTCACACAGTAACACACGGCACATTGACACCTGGAAGATGCCCAGCACAACCACAGTCTGATCTGCTGGCCACTGAGCAGCTCCACTGGAGCTGTTTAGGTGTTAGGGGCCATGCTCAGGAGCACCTCAGTGATGGTTATGAGGGAGGGACAAGCGCTGTTCTTTCACTTTCCCCACCCTAACCCTATCCACTTATTCTGCACTTAATGTAGCATATTGTATTCTGTGTTCTTGTACTGTATTGAATGTGAAACTACTTGTATTGAATGTGAAACTATTTGTTGTCTTGCACGCCTACGCTTTTCTTGGCCAGGTCGCCGTTGCAAATGAGAACCTGTTCTCAACGGCCTACCTGGTTAAATAAAGGTTAAATAAATAAAAAATCCTGTCGTTCTGGGGATTGAACCTTCTCTAACCTTTAGGCCACCACTGCCCACAAAAAAAAAAACATTTGCAGGGGTTGTGTTGCACTCATCTTCATTGCAAAATTAAATTCTATTACCCCCCCCCCCCCCCCCCCCAAGAAAAAACAAAAAACAAATATGTGTTCATTTCCACACAAACCAACCTGTAGCTAAAGTTGTATTTATAGTCTCCAGTGACCAGAGACATGGTGAACTGATGAGTCCCGTTCCCATCAAACACATAGAGCTCCTGAGAGGCTGGAGAGGCCACTTCATAGGAGCTGGGACCTGAAGCCAGGGAGCCTGGTGACACACAGACAAGCAGATGGATACATTGGGATTTCTGTATTATTATGAATTAAAATACCCACAAATATATAGACCTACAAGTCCAGCTAAAATGTTCAATGCAGGACTTTTACTTGTAGAGAGTATTTTTACAGAGTGGTATTAGTACTTTTAAGGATCGGAATACTTCTTCCACCACTGCTGTCTATAATGTGAAATATTTGGGACGGTTGTGCTGACCAGCTTGCGTATACTGCAGCAGTCAGAACCTAAAGCTTCTTTCGTCATTTAGCCTGTGAGACCATGCACAGTTCAGTAGGTTCTGGAGTAAACTGCTGTAGTACCTGTTAACATCGTCAACCTTCACCCTCTTTAATGTGTCCGCCTTGCCAGTGCATGCTGTCTAGCCTAGAGTTTAGATTCTCTGCCCGAGCCTGAGCTCGGCCCGCCACTGTCCTCGGGCCGGGCCGGGCCGGGCCCTTGATCAAGCATTTGTGTTTTTTTAATCATTACTTTAATAGCCTAATTGGGTGGGGAGAAAGCTATGCCTCTCCAGCTTCTCCCGTAGCTCTGGGTATATGTCCTGACCTGCACTGACTTGAGTGTGAGGTAAACTGCGCTAAATCGTGTCTCCCCTATCTGTAGCACTGTCTTCAATAATTGCGCAACCAGGCCAGATTGTTTCAGATATCTCACGAGTCCTTTAGCAGCAGATATGGTCTCTCCTACATCCATCGCATTGTTGGCCATTGTGTCAGCATGCAGACCGTGGCGAAGGACAGTATTAATTAGGTGATCAAGACAAGAAAGTCTTCTATATGGTTCCAGGGCTTTGACTATGTTGCTGCCTTGATCTGTTATCCACAGGTAAAAGGAATTGTAGTTGAGAACGTCAGTTATAACGGCCCACATATTAAAAAATTAGCTGGGTTTAAATCGGGCTTGGGCTCATAATTACAGTTGATGTGTTGGGCCGGGCCGGGCTCAGACACAACGTGCACGGGCTCAGATAGGGTCGGGGTTGATTTTTTGGGCCCGATCTAAGCTTTAATCTAGCCACTGTTCAAAGAACATTGAAGCATCTGTAGAGCATTTCACCTTTTGTTGAGAGCCCAGGCTGGCTCTGACACAGTTTCACACCTTAATTAATCGAAGCACCTTTGCTTGATGGAGCAGACGGTATTAAGTCTATAGAAACTCACTCAGACAGACTTGTTGAATGTGTTCTCAGCTTTCGTTTATTTGTTGTTTCCTGTTAACTTGTATAAAACCCTGGCCAGAAATGTCCCAGCTTTTTCTGTCTCCACTGGGTAGTGAATACAACTCATCTGAATCAGCTACAGAATTCAACATTACTATTTCTTCCACACATTCTTTCTGGCCCAAAAATGAGTGCATGTGGTCCACATTCCATGTTACAGTGTACACACATCATGGCCTGCATACCCACAACACTACATGCACTCTACCATAATGTGTCTATCGCAACAGATAGGGTGACGTACAACAATGGTGAATTGGGTCTTAAATTATTATTATTTTTTTTTTCCTAATATTTTGGCCCTCCCAAAAAAACATCCACTTTGTATGTGTGTGTGTGTGTGTGTGTGTGTGTGTGTGTGTGTGTGTGTGTGTGTGTGTGTGTGTGTGTGTGTGATTTCTATATTCATACCAGTAGGTGGTTGGTTGCATCGTATGGCTCGAATCCGGATGTTTCCCAGATCAGCCACGTACAGTGTCCCATCCGGAGACACCACTAAAGAGGAAGGGCAATTAAGCCTTGCGTCTTTAGCGTAGCCATCTCCTGTTTGATAGCAGTCACAGTTGGCATCGTTCTGCAGGACAGAGGGAGGCAGGCAGTGGGAGAGGAAGAAGTAGAAAAGAAAGACAGAAAAGAAGTGAGAGATAGAGAATAACATTACATGAATAATTCAGCTTGGCTTATTTCATGGAGGGTAGAGAGGAGAGTTGGGCGCCATCCAAAATTCGACAGGAGAAGAAATCTCTTACATTTTTTCCATACTATTCTATGATTAATATATTAATGTTGATCAGATACTACCTGCAGTCAGTGCACCATTGTCTTGTATTGTATTGGGATTAGATGACAAATATTGTATGTCCTCTAATCCACATAATTCTCTGACTGCTACACAGCTGTACTATTATGAGCGAATCAAGATTAAGCTATGAAATTGAGAAAGACATGGAGGACTAAAAATGACAGCTTTCAGCGTCAACTTATCTATATAAGAAGTAGCTGTGGTATAGTACCTTGCAGTCACAGTCAGATGGCGCTCCAGCTAGATGGGTAATTTCTCCGTCAGTCGACACCTGGTGGGGTAAAACAGAAGTGCTCTTTCATAGAAAAGAAGACAACACACTAAAAGCATTCAGTTCTTCATCTTTGTGCCTGCATCTGGACGTCAAATCTGACCCGGAACCTTTGTTACTTCTGTTACCAAATACTGTCCTGCACAGTAGTTCAAAGTTGTACTTGCTTGTACGTATACTTTATGTCCTGAAGATTACCTGTCGAATGCGGTGGAGTTTCTTCTCATCCGTCTCTGCGATGTAGAGGACACCACTGTAGGACAAGGCAACGGCTGTAGCTCCCTCCAGCATGGTCTGGACCGCTCTCTTCCCCATAGTATATTCTATACCAGGTACCTGGCAGTGCATGGGACGACCTGCCACGATACGAACCTGAACACACACACACACACACACACACACACACACACACACACACACACACACACACACACACACACACACACACACACACACACACACACACACACACAGGTTGTGAATTATTAAGTAACATTGTGTATTTTGGGATGATTCATGATTTGATATAGTTTTATTATGTTACTTCAATAAAGTTGATTTAATAAACAAATATTTAATGGAAATCAAAAAAGCAGCACATGTAAAAGGACATTTGTAAAACATGCTCTGCTGTCAATGTAGGTATAGACAATACCCGTACCTGTCTATTTTCCGTGATCTGCAGCACAACGTTGTTGTCCAGGACGTAGATGGAGTTATCCATGGGATTGATGGCTAGATCTGTGGGCCATTCTAAACGAACCTGGATGTAGAGATGATGGGACGAGGAGAGAGAGTTCCACTTCACATGCTACTTCACTGTACAGTTTCATCAAACTATGTTGAGTTTTGCTATCTGATACTAGGGATACTAATACTGATATACAGTGTATTTCCTAATTGTTTGTCTGAGTGACTTCTGAGTTGAATGGATCAGTGGTTGAATGGCACTGTTTGATAATGACAGATGGTTTAACAATGATGTACATGAAAAGAAAACTTTCCATTATCCCGAGGTCTCAGTAGGTCCTCAGTAAAAAGAAAACTGGGAGATCAACCCCCTTTAGAAAAGGTTGATCAAGGGCCAGTTCTACAGAGGACTGAGGGGGGTTTGTGAAAATATTTATTATATGTTATTTAAATATGAAATAGTTATTTTAAAGTATGAAAACCTGAAATCTAACAAAATAAACCTAAATTCATTGTTTCTATTAAACATGGGCTGTTGTATGACAGTATATAAACACAGAATTTACTGGTCTATTAAATTTCCACATGGTTTAAACCTGCATTCACATATATTTTGTTTTGTGTACTTAAATTAAAATAGAACAACATGAATCTACAAAAGGAGCTGTGAAACTTGAACATGTGTGGGCTGCCAGTTGATATGGTTCCACAAGTGAACTCAAGAGGTCAACTAGATACATAACTGCTAGAATTCATACTGGACTAAATCCTGCAGAGAAGGACATGCGGTCAGAGTTTAGATAACTTCAACTCTGCAAAAAAAAACCTCTTAACTACGCTGCTCTGCCACACAGAACACAACTCTCTCTCTTAAACACACACAGACACACGCATGCACGCACACACACACATGCATGCACTCGTACATGCACACACACACACACACACACACACACACACACACACACACACACACACACACACACACACACACACACTCGTACAAGCACACACACACGTAGGTGTTGTTCTTTCCATTCTGAAGTCCATGTCGTATATGTAAGATTGCACATTTGCACTCTGAAAATAAGGTGTGAAAACAAAAAGAAAGTACTCTCCCCTCCTCTATCTTACTCTCTGTCTCACTCACATGTAATTTTATGCTAGTCTTTCATGGCTGCATGTTTTTTATGATGTCTGTGAGCCCCTAAGAGAAGACAATTTTCTATCGTTATGTGATAGACAAAGCTTTTTGAATACTGAATGTCCCTCTTGATTTGTTTGCCTCTGTCTGATGAGTTTCTGAAATAAATGAAGGAAAAGTTAGAAGATATCGCCAGATCTAAATCTATGCCTTGTTAAAATTTAAGTGGCTCTAGTTTCCTGATGGCACACCAGCCATCTATCAACTGGATTGAATCTCAGCCATAGAGCATTGTTTTACCTCAGGCTGTTCTCATGAACTATTCAAACATATAGCTACAAAAAGTAATGCACTGTAATTGGTATGTATTTATTGCTGTATGCACCACATTGACTGCTGCTGTATGAGACCACTGAGGTCCGTGTTGAGAGGAGGTCTGGGGCGATGGATGGGTAATAAAACACAGGGCTTTCAAGCGAGGGAACGGAGTTCATGTCCCGGGAGAAGTTAAGGTGAAAACACAAAACTTTCACCCAGGAAACGGGTGTTCGTGTCCACAATATATATATATATTTTTTAATCTTAAAGGTGCAATATGTAATACTGACAGCTAGCATTTAAAATAGTTACTGCAGTCCAAATTCAAAATACTGGAGCGAGTCGTCTCCCCCATCCCCTCCTCCCCAGACTCAAAGTTCACGGAGGTTGCCAGGCTGAGACCGCAGCATCCACAACAATGTTGCTAGACGCTTGTCTCACATAGCCAGACATTACTCCACAGCACACACAGTAGCTAACGTTAGATGCTGGCTATATGTCCCCATGCTCACGTGGAGCGCTGTACGCAAATGACTGAACACACTTTATTGGCTTAGAATTACGGCACCAATCGCTTAACACACGGCAAAGTTGCAGGCCTTTCCTCCCGATTTACAGGCTACACGTTGTAAACAGCCATGACCCGCTTGCCTGGTCCTCCGGTAACGTTAGCAGTTAGCTGGGTTAGCAGGGTTAGCATGGTGGCGTTAGCCAGGACCAGTCAGGATCACTTTACTGGCTGTCTCAATTGTTTTTGCAAGTAACCAACTCGAGTACTCTAGCTATATAATTCAATGTGAGAACACAAATGTTGAAATGACATAAAATGCCCGTCCCTTGTAGCCGTGATAAATTAGCCTGAAGCTAATGCTTACCTCTTCAGGAGGAAATTAGCCAAATCTGCATCCTTTTGGGCTCTAAGCTGTCTCCATCTTTCAAATACATCTCCAATATTTACCCTGGGTTAGTTACGTCTCTGGTCACGTAACTGTTAGAAACATGCCGTTGTTTTAGGTTGGATATAATCTATCTCCGTTGATCCTGTTTGTTTGTTTGCTGCTTTCATGGCTGTACTAACGTTACAGCTGTAGCGAGCTGGGTTTATGTTTTTACAGGTATATCTGGCAACCTGGCCTGGCTGTCAAACTGGGCCGTTGATAACAACACACAGGCCAAAACACAAGCAGAAATTCAGTCACGGAACGGAAATTTCAAAAGGAGAAAATACTGGCATTAGCATTGTTTTCAGAAAAGATAGAATTTCAACTTAGTATTTTTCCTTAATATCTGATAACACATTGGGGTCATATTTGGATTTAATACAGTAAATATATTACATATTGGACCTTTAACTGGTCATTTTGTCAGCTAAACTTAACTGTAACGACCACTAAACTTAAAACTGTCATGTGACCGGTTGTCACGTGATCAGCCGGTCATCACCATAACAAAAATTGTTGTGCATACATTTTCGTACACAAACTATTCATGAGAATGCATTGTTTAAAGGGTAACTACCGTTTTGTCCAACCCTATTTTCCTATGTTTTTGTGTCTAAGTGACTGACAACAATCTTTGACATTCGTCCAGTATTTAGCGAGATCGCTGCAGTCGGCAGCGGCGAAACAAGCTACAATGTAAGTTAATAGGGCAATTGTCCAGCTTGTATTTACATTACATTACTGTACATTACATGTAATTTAGCCGACACTTTTATCCAAAGCCACTTACAATTGCTTGAGGTTGCATGCCTCTGGAGCAACTATGGGTTAAGTGTCTTGCTCAGGGACACATTGGTTGATGTATCGTAGTGGGAATTGAACCCAGATCTCCCACACCAAAGCCATGTGTCATATCCACTTTTCATCACCACCTCCACAAAAGTGCTTGTTTTGCTGCTGACAGAGTCCGATTAATATTCTAAGTCTGACAACATTATGGAAAGGATCCCTACAGAGATAGACCTTTAAAACCTCTTTGAGACCTTTCTGTTTAACCAGAAACAGCTCTGATGTCGCTAGCGCTAAACCCACCAGACTCCATTTAAAAAAGCTAAATTTTTAGCGTGTATAGAGTCAACATATTTTCACATGTAAATCGGTAAACTATGTGTTTATTTCAACCAAAACTACAGCTGTGATGGTTGGAACAGTGGAAAGACGACCAAAAACTGCTTTTAATAGTTTGTTTCTGTCGAACTTTGAATTAAGTGTATTTACGATATTTTACTGAGTCTGGTGAGTTTAGCGAACGCAATTTATAGAACGCCCATATATAGAGGTTTACTACTTCACGCAGCGGGTTTGATTCCGACCTGCAGCCATTTGCTGCATGTCATTCCCCCTCTCTCCCCTTTAATGTCTTCAGCTGTCCTCTGTAAAGAAAGGCCTAAAAATGCCCCAAAAATATATTCTTTAAAAAAAAGGACCTTACTCTTTAACAGAAAGGTCAACCTCCTTAGAAATAATTTCCATAATGTTGTCAGACACTTAGAATATTAATCTGAGCCTGTCAGTGGCAAAACGAGCACTTTTGTGAAGGTAAATACAAGCTGGACAATTGCCCTATTAACTTACATTGTAGCTTGTTTCACCGCTGCCGACTGCAGCGATCTTGCTTAATAATGGACCAGTATTAGACACAAAAACATAGGAAAATAGGGTCCAGGATGAAAAAAACGGTAGTTACCCTTTAATGAGGACAACTAGGATATATTTTCAATGTCCCGTACACATTTTGTACGTATCAGCGCATTTTACTTGTATGTGTGTGAGGTAAGTGTGAATAATGTCTCAGATGGCCCCTCATAGCTGACAGTCAGGGTGATGGTGCGTGTAGGTACTCTTTGAAGGTTACCTGTCTTATGTGCATGCTGGTATCGCAGGTCAAAGGCCGTGCAGAGGTCAGGTCGTTGCTGCCCAGCACTGTGGAGATGATCCCATTACGATCCACTTTCCTGATCATAGTCCCGTCCACAAAGTAGATCAAGCCGTTTCTATCAACTGCAATCCCTGTAGGGACAGAAACAAAGAAGACAGACACACACAATTTAATATATCGTTGTCCTGTTGATTATTAATACATCGACTCCAGGATTGAAAGGAGAAAATGAAGCTGAGGTAATTCTCCTATGTGGGAGTCAGGATAACGCTGCAGCAGATAAAAGGACACAGTAAAGTAAAGAAAAAACTATGGCTGTCAGCATTAACGCGTTAATCGCGATGCAATTAAGGGCCGAGCATAATGCGTTAATTATTTTTAATCGTATTAATCGCATGCCGCCATTTATTAATTTATTTTCACTTCACTCGGCTTTGTGTCGTGCCTAACAGGCTACTATTTTGCCGTACTTCCTCGTAACACATCCTGCTGCTGATGGAATAGCAACGCCGATTTCGGTGCCTCATTCTGGTGCCACTGATATGTGTGCTCTCCTCTCTGATGCTAGGAGACAGACGTTACAGGCAACACAAACACCGCTGCACGTGACACTAGTTAACACTATACTCAACAGCAGCTAACGTTAGCCTACCGCTAGCTAGTTAACACTATACTCGACAGCAGCTAACGTTAGCCTACCACTAGCTAGCTAGTAGCTGGATTAAACACGGTTACAATGCTGACAGCTAATGCTAAACGGTGTAAAGTTTGTCTATATTCACTGTAGAGGATTCAACACCGGGATGTAACAATCTGCAGCTGCTGTTGTCGGAAAAACACAGACGGTGCGGTGCGTTCAATGAAACTGGTAATTTACAGCCTCATGGTGCATTCAAAGTTGTTGTTAAATGCCCTTTTCCCATCTGGTGGTTGTTTTTGTCATTCAACAGCTATTTACTAGTGATACAAGTTATTGTTATAGTGATTACATTATTATTAAACATTTAATTTTGACGATATGGCCTTAGCAATAAACAAGCCATTCTTTAACGTCGCCAACTATTTAGTACCCTTCTTTTTTAACTTTCTTAAAAAGTATCGGTTCAGGCACCATTAAGGTACCGTTTTAAAAGTACCGCTTTAGCACCAGTATCCAAACCAAACAATACCCAACCCTAATATTGACTCTAGATTCAAATGTGTGACTAGATTAAATATAAAATAAACAAATACAAATCTTAAAAACAAGTTCATAAAGTCACTTTCTTTGCATTCATTTGATTCCCTATCAAGATACACTGGTAAGAATTGCTTTCCATTGTTAATATGTACTTAAAAACAGTTCTGAAATGCAAAATAATAGAATTTTAATCATGTGATAAAACATGCAATTAACTATAGAAATTCAACGATTAATCGCGATTAAGAAAATGTAATCGTTTGACAGCCCTAGAAAAAACATAAAGAACATATAGAGCCTGAGTGTATTCAAACAACATCAGCCGAGATTAATATATGAATGAAAACTGTCAGAAGTATCATATAGATGAGAAAAACAGCATCTGTGTAGTGATAAAATCAGTCACAAAACATATAGAACGAATCAACATCAACTTCTGAAAATGTTTAAATATATATATATATATATATATATATATATATATATATATATATATATATATGTGATTAGGAACACAACAACGGGGAAACAAAACGCCACACGCGGGCCACGATCCCCGGTCTCCGGGGTGAAAGTCGTGTGTTGTTTGACCCATCCACCACCCCAACCAACCTCCTTACGCAGATTTCATACTACTCGCTACTGTAGTCGTGCTGTGATCACGACATATGCTTCCCATTGAAATACATTAGTTTACATTTTCATGCTGGCCACCACGAAAAAACAAGAAAAACGTGCCCGTGTACACGAATCAATAGATTAAATAACGTGACCATTTCACGAACTGCCGTGAGACTGGGTTGGTTCTCATCCAGATTTGTAGCAATGATGTTATGCCAATCATTAATAACTGACAAATGCAAGGCAGCCTCCAATTTGAAAACAATCTTTATTTAACCACGCTTATTGTCAGGGACATTATTAGACTGTGTTGACTTTTGAGGTGTAATAAACACAGTCACAGTTGTGAAGGAACCAAATCATCACTGTGGTAGCAGTATTCCTTTGTTGCCAAATAAGCAGGAAATAGAAGAATTTATGTGAATGGATGCGTGGAGTGGGTACAGTTTGGTGGATAGAGCAATTACACCACAGACACCCTGTATTTTTTTTCTTGTGTTTGTGTATGTACCTTTAGGTCCCAGTAGCTGTGCCTCTGTAGCTTTTCTTCCATCTCCACATCGGGCTTCATCAAATGGAGGACATTGTTCCCCTGTACCAGCCACAACTTCTCCATTACCTGAACACAAACATCATCATTTATTGCAAAAGTCTCAATTCAATTCAATTCAATGGGGCTTTAATGGCATGAACGCTTGAAAGCATCAAAATACAATTTGTCCAAATATTCCAACAGAACACAGCAGACTGTAATATGAACACCTCTCTCTCTTTTGCTGCTATATTATAAGAATGACAATTGTATTAGATGTGTGTGTGTGAGTACATTGGATTGACAATTGAAAAAAAACTGATTGCTTTAGCAACATGGTGTTTTACTGGGTAAATGAAGTGCATGCTTACTGATGAGGTCACGGGCACCGCTGAGCATCTTGGGTCGGTAGATTCGTCGGGAGTTTGTGTCCGACACATACAGCTGCCCTGTGACCGGGTCGGTGGCTAGATAGTAACGGTGAGCAGGGTTGTTGCTATGAAGGGTAGTGACAGACAAACGAGGAGGGGAACAAACAAGATAGAAACCAGAAAGAATTGGTTTAGTCGTGCTGGATCTTTAACAATGTCAATATCTCAGACTTTGGTGTTTAAACACATTAACATTTAAAAAAAATACAACCAGTTTAGAACACAGACACTAAAATCAGAGAGATCAGAGTGTCCTCGTGGAATGTTTCTTCCAGACACTTCACTACGTGATCTAAAGTCTGACTGCAAACCAAGAGGCCTTTAAGGTGACAAGCTGCCATTTTCAAATAAAGTGTATGGGTTTAACAATTTAAGAAATGGTTTAAAAGCTTACAATGAAATCAACAGAGTGGATTTAAAATGTGGTTCCAGCTTCATTATGATGGAAATGAAAGAGACTTTCTAGAGCTAATGATAATGAAGAAGTAATGAATAAAAGGAGAGTAGATGAACTGAAAGAAAATAAACTGGTGTTAATTTACTTCCAGTGGAGTACCAGGTGGTTGGTGTGTGTGTGTGTGTGTGTGTGAGTGTGAGTGTGAGTGTGTGTGTGTGTGTGTTTGTTGACAGTAGGTTGGTGTGATGGGCCTTCACTTGCTTGTGAGTCTGTGACACACTCTTAATGATGCCTGCCACACTGTCATGTAATATCCATCACACACGCACATGCACACGCACACACGCACGCACGCACGCACGCACGCACGCACACACACACACACACACACACACACACACACACACACACACACACACACACACACACACACACACACACACACACACACACACACACACACACACACACACACACACACACACACACACACACACACACACACACACACACACCAAGTATATGTACATGTGCACTGGCCTCTAGCCACACGTCTCAGTGGTTGGTGATAATCAGCAGATGATCACAGGCTGTTAATTAAGACAGCTAAAAATAGACAGGCTGTGTGAGACAAAGACATCCTGTACTTAAAGGACCCAGCCCTGCTGATAAGCATGCCCTTTTGTTTTCATTTAACCTTTATTGAAGCAATAATCTTAATAAATGTTAAGATTGAAACACTTCCAAAATTCAGGATAGTTAGCACCAAAGACAAAACCATGGAATCCATCAGCCAGAAAGAGACAAAAAGGGAAGGGAAGTATGGCTTGTAAAAGGTAAGAAAATGATGAATGTAGTCAATGAGAAAAGGCGAGACAAGAGAGAGGATAATGAAATAAAAACAAATTAAACAGAACAGTCAAAATGGTGTTAATAAGTAAACATGAAGGAAGGGCAGATGTTTAAAAAAAAGCTCACTGACATGACTTGTCCTCCCGAGAGGATATTGTGTTTAATTAAAAAGTGAAATTTAATTGAAACTACATTTGGATGCGTTAAAAAAAAAGAAAGAAACCCAATCATGGTGTCTTGTCAATGGCAAAGAAGCCCCAGGTATGGTGTTGCTCTGTATGTGTATGAAGAGATATAGAAGAAAACTTACTAGGCTGAGCTTCATTTTTAAAAGGGAGGAAAGAGAAAAAGAGAGGATAACACAGAGCAGCGAATCCTAATGTATCAGCATCAATCACAGAGATGGGGTAGATAGGTATAGGAAGCTGGAACCATGGGCGTAAATCTCATCTAACTGTTGAGGGGGGGGGGGGGGGAAACAATAAACATAACGTAACTCAAACAACACAGCCAAAATTAGTTGTAGAGGATATGTGTAGTTGTGGAACTCCAGTAAGTAGGCTGACATGGCTTTTTTATCCACTTCAAACATCAGATGAAGTGATTCTTTTCAGTTAGCTATACGGATGATGCTGAACTGAGAACTGAACCCCCAAGCAAAAAAGCTAGCTAGCTAGCCAGCATGCTCATTTTCTGTAACCAGTGAAAGCATGTTGGGTGGAATTAGCAAGTTAGCTAACTAACCATCCAACAATCTATTACACAAGCTACCAAACAAGCTAGTTAACGTTATATTCGCTATAAGGCTCCAGACTGCGACCAAATGGTCGAATTTTGCGACCAAAATTTGAGAGTGTGCGACTGAATTTTACATCCAGTCGCGACCAGTAAATTTCCACCCTTTTTTACACGTTAAATGTCAAAATTTCGGCACCTGAGAGAGCGTAATGGCGCGTTCATGCCACCTCGGAATGACAGGGACCGCCCCTGTGATTACGTTGTTTTTCCGACTACCAGTGTTCACATGTCGGGATCATTGACATATATATAATGGACCAACAGATCCCGTGTCTCTGGACGGAGACCAGTTAAGGCCATTAGAAGCACTTTTCTGGTGATGGCTGAGCGTTACTGAGCAGCCTCCAACTGAGCTTGAAGACGTAGATGTGATGTGAACAACCTGTCTGAAAGTTGGAAGTCTTCTGGTAGCTGTGCCAAGAGGAATCTCAATCATTCCCAATCTAGCAGAGACGGAGAGCGTAGGTATATGTAAGGAGATAACATAGGCACAGGCTAATTGTTGATCACTAAAATGCTAGTTAACATTAGTAATTAAACTTAAACAGCTAATGTGAGACGAAACTGCCTGAGAGCTTCTCCTGTACTATACGGTAATTCCTCTACTATGAGACAGTAAGTCTCGTGGTTATGACACAATCGTTAGCCTATTTTTATAAAAACGTCTACTACGGAGCCATAACGTGAGATACAAGGTAATGGAGCCTTTTATACATTGTCGTGTTTCTTTAGAAATAAACAATGGACAAATAGAGTCTTTAAATGCTTCAGATGTAAAGTTATTTGCTGTCAAAGTGGCGCCAAAATGAATGGCAGTCAATGGGATGCTAACGGGAGGTGATGGCTTGGTAGCATCAAAATGGCGCCAGAGGAGGTTCGCGGTCCGAGGAGAAGTTGACCCCCTTGGTTGGGATGCGTGTTGTTCTTCTTCTGTTATGTTGGGGTTTGGCATAACAACTTGTTGCATGACTGCCATCAACTGTCGGCCGTAGCCTAGAGCATCAGGTGTGTGAAAACCTGGTGAAATAATAATTTGCTGCTGTTTTCTTATGCGAGCATACAAACAGCACACCGTCAGGTGTTTGTGATATCTGCAGGACTACGAACGGAAAAGGACACGGATAAGGTGTTGTTGTTTTTTTTATACATAAGCCTATTTATGAATAATCTGAAACATGTTATGTCTGTGTATGTTTCTCAGCAGAGGCGTTTGTCCACAACACATAAGTTTATTGTCATTGAAATTTGTTCAGTGAACCAAAGTCGCCTACATCAAACGTCAGCTGTCAACAACGCGTCACCAACTGGGAAACTCAGTTAGCTAAATCTGGCCCCAGTTTCCCACCTCTGATTCCCACAGGAAGGGACGTGAATGATGACGTTTTCACTCGGAAAAACGTTTTTCCGATGTCCATGAACGCACGGTGTGATCAAGCTTATCTGTCCTCTCTGAAAATTGACAGCGAGCAGAGCTCTGACACAAACACACACACTCGCACACACACACATAGCTGCGGACGGTGAAACTACGTCGGCTCTGCAGTTTTGTTGAAGTCACAGTGAGTCACGGAAATGCCGATAAAGTGGTTTCAAGTGTGGTTACAGTTTTTTAAAACTTCACGTAGACAGCGTTTGCTGCGATATGATATTAATGGAGAGCCGAAAGCGGTCGCGGTGCTGTTGACGTTACACTTCCTAAGCAGGCACAACAGTGGTTCTGTGCCCTGGGGACTGACTGACAGGCTGAGCTTGTAAGGCAAGGCAACTTTATTTCTACAGCAGCTTTCAGCAACAAGGCAACTCAAAGTGCTTTACATGAAACATTAAAGAGCAATTATAAACGGTCATGAAAATAAAACAGGCTAAAAAAGAATATACAAATAAAAGAATAAAAGTTACAGTGAGTAAGAAATGAATAATTATTTAGTTTAATAGGTTGTAGGGATGGGTTTGGGAGGAGAGAGGGAGGGGTTTTATTTTTATTTTTGTTTAATTTATTTAGAGTGTAACATATTCTAATAAAATAACATAATGTTGTAAGTACATAGGATAAATAGGTTTGACAATAATTTTTACAACTGAAATAATTGTTTTGTAATTATAGAGGGAAAGTAGCAAAAAAAAGGTACCGTTGGGTAACGGAACCGAATTTCAGGTATCGGTACCAATATTGGTTCAGTAGTAGCCTAAACAATGCATGTTTCATTTTAAGTTGAATTCATTGTAATTGTAGACTAGAGCTGGTGTGTGCGTGTATATATATATATATATATATATATATATATATATATATATATATATATATTTTTTTTTTTTTCCATGACAGCAATGGTGCTGTCAATTAACCTTCTATGTTGCATCTTCAAAAGTGACACTGAATTTAAAACATCACATTGTAATTTCTGCATCTATTGTCAAAGTATGTATTAGTAATATAGTGGAAATTTGTAGAAATGTGAATATTTGGTTAGCATGTTGATTTACGGTGTGTGCCCCTAAATTTTCTGGTTGCGCCCCTAAAATTTCAGTTGGGGGCCACTGTGCTCCTAGTGAAAAAAGTTAGTCTGGAGCCCTGCGCTAACATAGGGGATTCATGGAAAAATCTTTGTTTTTTGGTCACTTTATAATGAATTAAAATGACACAGTATCATCTGTATTAGAGAAAAAAATGCAATTACTTCATCTGATGTTCAAAGTGAATGAAATAGCTATGTCTAATTACTGGAGTCCCACAACTAACGTCACTGAGTGATTAAAATTTTGTTTTCTCGCGCCCAGCGCTCTTTCTTAACAGCACTGCTCCCACCGAACGGACTTGTCTGTGTAGGTAGTGGACCAAACCATTATGAGGCAAGGAAGGGGTGGCTCAAGATGTTTTTAACTTATGTTTGTATTTTTTACATATACTACAATACACAGCATATTTGTCAATCGTTTTTTAGGGGGGGGACACCCACAGATGGGGTGGATGCTAACAGACAATCTGCAGTGTCCTGTGTTTAAGGCCAATGACTTTTTGACCCATCCATCCACGCAGACCTTCTCTGTACACATACTTTGTTGCCCTCCTTTGCCTCCATACCAAGGTTGCTTGCCACTTTGATCATTGGTCACGTGTCATTTTGGTTCACTTGCTTAAACTGCTGCTGTCGTACTTCTTGAGAGGACAGTCTCTGGAACATGGGTGGCAACCTATGACACACGTGCCAGCTTGGGCATGCACAGCCATTTTCAGTGGCATGTGAGAAAGCAAAAACTATACTACAACAGTGACACAGATTCAACTTTGTTACATGTTACATTTAGTCTGGTCCCATAATTGCAAATTGCTAAATTAGGTTAGTGACGAAACAATTAAACAAGCATGATGAATGCATGTTGACGTGATAATATTGGCGTTTTTCCATTGCATGGTACCTGCCTGCTCAACTCGCCTAGACTCTATTCGCCTTTTTGGGTTTTCCATTATGAAAAAAAGTCCCTGGTACTTTTTTTAGTACCACCTCTGTCGAGGATCCAAGCGAGCTGAGGCGATACCAAAAGGTGAAAACCTGCAGACTACTGACTGGTCAGAGAGAATCATCACTAATCAATGCGTCATCATTGCTAGCGACAGACGGAGGGTGGGGGGGTCTTGTTTTTTTTTTGCTGCATCCAGCTTCTTTTGAAACTAAATGTGTCTTCTGGCAAACGCCTACATGCTGAGAAATAAAAACAACACACCTTCCACGTTCTGTGTGTGTGTCGCGTTAGGTCACGGCAGTTTCCTGTAAGGACCAAATCTCTAATCGCGCCACACCAACCTGCAAGCAACACGGTGAGCAGATCTAGCAATTTCTAAACGACGCATGAGAAATACCTTCAAAGATGAGTGTGATAAGCTGAGTCAATCAAAAGGGTGTTGATGAACTGCCAAATAAAGACACCATCATATCCAGGATAAAGGACTTGCAGCCTCTCAGCAAGAACTGTTTAAAAGTGCATTACTGAAATTGCATCAATGTGCAAACTGTTGCACTGACAAATGCACCGATGTTCAGTGTGACTATGGATGAAAGTGTAGACAGCAATACCATCCCACATCTGATGATTGTTGCAAGAGACAGCGACAGAAAAGAGATACAAGGGGAACGTTGCTGCTTGAGGCCCATGCACAGCACCACTAAAGGGGATGTGCTTTTACCGAGCATTTTGACAGCAGAGTAGTCGCAATCATGAAAATATTTGCTATAACTGTATCTCTCTCTCTCCCCACCAATAGCCTGGCTCTGTCCGAGGTTTCTGCCTGGTAAAAGGACGTTTTTTTCCTCGCTGCTGTCGCACCAAATGCTTGCTCTTGAAAGTAATTGTTGGTTCCCTGTAAATTATAGAGTGTGGTCCAGACCTACTCTAGTAATTACCACAGTTGGTGGCCCAGGTGACAACAACAGAATATCAGACAAGTCACTCTGTCATATAACTTCACTTTATTATTCACCAGGAAAACTTGTGTGCAAATGATCTTACCTCTGTAATGGACACGGTAGCTAAAATTGTTAATCTTCTCGTTGCTCGCTCCTCACTCACTCTATCACCGCCAGTTTAATTCTCTCCTGGAGGAGATGATGTGGCTTACAAAGATTTGCCTCCCCACTGCCTGTTAGGTGGCTCACTGGTTTGGGAGTGATTTGTGGAGTGCATTGATGTGATCAAAGCCTCTGTGATTGAGAAGGAGCTGGACTAGCCTGAGTTGGAGGATGAGAAATGGCTTGTGAAACTTGCGTTCCTCACCGACATCACAGGACGTCTCAACACACTGAACCTGCAGATGGAAGGCACATGCCAAACCATGCAAGCTCTGTCTGATGCATTGAACGCATGTCTGTTGAGAGTGAAGGCCTTATCCTGTGATAATCAAACTGGAGCCTTTCACTTCTTCAGACACCAGAGGGAGATGTCATCATCCGAGCGTGTCAACTCTGACGACATCAGAGGGCTCATTCAAGAACCCGAGACAGAACTCTCCACCAGATTCCAAGATTTTCAGCAGTACGGGCCAGTGTTTTCTTTTTTGGTCAACCCAGAACACTTTCTGGATTGGTTCATATTAAAATGGATTGGGATTGAGGTAAAGCAGGAGATTTCTTTATACAGGCATAATTGTATAATAATGTTATTTTAGAAGTTATCTGCTGTAGTTATGGCTGATACTGGGGCAGGACCATCACAGGAAAGAAGGACATTTAACGAAGAACAACTAAAAGCTAAAAAGGAAAGGGAAGGGGAAAGACAACGGGCGATAACGCGAGTCAACTTAGGTCGGGCTTTCAACAGTTTACAGGATTGTAAATGATTCCAAACCCACCCCGAATTGGCCTTCAGGTATGTAATATGTCTATTTTATTCATAAAATAACTTTACAATGCGCCATGTGGTTGTACGTCAGTAGCTAACATTAAATTACGCCCCCTTTCCATTTAGCGTTTTATTCCTTTTACTCCTTGTTTGTGTTGGCCTACTATTTTCTTTTCCCTTATGTCCCCCTGTAAAGTTACTTGTGTAAAGTGTCCGTGGGTTTAATGAAATGTGCTATATTAATCTAAGTTATTATGATGTTGGTTGCTACAACAAACTCTTAATGCTTTGGCTCGTGACACAGTGACAGTGATAACGTTACCTGGTTTAGCTCACGAGACATCCAAAGTAGGCTAAGTTATGGTATGCTACACTTGAAATGCAACGATGCATCTGTACCATATTCTCTTATTGTTAATGAATGATTTTCTGTCTGAGCCAAACATTCATAGACCTCCCCATAACGCTAACTCAGTAATCGATCATACAGCACCGTGAAGAAAAGACCTTTATGACAGCAGGTGTGGTAAAAACACTTCCACTTTTGTCCGAAGGGGCCGCTCAACACAAACTGAAAGTTACATAAAGCCACTTTAAAGTAGCAAAAACAGAAGTATTAACACATGCAAAAAAAAAGACCCACTATTACACTCGTATGTACAGTATTTTATATTGTTTTATTTTTATTAGTATTTTATTTTCTGATGCCTTAAGGAAGCCTTTAAATTAACTTTATCAGAACTGCTTCTAATGTGTGATTAATGTTGTGTTACTTATTTTGATATTATTATAATTGTTTTGTTACTTTCCACGACATGCAAGTCTGCCGTCAAAGAATTTACAGTGCTCTTCCACACAATGAATTCTGCAATCTAGATTACGCAAAGAGAGGCGTTTTGTTCCAAACTACCTAATCACCACAATGTCCTTTAATTATTAATGGAATGTATCATTTTTCATCTTTAAGTGAAAGTTAACATGCATAAAGACTAATTGGTTGCTGCCTTAAAACTATTCGTGAATGCTTTGTCTGTATGAAATCGTTCACGGCTATGGATTGATTAGGGTGGCACCTAAATCATGGTTGCAGCTGTCTCCGTGGTCCTGATGCACACCCTGCTGTGCTCTGCGGTGCCCTGCAGTGTCCTGCAGTGTCCTGCTCTGTCCTTATATGTCCTGCTATGCTCTGCTGTGCCCTGCTACGTCCCTGCTCTTGGGGGATTTACTAGAATTGTTGGGTCCTTGTATGTTATAGAGTGTGGTCTAGATCTACTCCATCTGTAAAGTGTCTCGAGATAACTCTTGTTATGATTTGATACTATAAATAAAACTGAATTGAATTGAACTGAATCACCTTGCATGGGCTTGAAAAGGACAGTGAGGGTGGGGCTGGGTTGAGAGAGGGATAAAGAGAGTAAGATACAAAACAAAACAAAAAATTAGGAAGGCCAGTAACCACAGCCAACATCTTAACTCCCCCCCTCCCCCCATCTCTTATCTCTCCTTGCTAGGGGCTGCTGTTAAAGCCATGACTTCATCTGAGCTGACAGCAGAAAAATAGGCTCGATTTCGTGTAAACACTTGTCAAGATTAGAGAGGGAAAGAGGATGAGGCCGAGGGACACGCAAAAGAAACAAGCATAAAATGAGATGAGGTGGTCTGATTTGATGGGAGCAAACATCAAGTCTACTTCTTCCCTAATTCTTTGTTCTCTGTGCCTCATTCTGCCCTGTTGTCATATTTCAACATTACTGATTAGCAACTGATGAACCCAAATGAACCCAATGTATCCCTGCAGCTAATGAAGCTTAGCATAAATTCATTCAGGAAGACTTCTTTGCTTCACATTCTCTCTCTCTCTGTCTCAACCTAATCAGCTGACTCTGGGCGTTCACTCTTTCAGTTAAACCAACCAGATTTGGCCACGATCTCCGTGAGCTATGGCGTTGTTGTTATTTAAATCTGTTCTCCTCTCTGCTGCTGTCAGTTTTTATTTCAGGCAAAATCGATGCGACCCTCCTCCACCCCATTCACCTCCAGTTCTCATCATTCCCAGCGCTCCATCATCAGAAGCCCCATGAACATCTATCCAGATGTTCAGGTTCTTCCTTTATCCCTTCATCACCACCACCAGGGTCTAGACTCCATCAGGGGGATATTCCTGTATATCCAGGGTGCGATTTGCTGGGGGGCATGCGTGGGATTTCCCCCTTTCTGGTCTACATATCCCTGCCTCTGCTGAATTCATTTTATTCCCGGTGGGGACAAAATGTATCCCTCTACCTCGAAGTGATCAATGCTACTTCACCAATATACCATTATATACCTAAAATAGAAGTATTTTAAACTAAGTTAAGTGCTGTAATGTGAATAGTGCGACAGAACGATAAAATCTGAGCAGCAGTTGCTGGTTGTATTTAGCTGCTACAGAACTCCGGGACGCCGGCTACCAGCGACAGTTGTTTAGCCGATAGGCACCAATAGGTGACTGTGAGCCGGCTACAGGCACCGCCAGATGACGGTCCTTTCAGGGGCCGTGGTAGTGGAGTTTAGCCAGAAAAAGTGAGCGTCATGCGGCAATGACAGTTAAGTTTAGGCACCAAAATGACTCGTTAAGTTTAGGAAAAAGATCATGGTTTGGATTATAACATTCACGAGAAAAGAATGAGCGTTTCAAGGGGTGAAAGTATGTTGTTTCCGTCGCGACGTGAACTTGGCTCTCCGGTTTGAAAGCGCTGTATTTTCCATTGAATATTGAAGTGCATATTTAAGTGTTACTATATCCATGGTATTGGAAAGGGGGGGATTTCATTCTTGTACGTTTTGTTTTGTTGTGCATGATCAAAACGCATCCCCCCCCCATCTCCTTGTTTCCCAAATCGCACCCTGTGTATGTCCATGTCCTCTATATCCCATATAAATGTCACATTGCAATGGCGTCTAATCGCCAAATACTCTAACAAATCAACCTATTATGCACCATGTTAATTAAACTTATTTCACTTTTAAATGAAGTCTTTCCTGATGGAAATTTCAAAGTGGTGTGAAGGTCTGGTTGCACATCATCTGTTTATCTGACCTATGTGAGTTTCCTCTCTCCTACATGATACAATCTGCAACTTTAAAGCATTACCGGACTTCAGGAAGATATTATATATATGCAAAGATAGCTTGCTAACAGCTTGATCCAGCTCACTTTCTCCTTGATGCACTGAGACCTTGGGCTAAGGACAGCATATAGTAAGTCCTGAAAGCTGCCAGGAATGAGCAACCGTGATCGTTCTAATTGAAAAGGAGGAGAGAAGGACAAAATAAATGTTCAGACTAGAGTCTGGTGCATAAGCAGCATAAATGGACAGTGGGATGAAAAGGTTAAAGGTCGAAAAGGATTAGTCACTCTTACCTATGTCTGAAATCTTTGTTTCTTTAATACAGTGCAAGCAAAGGAAAGAAAACAGGAGAAACAAGAGTTAGTACAGACGAAAATCACCAGAAGAAACAGCTACTGAAAAAAGTTAGAAGTGGCACTTCAGTTGTCTATTAGAAAAGGAGTTTTTGAGAAATGAGCACTCAAAAGCATGTTTCTAAATTAAGAGCACTAAAGAAGTGATCTTTTATCTTTTAGCACTTTGGCTGAAGAGTAAGTACTTAAATGTAAATGACTGTAGTGGCAAAGTGTCCAATCTGGCTCTTCATCTATCCATCTCTTCCTTTATGTTTTCAAGTTCTGTTCAAAGTCATCCAAAACCAATGATGTGGAGTTGAACAGTTGAGTGCAAGAAGGAAAGATGCCCAGAAAGGTTGAGGCAGATTCATTCAGATGCTAGATTTTAATTACAAACCAAGGACTCTCAAGTCATTCAGTTCATTTTTACGAATATTTTCTACCTATCATATCTACCATCATTCATGTATTTGCAATGGCCCTGAGAAACCTGGATGAAATGGTTTTGGCAAAGCTTTACTGTTAAATGGATCAAGAGTTCTCTGAGTGAGACCTTTATGTCTGTGACACTAGGGGATGTATTTTCTGGATTAGATTCAGATTCCCGATCTGGCAACAGCAGCCATCCTCCTCTCCCCTCTTACCTCAGCTCCATGACACTGGTAACATTCCCAGAGGGGAAGATCCTCCTGATGTAGTTGAAGTCTCCAACAAAGACGCTGCCATCTGCTCCGCAGGCCAGAGCCAGGGGCGCCAGCAGCTTGTTGCCCTCCGCCTGCCCATTACAGCTGGGACAGGAGATGCTGCGGCGACGTCCGTTTCCTGGGGTAGGATGTTGAATCAATATTTAACGAATGAACATTTAATGTCTGCTCTTTCCACAAAACAGACTCAGCAGTTGGGAGCTTATTTCATATTAATTTGATCTAGATAGGCTGTTGAACTGTTGTGGATCAAGCATTTATTTAACAATGTCAAGTCAAAGAAAGACTTAAACATGTGGGATAGATGCCCTGTCCACCATCTCAAAGACACAGGGTTCTTGTGAGAAGTTAGTGAGAACTTTCAAAGGACTTACGCCTAGGGTTGGGTTTTTTTGTGATAACGATGCTAAATGACACTTTACTATACTAACTGTGCCGCTGCCTAAAGGGTGTCTGAACCGATACTTAAAAAAAGAAAAGCACAAAACGACAGTCCGCAACATTAAAGTAGGGCTGCAGCTATCGATTCTTTTTGTAATCGATTAATCTAGCACTTTATCGATCGATTGATTAATCGGATATTTAAAAAAAAAAGAAAAATAAATTTTTTTTTTGCGTTTTTAAACAACCAAAACTAGACCTATATGTAAATATTAGTTATACTTAACCTATTTTCATTTATATATTTGATTATAATGTTACACTTATGCTATTAGATCGTTGATCAGCTGTTTCTCCGTGGAGAGAGAGAGAGAGAGAGAGAGAGAGAGAGAGAGAGAGAGAGAGAGAGAGAGAGAGCGAGAGAGAGAGAGAGAGAGGCGCAACAATCAGCTGTTTTTCTGAAGGGATAGTCAGCGTGTCAGCTCAGATCGTGGTCACCACTACGTATTTTCTTGTCTTTGATTTTGGTAGTTGTTGTGTTTGATGTGATGTCATCGTCCATACGACTCTGTGATTGACTTTTGTCGGTCCTCTTCGTGGAATGGATGATGAAGTTAGACTCCATGTTTTCTGTTGAGATGCTAAAGCACTGACGTCGTGCTATTATTGTGCTAAGCTAGTTTGATTTTGCAGTAGACACACTGTACAGAGTTTTAGTTTTAGTTACGTTTGAACTGACTCCAACCTTTGGACCCTTCCTGTGGTCTCCTCCAGCCGGTCTCTTCTCTCAGCCCTCACTAGTTACCTCTGGCATGTGTCTCCAGCAGCAGACTGACCCGTCTGGTGTGCGACAGTAGCGGAAACACCGTCCGTCAGCGATACAACGTTAGTAACATTGATTTAACCAAGCTTCCAGGCAAGTCATTTTGCATCGAGGATTTTTTGTAATCAAATTATTCGAGTTATTCGAGGAATTGTTTCAGCCCTACATTAAAGAGCAGCTTGTTTATTGCTAAGGCCATATGGTCAACATGAAATAATTCATTTAAATGTAATAACAATAACGTATTTCACCAGTGAAATAAACGAAAAAAAGAAGAACCACTAGATGGCAGAAGGGTTCTTAAAAACAACATTGAATACACCATTAGCTTACGAGGTGCAATTGAGCGCACCATTAAGTCTCATCGATGTTGTTTCTCCGACAACTCCGACGCTGACAGTGGCCATGGTGTTACTAGCGTAAGATGAGGTTAATTTTGTGACTATTTAGTTAGCAGACCTTTTTAGGGTTACTGAAATAAGTCACATATTTCCATTAATTGTAGCTTCATAGTGTATTCTGTTCCTTAAGTTAACAAGGGAGCTATCTAACATGTTATACCCTGCCTGTAATTCAGTAACCTTTATGTTGGCGGAGGGATATGATGTTGCGATGATCCAGCACGCTTTGTTGAGTCTTGAGTTGTCCTAAGCTTGAAGAGTGTCATTAAAGTGGACCAAGTTACACAGTCGAAGCGGTCTCCGTGCTCTTACTCTACCCACGGCCCGAAAGTACTTATATTTAATAATGACAAGTTAATAGTTAACGCTAACAATAACTAGCGTTACACTAGTATACTCTGTATCTTTAGCTACAGACTGTTGTATTTCCACACGTCAGACCGTTTAGCTTTCAGCATTTTAACCGTGTTTAAGCTAGTTACCAGCTAACGATAGGCTAACGTTACCTGCTGCCAAGTGTAATGCTAACTAGCGTCAAGTGAACAGTGTTTCTGTTGTCTGTAACGTTCTGTTTCGGAGCACCAGAGAGCAGTGCAGGCATTTAAGTGGCACCGAAATGAGGCAACAAAATATGTGTTCGGTCCGGTAGATCCCAGTCAGTAAGGGGGTTTCGGTACCAACCATAATTACGCACCCAACCATGAATGTATGGCATTGGTATACAGAGTGAGATGCAGTCTTGGTGAGTGAGTAGGCTACATTAAGGAACTACACTGGATAAAGGGAGCTGCAATGCCAGATGTTTTTTGTATTAGTAACCCAGAAAAACAAGTCATGTTTTATATGAAGATATGTTTACAAGTTCTTAATATCCCATGAGATTCCTGTGGCTCTAACACTTAAACCATTGGAGCAAGTCGAGCATAATCACTGATCATTATGTAATCACACCAGCAACAACGATCACACACATGCAGGCTCAATCAAGTCAATAATATCTGAGTCTGTATTTACCCATGATGCTGCTGATGACAGGGGGCTGCTGGGAAATGAAAATGTTCTCACCATTGCCCTTGTACAGTATACCTGGTGGAGAGAAGACATAAAGATGAGAAAATGCAGGCAGAGTAATCCTACTTTGCATGTAACGTTTGCGTTGTGATTGAGAGCTGAGGTACATCAGAGGTGAGATTTTATTAACACATCTGTCATTCCAAAATGCACTGAAATATGGCACAGACATTATCCTTTTATTATACATCAGATTTGGCCATGTCATTGGGTACTCAATGATGGGATACAATTTTTGCTTGTTGCTCGGATAATATTGCACACTTGAAAGTGAGGGTGCTGTAATGAGGGTGGTAGATGTGCGTCCATATGTGCCTTTATCTAAAGCATTTCTACAGGGACTTCAGGTTAATGGCTAAATTCTAAAAGTTTTACTTGACTCACTTATAACACTGTGTTGATATTTTCACTGCACAAATGAACTAAACATTATGTTTAAAACAGTAGTGCTTCTCCCCCACCGCACACTCATCCCAAAGATTGGTGGAGAGTGTCGGATAAAACCAAAAACTTCAAATGGGGGGAATTCACTTACCGGTGTCGATGAGGAGGAAAGTATGTGTATGTGTCTGCCCCCTATGTTGTTGTATGAACCCTGGCACCAACGAACCCCAGGCTGTGTGTGTGTGTGTGTGTGTGTGTGTGTGTGTATGTGTGTGTGTGTGTGTGTGTGTGTGTGTGTGTGTGTGTATGTGTGTGTGTGTGTGTGTGTGTGTGTGTGTGTGCTGCATATATACAGCATGTAAACATATCTGTGGTATGTTTATATTGAAACACATGACGTTTCTCTTTCACCATGGGGGTCCTAGAGGATCATACAGCATGTAAGATTAAAGGGATGCAGCTGTTGTTGCTCTGTGTGTGTGTGTGTGTGTGTGTGTGTGTGTGTTTCACTTTTGAGGAAAGATACAATATTAGCTGTAGTTTAATGACCATAAAACTATTAAAGTATTTAGATGTAAATCAGCTGTCAGCTAAAATTGGTACAATGGTACAGTATTTACTTAATTTATCTTCTGTTCATTTACTTCTGTAACTTAGACAACGTAACCTGAGACTATGCTAATTAGAAGTGGCAATCAAGAGACTCAAGTGTTTTGGCGACATCTTTTGGTGACACCTGAAGTGAGTATGACCAGGTGAATTATCCACTGCAGAGATTTCCAGATTTTGTTAAACCAGGTGGGAACCTGTATATGGCTGGAGCGTGTTTGGTCAGTGGGCTAAATTGTGGCCAAATTGTTACAGGTATAGTCAACGGTAGTGTCTAAAATGTGAATATGGGATATTAAATCTGCAATGGTCCCAGTAATATTTCTTCTTAGAGTGTAATACTCATCTAAATTGTTATTGTCATATTTCAGTTGCCAACACACAGTGGACAGGCAATGGCTTGCGTTCCTTTTGTTAAACAGACCTGACCTAGGATGCATCCCATGCTAATTACTGTATGAACATACCCACTAGGTGTGCACGATTCACAAAATGTCACGATTCAATATCGATTTTTAGGCTCAAGATTCGATTCAAAATCGATTTTCAATTCAAAAACGATTCTCAATAAAAAAAAAAAAACGATTCACAGTATGTAAATGTAGTTACTTTTCCCATGTGATTGCAGCAGACATACAATTAATTATTAATTTTTTTATAAAAAAAATATGAATCGATTTTTGGAATTCTATGAATCGATTTTGATTCGGTAGAGCTTGAATCGACTTTTTTGCACACCCATAATACCCACAGCCTGAAATGTTGGTCTTCCTGTTTCAGCTTCCAGACCATGGTCAGGAAGTTCAGGGGGTATGTTTTTTTTTTTTACTCCACTTGGGTCTTGAGGATCTGCAGCATGTATCCAGAGACAAACTGAAACCTACACTGTCCATTTACCTGATAACTTTACTGCTAATTTCTTCTCTACTCCGATTTCCAACACCTGTCTGCTCTGACCGCATCCACCGTCACTCTCTCTCTCTTGCTCGACCACACACTCGCTACTCACACACTACACACTGAGCTATCCCACTTATAACATATGCATCAAACTGTGTCAACACCCTACAAAGATAGGATTGCGCAGCCACAACAACTGTGTTAATGTGTTAAAGAAGTGGATCAGATGACTGATCACAGAGCAAAGACCTTACCAGCTAAAACACTGTGGCGCCATATTCATTTAGAAAGAGCAACTATCTGCAGAATGGAAAAAGTAGCGTCTCCGCAAACTGGACACCAGCTTATAAATCATGTATCAGACTGAAAAAGACACACACACACACACACACACACACACACACACACACACACACACACACACACACACACACACACACACACACACACACACACACACACACACACACACACACACACACACACACACACACACACACACACACACACACACACTACTGGTCAAAAGTTTGGGGTCACTTAGAAATATCCATTCCACTCCATTCCAGACAGAATGCCAGCTGAGATTAGTTGCATTGTTGCATACCAGGGCAGCAGTTTTCAGATTACAATGTTTTCTCAGTTAGCCTTTTAAAATTATATCAGATTAGTAAACAGAATGTGTAAAAGTAGCGGCTTTTGAAAGAATATCCTATAGTATAATAAACGACATTGATAAATATAATGAGAAATGGGGAATGTTCTAGAAGGTATGTGTATACGCTCTGATCAGTGTGGCCTGTTCCTGGGGAGCTATCACGAAATTGAGGGTGGAAGTGGTCTGGGTGCAATACAGGGGTCTGTTTATTTGACTACCTCAACCTCACATTGGACAATGAATGGACACGCAGCAGTGTTTTGGTAGTCTCCTGGAAAGACTGCTTAACATGTCGTGCATGGTCTAATTTTTCTTGTCATGGACTGTCTATTGTATTGTATTGTATTGTATTTATTTTTATTATTTTTATTTTATTTTATCATTTTATTTTTTTTAAGTATAATTCTATCCTTATTATCTTATTGTAGTGGCCTCACTCTGATATTTCATTATCAACACAATACAGTTGTAATTTTGTAAAATTAAAACTCAATAAAGTTTGAGTCTGAAAAAGTAAACAGAATGTGCCTTTGGAACATGATGAATGGTTACTGATATTGGGCAATGTAGATATTGAAAGAATTGTAGAATCTGAAAACTGCTGCCCTGATTAAAAAAACAGTGCAACTGATCTCAGCTGCTATTCTGTCTGGAATGAAGGAGAATGGAAATGTATAAGTGACCCCAAACTTTTGGCTGGTAGTCTATATATATATATATATATATATATATGAATTAAAATGACAGCGGGTACAGCAGGGTACAGTATCACATTTCACCTGTAACTACTGTTTTCCCAAAGTTTCCATGTCAGCAGGGTGAAACGGTACTATCGGATTTTGGAAGCCTTTTTCAAGCTGATGCCTTGTCTTGTCTAACCTTTACACTAGAGGGCTGCATTGGGATTGACGCAAATCTCGCGGGAGCGGGCGGTTTTAACTTTGCTGGCTAAAAAAAACACTGCGGGATCGGGATGTAGCCTGGAATCCCCCCACACCAGCAGAAACCATAGATATACATATATACTGACTGAGTATATACTGTATAGCCCATCTATGAGCAGAAACCATAGATATACATATATACTGACTGAGTATATATTGTATAGCCCATCTATGAGCAGACACCAGCGTGTCTGAGCCTCCCAGGATGGGGGAGCTCCGAGCCGAGGCTCCGTCCACCGTCCGCCCGCTCCCTCATCCTCGACTCCTTCCTCCCCCTCTCTTCCTCTCCTCTCTCCCTCATCCTCGACTCCTTCCTCCCCCTCTCTTCCTCTCCTCTCTCCCTCATCCTCGGCTCCTTCCTCCCCCTCTCTCCTTCTCCTCTCTCCCTCATCCTCGGCTCCTTCCTCCCCCTCTCTCCCTCTCCTCTCTCCCTCATCCTCGGCTCCTTCCTCCCCCTCTCTTCCTCTCCCTCATCCTCGGCTCCTTCCTCCCCGTCTAACAGCAGCAAGCACCTGCCTTCTTTGCCTGCATCTTCTCCCTATTAACCTATAAAATGGTGTGTTTTCTCATGCGGGACGGGAGAAGACACAACATCAATGCATCTCTATTATTGTGCAGACATAAATTCTCAGAGTTTTGTGGGAGCGGGTGGGAGTGGACATACACATTGCGGGAGCGGGCGGTAATGGTCAGAAATTCGCCGGAAGCGGGATGAAGAAAACAGTCCCACGCAGGGCTCTACTTTACACTGTTACTAGCTGCTGTTTTATATGGCTATGAAGATAGATACATTATAACACGTAGCACTTTTCCTGTTTTATGTAGTACTACTACTGCACATTGCTACACTTAATTAATTAATAATGCAGATAATAAAGAGGGGAGACAATATGAGGTGAGAGGAGGAAGAAGGGGACTTGTGAGGAGGTTAATGTGAATGAGTGGTGAAAAGAGAAAAAGAGAGGGATGCACTCGTTCTTCAAAGTGCACACATCAAAAAGGAACCTCCTGTGGTGAGCTGAATTATTAAAACTCTGCTGCCATCTTGGAAACCAGCCCATATTACGCTTCATCCATCCATCCATCCATCCATCCATCCATCTATCAACCAACTCTACAATTTACAAGTTCTTCAAAACCAGCATGACATATTGCTATTGGACCTAAAATCCTATATCAGTTGGTTCCCTTCCCATTTCTATATCCCTCTCCTTCTCCTTCCCTCTATCCTCCTCTCTTTCTCTCCCTCTTTCAGCTCTCCCTCCATTAGTAGGTGTTGATTGATCAACCGAGGCCAAGCCAGCAGGGTTCCCCCCATGCTGTGCTGTGGTCTACACAGGCAACCAACTATTTGCCTGTCGGGAAAAAAAGTATGTTTGCGTAGTGATACAGATAGATAGAGAGAGAGAGCGAGAGAGAGAGAGAGAGAGAGAGAGAGAGAGAGTGAGAGAGAGAGAGCGAGAGAGAGAGAGAGCGAGAGAGAGAGAGCGAGAGAGAGAGAGAGAGACAGTGAGCAAAACTCTGTAGAAAGAGAGAGGAGCAGCATATTCTCCTGCTGTGTTAAAAGAGAGGCTTTCTCACACGGCTTTCTAGATGAATGTGGTGTGTGTGTGTGTGTGTGTGTGTGTGTGTGTGTGTGTGTATGTGTGTGTGTGTAAGTAAATGAGTACACTTGACCTTGATCTCAAGATCTGAAAACTCTTTTTTAATTCTTAACACATCCACGAAGGGATCCCTGGCACACTCTCAAATCTTAAAGACCAAGCACCAAGAAGGTTAGACTGATTTGGTTCATATTTTCGAGAACAAAAATGCTAAGTATTTTAACGGCACTGTAAATATGTGTAACTATCACATGCTTGGAAAAAGAATTGGGAACATGTTTTCAGCACATGGTTCTGCTTGTGAAAGAAGAGAAGATGAAAAATAAGGAAAAAATGCACCAAAATGGTGTAATTACCGATTGGTTAGCCTGCCTATAAAGTTTACGAGAGCAGGCGGCGGCAGCATTGACAAAAAGCCGCAGCCAAATTGGACAGTTTACAGCCGTTTCCAGCAGCCTTCAGGCTGCTAAGTTTGTCACAGAAAGACTCACAACCTGTTAGGTCCGATTCTGATTTATTAAAATATTATAAGACCCATATATCAACCTGTACACATTCTCCAGTTCTCCAGTTTTTATTATGACGGAGTAGCTGTCAAAATGCTCTACATGCGATCTGTTGCTGATGTTAATCAACAACAGACTGTAGATGATCAGTAATCTGAACAGATTTGGTCTCTCTGACTTCTAAACTTAACTATCAGCCACACAACATGTGTTCTGTCCAGAATAGAACTTTAAATCAGACAAATAGCAGTTAAAATCCCTCCAATTCAAAAATCAATACAAATGTCATCATGTTGAGTCGATTCTGAACCAATCAGCTGTTAGATCAGCTGAGAGCCAGGCGTTTCCCAGCATGCCCCTGGGTCCGCCTTGGTCTTGCAGCCGGTGGGAAGCAACTGTGGCACCTGGCTCTAAAAACTGCAGCCGCCTTGATCTGGTGAGGTTATCATTGCCCACGTGTGCATGACGTCAGAGCAAGTCGGGATCACAAATCTAACCGGCAAGCATTGGGCGGCAATCGCCGGTGATCGATTCTGCTCAGGCCTGACTCACCTCGAACGAGCCTACTGATTGCTTCTGCTGCTGATTCAACAAGGTGAATCGGCTGATAAGTGCAGACTAGAGCCAGCTGTGCTGCAAAGCCTTCAGGTGTGGCCAGCCAAACATGGCCCGACAGTGCCCAGAACAGCTAACGGTTGATTTGGTGTTTTAGGGCTCTAACACACACACACACACACACACACACACACACACACTCATGCACATACACACCGAATAAATATTGTCATCCTCATTGGCTAATTTCATCAAGAAAAAAATGTTTTCTTCATTCCCAAACTGAGGAGTTAGGACCGCCACATGGGGTTACTAAAGCAGGAAATAAATTCATAATGCTTACGTACATTTATGTTTTAGACATTTCTCTAATCACTACTTCAAATAAAATAGTTGAATAAGAGAAAATAGATCACAACTGGTAAGACATGCTGCTTGTGACAAGAGGTCACACGCTGATGTTGCTTTGTATTAAGGAATCATGAACAAAAAAGGAGGGAAATACTGCATTTTAAGACATTAGTAGATTCCCTTTTTTTGCAGGAAACTAAACTAACTTAAACTTCACTCTCCAACAGATATAATCTTCTGACACTGTGGCGGTCTGAACTAGGAGAAGAAGACTGGCTCTTGTGAAGCCAAGGCTGACCTTTAGTAATTCTAATAAATGGCACAGTCTCTGCATACCTGCCAGCATGGGTGAGAGAAATGCATAGAAACTTTATTAGAGGGAGCAGGTGTGATATTGAGTCCGTTACCGGCAGACAACTTCCAGGTTACTTTGAAAAAAAAGTGATTGTTTCTGCGTATACTTCTCAGTAGATGTAAGGCAAGTGTATTTTCTTTTATATTGGATATTATTTTACCTATTTTATGTAGTGTAATTATTCATACTCTTTTTTTTTTAAACTTCTTTTTAGTTTTGTTTGTAGGTTTATTGTAAAAAAAAAAAACTCGTAAAAACACATAGATTTCGGATTTGTAAATAAAAACATAAAGTTGGTTAAAGTCCAGTTATTTTGATTTGATGTCCTGGAAACAAACAAGCAGAAAGCAGTAGAGCACCCTGACTGTAGCTGAGCTGCTTAGTGTCTGAATAATAGAGTGCAGCGCTTTATTGGGCAGTTTCACACGCCCCAAGTCTCTCTCTGTCACACACACACACACACACACACGCACACACACACACGCGCACACGCACACGCACGCGCACACACACACGCACAAGGAAGCAGACCCTCTGCCCCTGAAACCCCTCCACACAAACACACTCTCTCTCTCTCTCTTTCATCCATCCTTATCTGAGCTGTTCAGCAGCGCTCACTACACAGTGCTCACAGATCAAACAACACCAGGTGTGTGTGTGTGTGTGTGTGTGTGTGTGTGTGTGTGTGTGTGTGTTAAGGTGTGGCGATGCTTCCAAATCCAGCGTGTGTCTCTTTTCCTACATTTTTCTCTTTCCTCTATTCATTTATTTTTAAGGACAAAACATACAATAAATGTTTGTGGTGTAACAGTGTTTCCTCTATGTTGATTTGGAAATGGCGCCCCGCCACGCCAAAATATCTGCCGCCACGGTATCAGAAATAGGGCAGACAAACAATGTAGTTGCGGTTGCCTTTTAAAATTATTGTTCGGACAGACCTGCCCCCACTACTAAAAAAAAAATCCTAAAGGAAACACTGGTGTAAGCCAAACCATTAGTTTATGTTGTTCAGTAAGAATCAACACTCCCTTTGATTTGATAGCTATGCCAGCATGAACAAAGTGAAACTGAAAATCCAAATTTGTGAAGTGCCATAAATTACAAACTCATAGGCTTCCTCATTCCAACAGTAAGTGGCTTTATAAGAGGTTGCTGACTGAAAAGAAACGGAACAATGTTCTGACTCATCACTCCTCCCCTACAGGGCTACGTAACATCCTCCATGGGACGTTGATTGGTGTTTACAAGCTGAAAATGATAGATTTGATTTAACATTTGCAGAAATAATGGCGTAGCAGCATACAGTACTAGTGTATAGTCTAAGCACAGATTGATTTAACACCGACTTCTATTTTTCATAGGGACGATGGACAGGAAGGAGTGTTTGCATGTCCAATGCCTATGTACCATACTTATCACATCCAGAAAAATGAGGGGTGAGAGTCTATTTAGGTTATATATAGGTTATATATATATATATATATATATATATATATATATATATATATATATATATATATATATAACCAAACAATGTGAAGAAACGAATGATTCAGTAAACAAACGCAAATCGATAAAAGGAGAATAGGCTGCCTCACTGTCATATTTATCTAAAGATAACAATTGTTATTTGTGTATGAGACATTAAGTAAATAGGACAGTAGCTGGTCTTCCCTTTGAAAACATGAAAACACAGAACAGGAAACATTGAAATCCCTGCCAGACGTCAACGCTCACTGTACAGGCATGATATCTCCACATACATAACACATCTTCCGATCCACATCATTAGCAGAGCTACAAGACAAACTACAAAGACAACACAGCACGAGTGTTTGATGGTTTCCCTCTCGCTCTCTCTTTCAAACGAACTGTGAAGACAAGATTATTCTATGTCCATATGGTGTGTTAATCCCAAAAGAATAAACACATTGTGCGTTGCAGCACTGTCCCTTCAAGACACAAAATCACACCCACAGAGACCAGTACGTATATAGACCAAAAAAACAACACAAATCACACCTGCATTTTAACACACACACACACACACACACACACACACACACACACACACACACACACACACACACACACACACACATACACACACACTGAATCGGGTGACAAGGTGTTGAAAGCCCAAGAGGACTGCAGGGAGAGAGGGATGAATAGCAATGTGATGGATGGGGTGACATATAGAGGACAGCAAGGAAGAGGAGGAGGAGTTTATAAAGTCAAAGTGCCTGTAAAGCTGCAAAATGCATTTTCTAAATATGTATCTACTCTTATATGAACCAGTTGTTGAAAGGTGGAGTATGAATGGAAGTGAATCTCTCTTCAGATAGAAGTGACAGCACTGGAGTTACAGTAATGCATCCTTTACAAACCAGCAGATTATACCATGACATTACTGTAAGAACGTGTATTTATACACAGGGGTTATTGCCAAAGCTTAGCTGTCAGATTTTACCAAACATTATACCTCTGCCTCTCACAAGCTCGGAGGAAATGAATATTAGTGTATTGAATGAGAATTTGTGTATTTGTGTTAACTGTACACTTTTTACATAACCATATTGAACACTAGAACCGCCATAGCCCACACTATTTAACGTTGGGATTAAAAAAATAATTCCGTAATTTTTTTATTCCTATGTTTCCCTCCTGCCTTGACTTTTCCTAAATACCTATTCTGCACATTCATATATGGTCATAATGATGCAATAACAGGGTTTTGGTGTTGTTTTTCACAAAAACAACCACTCTTCAGATGCCAGGAGCATTAGCGAATAACGCTGGTACTCTCCGCCGCAGCGGAACGGACACATTTGCGTGATGGCCATACAGCGCATTGGGACAATGGATGGAACAGAAATGAGAGCGAAACTAATCACACTTTCTGACTAGAGAAGTTGTGTCCTTCCTTAAACTTAAGTTTAGTTATTTTACTCTTAACAAACAATAAAATGATAATGAATAATGTCAATGAATTAATAGTAATGCTATAATGTATGTCATTTTAACATCTTGAATTTTCATTTTCACAACAAAAACTAATGAGAAGCATAGTTACTATATTTATTTTGGGTAACACTTTTTAATAACCATCACTATTACATTTTATAATAATTAATTCTTTTACAATTTCATTCATACTCTTTTATTGATCC